>CM047811.1:74072119-74397889 GCA_026214975.1 Gentiana macrophylla | reverse complement strand
AAGCAATCACGACACATAAAATGGTGTTTATTTAAGTGTCGTGAATATCAAGCGCCGGCAATGTTTGCGACACTTTTTTGTTCCATCGGTAACTTTTGTAGCAATTATATGGCACTTTGTAAAATTGTTGGATTTTCTTTATGCGGCACCTTGTCGACACTTTCCTAATGTGTTGAATTTCTTTTATGGCGTTTTTTTTCCGTCGCTTTGCACTTTCTTTGTGGCAATTTTGCTGATACTTTTTCATTTAAAATGACACAATATTGGGGGCACTTTTCAAACATATGTTACATATGTCATAGATTTTAAATAGTAATTCACCGACAGTTGTTGATTATAATCATGATTTTTGCAACAATTGTATGATACATAGTCAAATTGTCCATTTTCTTTTTATGACATTTTTTTTTGAAACATAATACATTTGTCGGGGATCTAGTAACCAACTTTCCTACACACTTGACAAAATTGTTGGCCATGTTTAGGTCACGGTTTACCCATATATGAGTAAAGTACTAAACTTGGCCATCAATGTCATAAATTTCAAGGACCTCACCAAAAGATATGGTCAACATAAACAACACCTCAATCAAATTGATATTCAAGAGTTGAAAACATAGATCAAATTTCTCTAGCTACATTCTAGAGTAACAACAGTTGCCCTCGAGGGAGTTACAGAAAATGAAAATTTAATTATTGATCAAGTTGAAGAATTCACCCCAAAGATAATTCATTTCTTAAGTTGTTTACTCCCTTTATAGTCTTCCTTCATCTTGCAGGCGCTAACCACATCGAGCATCAAAACTTGAAAGACCTTTTCTGATCCACTCGCTTTCATTATTTTGACATTGCTAGCATGTTCAAAACCTGCCAAGCGTAATATCTTATCCTTGCGTTAAAACATTTTATAGGTGAAAATCACAAAAAAAAACCAAAATTTCATAGTGTGAGGATTTTAATAGATTCATTTTATAAGATTAAGTACACAATATAGATTCTCACCTTTCTCATCAAGTTCAACTTGACTCTTCTGCTTTGCAAAATTGTCTAATCCTTCTCACCCTTTATACAACATGAAGAGTATTCACATCACTGTTGTTTCCCTCCCCCACATGGCCAACTAAGCAGAGAAGTTTTTTTGATCTTCTTACAAGTATCTTTCTTCTTCTCTGGGTTTATCTAGTGCGATTTTCAAACAATCTCTGGCAACAAAAAAACAGGCTAAATTACAATTTTGGTCCTCTAACTAGACATGTTTTTCGATTTTGGTCCTGGTTTTTCTCCGGCGACAATTTTAGTCCTGTAAAAGAAAAAGACTTAAGGTGAGGGCAATGAAATTGGACACGGTCCAATCCTTATGTTGCATTACTGGCAGCAACTTTGAGTAGCCGGCCTTTTGGGCTTTTGCCGCTTGGACGACCCTCCCACCTTATTAACCACAATAGCATTTTTTTCTTTTATCTTTTTTGAAGTTTTGCACAAACTATTCCATCTTAACTTATCTTTTGTTTATTAAAACTGTATAAATTGAAATAAATAATAAACCAAATAAAGAAATGAAAGATACAAAAGAGATCAAAAACAAAAATATAGACAACTCTACGAGGACAAAAATATTCTAAAAGACATGGGAATATGTTTGTTCTTTTAACAGTTGTCATTTGTTGCAATTTTCACTAACAAGAATTTAGCTATATTTAATTACAATTATTTATTATTAACAATCTAAGTTTAGCTTGTTAATCGGTCAAGCTTTTCATTGATAGTTGACGGAAGTCGGATCAGCACATCGCTACATGTCATTACCATAATAGTTCAACTACAAATAAAGATAGAGAAGCGTCCACCTTAAGGGTCAAAATCCTCAAGATCCGAGCTAAATGAGCTCGGTCACTCTCTCCCGACCTCTACAGGTCGGCTGGTGCAGAAGGACGGCCTACTCGTGGCCGACCTCACGGGTCAGCCTAAGTCCCTCTCGTACTAAAACTCTTACGCACGCATTAAATTAGATAAATACAGACATAATCGTCAATCATAAAGGCTCTAATCATGACATTCAAATATGTCCATCATTATCTCCTAAAATCAAGGTGATCAAATCGTCATTATCCATTCCTTAGGGAACACGAAATTAGAGTCCACCATGGACACGCTACACGTGAACGCTAGGGCACAAGCCTTTCAGGAATCAAGTCTTTCGTAGTTACTTAGGGTTGTTTATATATGGGATGGCTCATCCCTTGTTCTACAAGGATTATAATTCTTGATCCCTAAGGATAATCTCGTGTGTATCCCTATAATTTAGGGATAATTATGGATAGTTTAAATATCAGAACCAATGTCTTAATTGGTAAAGGATCCTTAAGATCTTCCCATAATTATCTTATCAGCACGTGGGCTAATTATCATATAAAGGAGGCTCCGGCCGACCTGCGTCGAGCCCCCAGGCAGTCTCGGCCCGAAGTACACTGGCCTAGCTCCGTTGCGACCTA
Organism: Gentiana macrophylla; assembly: GCA_026214975.1. Lineage (NCBI taxonomy): Eukaryota > Viridiplantae > Streptophyta > Magnoliopsida > Gentianales > Gentianaceae > Gentiana > Gentiana macrophylla. Next base: position 74,395,397 of record CM047811.1, on the reverse strand, counting down.
GCCGACCTGCGGTGGTTTGGGGAGCGGGATCGATTTCCCACCTGGGGTTCGGATCTGCCCTTACGCATGAAGTTGGGCTCCTGACCCTTAATGTTATAGTTTTTATGTCTTCATTTAATGTTTGATCAATTAGGAGATGACACGTGGCGAGACTCGGTTCAACCCTCGTCAACAGGTAATTCCACTTAGAGGAGCAAAATCCGATCAATCATCACCAAAAACCGAGCCTGAAGAGCTACAAGAAGTCATCGATTTCCGCCAACAAGATCATGAGACAAGAATTCAAGACCGTCGCGGAAATCCCCACCATTTTAAGCGCCTTCTAGCGGACCTAAAGGCGGGCAGCGCAGAGCGCGGGAGAGATAAGCATTTGATAGAACCGCCCAGACTCGGCATATCTCCAGCAGAAACATTTGCCATCTAGAACGGAAGAAAAGAAGAAAACCGCAGGCTAGAGTTTCGAAGGATAGAAATAGGAAAAAAAGAGGTAGATCTAGAAAAGAAAACGGCAAAAGAAAGGAAAAGAAAAAACAATAAACGGCACCGGCGCTATTTGGCGGCCGGCGCCGGAGGAGCTTATCAGTCAAGGGGGAGGGTGGTTTTCTAGAGAGAGGCCGAGAGAAAATGTTTTTGAGAGAGAAAATAGCTTCAGTCAATAGATATCCTCAGTTCTTGATCTCGATCTCGTTCCTGTTGTTATTATTATAAAAAAAAAAAAAGCCCTCTTCTAATCACACCTGCGACCTTTGTTTTCCTTTATTTATTTATTTTTTCCTCTTCTATATCCACACCGTCCTTGTTCTGAAAATTCAAAATATAAAAAAAAACCTCCATTAAATTGATCTCGTGCTGTTGCGTGTTCTTATTAGTCAAAAAAAAAAAAAAAAAAAAAAAAAAAAACCCAAAATTCCCAGCTTTCTTGTTGTTGCGTATTCTTCTTAGTCCAAAAAAATAAAATAAAATAAAATTCCAATATTTTTTCCCGGGATCAGCCGGCCCTAGCTATAATAAAAATTAAAAAAAAAAAAAAAAAACATCCACCAAATTTCCGCAAATTTGCCGTCAACATTCACCCCAGTATTACCAATTTGTTTTATATTGATTGGTTATTGAAAATGAAAAAAAAAAAAAAATAGCAGTCCATTTGCCGAGTGTTTCACATCATAGGTGTGGTTTTTATCACACCGTAATTCTAGTACACATCTAAAAAAATTTCATTTTCGAATATTCTTGTTTGGACATTCTGGATACTTGTCGTGTGCTACTTATTGGTGAATTTAGATCTTGAGTGTCAAAGGAGAGTTCTATAAATGTCTATTTTCGAAATTTTGAAAATATGATGAATCGGAATTTGGTGAAAATTGAGCGACGTTTTGATGATATGATGAATGATATGCTCAATTTCATGACATGTTAAAAGAAAGAGTTGGTGGTAGAGATAATGATTGCGTGTAAGTCGCTTCTACTAGCAAGAGTAATAGGTCAATCGTAGTATAGCAAGGGCGAATCAAGTTCGATCCCACATAAACAATGAATGCAACTCAAGTATAAACGATTCTAACCTAATTAAAAAAACAAATATTGTCGTTGACCAACAATAAACATAAAAGAAACATTGTATTCCTCTCCACCCCACCTACCTACTAACTTGGTATAGCTAGTCCTTATGTTTACTTCCCCACATAATTTCTTTAAATTAATTAAGCGTTTTAATTCAGTTTAGCTACGGGTGCATCTTCTACTCCTATCTACTTCCATTTGCAAGGACAACAAACAATCTATGTGCAACTTACCTCCTTCGTTGGTTGTATTAGCACATACGCAGTAAGATCTAGAGATGCCGACACAAGACCGGAAACCTCCCTAAGCAGTTATCGACAATGACTAGCACGTTCCTAGGGATCCATCAAGACTATGTCCTAACTAACACTTCACCTTCCAAGTCCTTCGTGTTAATTTACGGTATATGAATATTAGATTGGCTAGACCTAAGTAATCGTTTTAATTAATCCCGTTAATCAACGTAGATGACGCTGAATCTCTAGATTATGGTTTCTAAATATTTCCGCGGTAAATCGGTATAGACCGCCGATTTACCGGGGGCGGGTGGTTCATATTCTGGAATCTACATTGCTTCGTTCTGATTAATGCAAGTAAATTATGGGGTTGTTAAACGTGCAGATTAACTATAACACGTAAATACAAGTAGATCTACCATAATAAAGACATAAAAGAACGTTCAAAACTTCATACCTTCGGTTATGGAGATCTAGCGTGATCTCAAGCTAGAGATGGCGTGGAAGGGAGGAAACCAGAAATAAACCACCAAAATCTAAAGAAAAACTTTATTTCATCAAACTTGATAATAATGTATATGAAAATCTATCAAAGTATTATGTTATATATTCCTTACAATCAGTTCTGTGGCTTTATATAGATACAATAGCCGACTTATGACTCAAATAAACCCTAACCGACCTAGTAGATGCGGCGCACTTCGCCAGGTCCTCCAAGGCCTCAGTAAATCGGGCCTAGCCCATGGTTAATCGGGCCAGTTTTTCTTCCTTTTTTCTGGCATATCTCTTCCTGGACTTCCTCACTTGGCCCAATGCTCTTCCCTCCGTCCGAATCCTTCCTCAATTGCTCCAGATTTTGGTACATCCTGAAAAGTGTATAAAACAAGACGAAACAGTACCAGATCCTCGGGATAATAACATAAATACGGAAACGTAAACCTAGGAATATACACATAGCATTTAACACATATTCCTTATGATAACGAGCCTATACATCCCCTCTTGAGCACGATTCGAGGTAAATAAAGGTATAATTAATGGTAATATTCAGGGCATTATCAACTACCCCCCACTTAGCTTTTGATCATCCCGAGCAAAAATGTGCAAAGAAAACGAAATCCCGACCAATATACAAGTTAATTAAAAACAGCTATGCCTCACAAAGTCAAGATCAAGATCATATCAACTCATATCCATAAGTAACACATTAAACAATATCCATGTATTGAACCAATGTGTGTGTGCAATAACTCCTCGATATTTAGTAATGCAGACAATCTCACATTACGTCGAATTCAATGAATCGAACTAACCAATCCTAACATGCTTTTCCCTTTACGCCATTTATTTTATTAATTGATTTTTTCCTTTTATTGCTTAGGTCAAGTCAACTGGGCAAGGCGGATCGAGATCCGAGTATTACTCTTAGGCTCACGATTATCGATCTATTTTATACGAGGATCGTGCGTCTAACGCTCCATCGACTCTGCTTTGCCAAAAAGAATTTAGATATATATATACCGTGCAATTTATTTCTCTTTCTTTGCGGGTGAACGCTCATAATTCTAACTATCCTCACGGCCCCACTCTTGATAAACTATCGAATCCGTAATTCCTTAGCCCTTGTAAAAACCACAACTTGGCCCAAATGACCATAGGTAGAACAGAATTTGAGATAAAGCTAGGGTCAACTCTAGTCAAAGTAATGCGCTATCTCCTGCACACTAAGGGAAGTGAGTTATACGTGCTTAAGATGGTGGTTCACAACAGAATATGCGCTTAGTACGCCACTAGTTCTTAAGTGGGCATTACTTTTACTTATGCATAGTGGAACAAAGATGTAATTAATTAACTCCAAAAGGTCAAGGATGTCATCTTTTTCCAAAATTTTGATGAAACGAATCAAAGTCTATGTGGTTTAAAGTGCATCAAGAAAATCAAGATAGTCAAGCAACTAACGGAATATAATGCTAAAAAGCTAAGTGACGCTCCTACCCCCAACTTAATCAAAATATTGTCCCCAATGAGAAGATGAAAATGTAAAACGGAAAGGAACTTAGATTTGTTAAGGGCGGAGCAACAAAAGGAAATGGATCTCCAAAATATTTAACGGGCGGCGTAGAATAAGCCCTCGACAAAAAATCTGTGCTTGATATACCCGATCCGGATTGGAACCCGAGTATCTAGATTGGGCCTTAAACCAAGCCCAACAATAGATCATGGGCCTCCTTTCCGCTTGTCCGCAGTCAATAAGCCGGACTCATCTCCACTCCGACACCTCGGACACCATGGAAGATACCCATATTATCAGGCTGGCTAAGCTTCGAGTTGATGACATCAAGAAAAAGGAAGATATGAGTCTGACCTACTATCAAGTCTGGCCGTCCTTCACGATCTTATCCTCGACAAATTGTCCACCAACTTATGTATAATTACTCATAATCATATGCTTTTAAATGTCTAGTCATGCTTAGGTTAAACCAACTTATCCTTTGCCTGTATATATGGATGAACAATGTAATAGAAAAAGATCCAAGAACTAATATACACAGAGCTACTCTGTCAATTTGTCGACTCACTTGTGTTCTCATTCATAAGCATCAGTCCGACCACCATTGTTCTTGATAGACACCGCCTCTCACCTGAGGAATCATCCATAAATAGCCTTATATCCTCGTTATACAACTGATATAGGTTTGGATCTGGATTAGAGGCATCAATGAAGAACACAAGAACAAATGAGCAAACTTGTTCTTCCTAAGGAATCAGCACCTTAGAAATCCCAACTTTGAGAACATCACAACAAAGGAATGCTCAATCCTTTGATAGATTCTCCAAGTTAAACACTACCTAATCAGCAAGGTAAATGTAAATCTCACTCAAATTTTCAATCACTGAAAATTCATAATATATAAAATTTCACTCAAAGTTTTGTCTTCTATTTGATATGAAACAGCCATATATATAGGCTGAATTACATAGCATTTGGTAAATAAAAGATAACAACATTATCTTAGGTAAATTGAAAGGTTTACAATTATTAAATAAAAGATAGGAAACTCTTCAGCTTTTGGGAACATTAATTGCCATAACTCTTGAATGCACCAAATGCAATGTATGTTCTTCAGCAGTCTTCTGTATTCGGTCTATATCCAGAGCTTCCGTTGTCCAATAAATGCAAACCATATATTCATTTTATAGTCCTAAAAAATATCTACAACTTTCATCAAGGACTTAATTTCATACGGATAAGTTATAAGGGTCAAAATTGAGAAATACAAAAGCTGCGTTTCAGTTTCCAGAATTGCTGAATCTTCTAAGTTTAACGCATCTTGATAATTCCATGCCTTGAATTTATTCCCAAAATGGCGCCAATAATGTCTTGAATATCAGCTTTTAATTAGTAAATAAGACATAAAATATATAATAATAATAATAAAAAATATCAGATCTTGATTCATATCATTCCTCCTCGGTGAAAATGATTCGTCCTCGAATCAACATGATGTCGTAGAAGTGCTCACGATCAAACTGTACACCATGAGACGCCACCATAAAGTTCACAAATATGCCAGGGTCAAAATTTACGCGAACAAACAACTTCAACTCATGAGCATTTGGAGTATGCGCAGCATGCTGCACCAAAAGAATACCAAAACAACCTCGTGACCGGATATAACTGTGAACGAAACCATGGTCGGAAGCAAGATAATCATATAAATGCAAATCCGGAGATACGTCAACATGCGCCAAAAACGGATCAGCAAACTTGTGCTTCAATATGCCACTATCCTCAACAATGTCAAGATTAGGGGTGTAATCGAGCCGAGTCGAGTCGATACTCTCTAGGGCTCGAGCTCGACTCGACTAAAAAAATTCGGGCTCGAAACTCGGCTCGAGCTCGATCGAGCCATAAAAAATCAAGATCGAACTCGACTCGTTAAGTACTCGATAAAGCTCGACTCGACTCGTAAGCTCGATTATTATCCTAGAATTCATTTAATTTTTAACGAAATATGGTAAATTCGAGCCTGGCTCGCCTAATACTCGACTTCGAATAATATTTTTTAATAATAAAAAATAATATTTTATAATAAATTTAATAAATTAAATTAATTAAATAATTATTTAATCAAGCTCGATTAAGCTCGCGAGCTACTCGACTACTATATTTTAAAACTCGAGCTCGGCTCGGTTAATTATTCGAGTAGCTCGACTCGAGCTCGAACTCGAAAAAAACCGAATCGAGTCGATCTCTCTTGCGAGTCGAGTGCGAGTAGCTCACGAGTAGCCCAACTCATTTACAGCCCTAGTCAAGATCTTCCATAAGCATAAGAGGTCCTGCGCATGGAGTGTCCATAATCACTATCTCATCCACAGTAATATCAGCACTATCATCTGTAACAGTAAAATCATTGACAACCTCATTCGTGTGAACTTCAACCTCAGTCAAACTTACGTCAGCCTCAACGACCAACTCATCCTCTGTAGTAACAACAACAACATCTGCAACAGGAAGGTCAACACGAGCCTCATTCGTGGGAACTACCTCACCCACATTGGCACAAGCCAACTCCACAACGGAAGCACAATTGTCCACAACTGGCGTGTTGTTTGTGGCCTTTTTCATTGCTTGTTCAGCGTCATATATAGCACAACGTCGTTTATAATCCGCCCATACACTGTCATTAAATCCATCAAAAGCCTGCTCAAAAATCCGATTGATTTTGCCGGGTAAAGCAAGGATGTGCTGCTCCAAACGCCTCGAGCTTCGGAAATACGTCTTGCCCATATCACAATTGGAATAATATTTGTTGGAAGCCATGACCCAAAATATTGGATCCTCACAATCTCTCGTGTTTACACTCACCCTCAACACTTGCTTTAGGTAAATGTAACCGTCAAATAAATCAAAAAAAAATCGAGCAAATCCGGACAATTCCAGAATTTAACTCTGCACTTATTGGCACGTGCAGCCCAAACAATGATGAATTGCTACTGGAAATAAAAATTAAAGTTGTAGATTTATGTGTTTTATAGAGGATATAAAAATTTCAGACCGTTTCGGGCGAGATAGGTCGACCAAACAACCGTAGTTTGTCAACTGGAGCAATCTGTCAAAATTTTCCAGATTGATAGCAGTGACTTACAGGGCCGATTGTGATCAAACGATGACGATTCTGGAAAAACTCGAAAGATCAAAATTTTAGAACAGGCAATTTCCTATACGTTCACAAATTTTCAGAAGATTTGGAATCGTCTAAAGAACCTAAATCGAAATCGTATAATGATTTAGTGCTGCAGAATTCTAGAACAGACTGTTCTGTGTTGGGGAGCAGATTTCAATTTGATACACTTTGAATTTCGATCTGATGTAAAAAGAGAAAATATAGGTCACAAGGTGATTTAGTTGTGGAAAAAATTTCAGATTGTTTCGATGTGTGTAGGGCATGAAACGAACTGAAAAACAGGTTTCAAAATTTGTGTTCTGGATTCTTGAATTCAAGATTTGAAGGAAAAACTTGAATAGTACTCAAAAAAGATGAACAGTAATGAACTTTTATGTATAATTTCTGGAAAATTAATAAGAACACAAGCATAGATCACAAGATTCAGCACTTAGCATGCAAGATCACATACAATTCGAATGAAATTATTATTATTATTATTATTTTTTTTTCTTAAGATGAAAAACGAATTGGAAAAGGAAAGAAGGATAATTTATATTTTCTTAAATTCAGAGATTGAATTTTTATTTACAATTCCATGCTGATTTGGATTGTATGAACTTCCATGCTGATTTGGTTGTTCGTTTCTGAGCTTATCAAAGTGCTTGAACAACACTTTGTGCGATGTTCGAATCCCTTTAATTTTTAGATTGCTGATTTTCTAAGGATTATAGGCTTTTTGTTCAAACCCCATTGATTCCTCAATCTAGATCCAATCAGAGAATCTATATCATTTGGTATCGGAGCGCACAGGGATTGAGGTATCAAATATCATTTTCTTTTCTTTATTTTCGTCCCTTCAAAAAAAAAAAAAAAAAAAAAAAAAAAAAAAAAAAAAAACGCTTTACATTTTCGCTTCATTCACTACCCAAATCACCCCAAAAATTCTGAAATTTTTACCACGTCACAATCGCCGTGTTATCTACATTCTGTCTCTTTACCTCCCCTCCAAATTCGCAGCCCATCACTTTCAAATTTGCCTCACAAAAATCTGTACACAGTTTTGTACAGTTTTTGTTACGGCTCCAATTCAAGTGGGTAAATCATGTCCAAAATTCGTGATTTTTGGTAGACTTATAGAAAATTTCCCAATCTTCAACTTTCGTTCTTTGAGTTTTTCCATATTCCTTACCGTTTAATCGGAATTTCGGCCATAGTTTTCGGCTTACATTCTGGGAATTATACAATGGTGCAGTTTATTATGATAGATATGGTCGTCCTATTAAATGGAATGTAGAATGGAAAAAATTTGATGAGGACCACATAGAGGATCTTTTTCATTCGACTGTTGGGATCCATGAGAGCACAAGTATTCTCAGGACATGTAATCTCATCATTGAACATGAGGCTACGATCAATCTTGTGAGTGCCGAGGTTGTTGATAATTTCAAGATACCTGTCATCACACATCCATATCCTTACAGCTTCAGGTGGTTCAAAAATGGTTCTAAAGTCAAGGTAACCAAGCAGGTATTGATTCATTTAAAATTGGGAAACTTCACGGATAAGGTCTTATGTGATATTGTTCCCATGAACGTTCATCATTTACTTCTTGGTATGCCATGGTTAGATGAAAAATATGTGATGTATGATGGTTCTTCCACTCGATATTATATTGACATAAATGGTAAGAGGACAAAATTCACATCCATGACCCAACAAAGGGCTTTTTAGATACACAAAGAACAAGAGGTGAGAGATGCCCAGAGAGCAAATGCCTTACGTGAAGAGACTAAGAAAAAGCCGACCATTGTGGCTAGGTGTGCCATAGTTGTTGATGAGAATACGGGATGTGAACAGTTTGTTGAAAAGAAGGAAGAACATGAGTTGGTTGATGAAGTCGGTGGAGGAATATTGTTTTCCCTTGTGGAGGAGGAAAATTGTTCTTCAATTATTGCTGAAAATTCCATTTGTGATAATTTTTGTGTGGAAACTGATGAAGAAGTGGTCGAATTTTCGGAAAAGTTAGATATTTTTGTTGATACTCAAGCTGAAATTGATGATACGATTGAGGAAATACATGTGGAATATAATCTGCCACTCGTTGAGTTTATTGATGTCTCATTGAAGGTTATACATCATTGTGATGATTTGATTCACGTCCCTGAATCAATTCTTTCTGTTGGTGATATTTCAGATGATGCCACAACAGCCGGGTCCATTTCACAATTGAAGGAATTACAAGCAACACATAATTATTTTGACCCATTTGATGTGTTTTGTATTCCTTTAGTTTTTGCAATTTCTGATTTATATGATGTGGATGTTAAATTGGGTACGATGATGGTTACTGAATTGTCCACATCTTTCATTCTTGGGATTATACGTCACTACATGGGACTTCTGCAATTTGCAAGGCCAAAGCTCGTGTTCAACCCAGGTGGATTCGAGGACGAATCCTTTTCAAAGTGTGGGAGAATGATGTGAAGCGAGATGACATATGAAGAGTCAAGATCCAAATAGTTATCTTCCAACATTCAAGGATTTGTGAAGTTGAAGAGTTCACCAACTTCCCACAATAATGGCGCCTAAATTAAAGCAATCAGCCAAAAGTCTCTATCCGATATTATCTTAGTTTATAAACCTTTCAATTTTCCTAGGATAATGTATACTTTAATTATGCATTTTATCTTCCAACAAATGCTATGGAATTCAGCCTATATATATGGCTGATGGTACAATGGATAGGGAGGAGAAGTTTGAAGGATAATTTATATTTTCTTAAATTCAGAGATTGAATTTTTATTTACAATTCCATTCTGATTTAGATTGTATGAACTTCCATGCTGATTTGGTTGTTCGTTTCCGAGCTTATCAAAGTGCTTGAACAACACTTTGTGTGATGTTCGAATCCCTTTAATTCTTAGATTGCGGATTTTCTAAGGATTATAGGCTTTTTGTTCAAACCCCATTGATTCCTCAATCTAGATCCTATCAGAGCATCTATATCATTTGGTATCGGAGCGCACAGGGATTGAGGTATCAAATATCATTTTCTTTTCTTTATTTTCGTCCCTTCAAAACAAAAACAAAAAAACGTTTTCTGTTTCTGTTCATTCACTACCCAAATCACCCCAAAAATTCTGAAATTTTTACCACGTCACAATCGCCGTGTTATCTACATTCTGTCTCTTTACCTCCCCTCCAAATTCGCAGCCCATCACTTTCAAATTTGCCTCACAAAAATCTGTACACAGTTTTGCACAGTTTTTGTTACGGCTCCAATTCATGTGGGTAAATCATGTCCAAAATTCGTGATTTTTGGTAGACTTACAGAAAATTGCCCAATATTCAACTTTCGTTCTTTGAGTTTTTCTAGATTCCTCACCGTTTAATCGGAATTTCGGCCATAGTTTTCTGCTTACATTCTGGGAATTATACAATGGTGCAATTTTATTATGATAGATATGGTCGTCCTATTAAATGGAATGTAGAATGGAAAAAATTTGATGACGACCACATAGATGATCTTTTTCATTCGACTGTTGGGATCCATGAGAGCACAAGTATTCTCAGGACATGTAATCTCATCATTGATCATGAGGCTACGATCAATCTTGTGAGTGCCGAGGTTGTTGATAATTTCAAGCTACCAGTCATCACACACCCATATCCTTACAGCTTCAGGTGGTTCAAAGATGGTTCAAAAGTCAAGGTAACCAAGCAGGTATTGATTCATTTAAAATTGGGAAACTTCACGGATAAGGTGTTATGTTTCATTGTTTCTCGTGTCTTCATCATTGATATCTCATTCTAGATCCTCCGAAAATCTGTATCAATAACTGTTACCGCAAACCTGATATAACCGATAATATCAGTTGGCTCCGTTACCGGGAAAATCATTATCATTCAGCATCTTCGAATCATTTTCTCCACAATAAATTCGGTTTCACGGTATCGCCAACCAGTTCATACAAACATCTTCACTTTTCTGATCAGGAAAAGCCTTAGTTTCTGGGTTATTCGGCCCTCAAACCATTGTTTTTATTAGGAAAGCTACAGATTCTTAAGGAGCAGATTTGGTTCCTGTAGATTTTGGCTTACATCTAGTCTAATCCACCTCAAAGTCGAAAAAGACCTTCACTGGTGAGTTCATAGCTCTACCTGAGCCCATCATATTTCCCAGGTTGGTATAAACTCTTGGTCAATTCTACTCTTCAAGTACTAAGGAAGTCATTTTCTTGTTGAAACCGCCTGGAAACACACTTTGGGTATTTTGGATTCTGAGTCTTGGGAGATATTTCAATAATCAGCAAAATATCTTCAAAAAATATCTAGTCAAACATGGCTGGTGCGAAAAACATGACACCTGCTACACTGTCTAATGCGGGAAATCAGGGCCCTACACGTGGAGCGAACACGCCATGTGTCGAAAAAGCACCGCATCGAGGAGAAGCGAGTAGGAAGGTACTGCCACCGGGGACGAGGCCGGACATGATATCACACCAGACATGCGGGCTTATATAAGGGAGAGAACCCGAGCCTGCGAGATATACGAGGTGGCGGTCAGACAAAGCCGCGGAAAAGGTATTGCGGGAGCTTCTCATCTGGATCAAGAGCGGGGAGCGGTCTCAGTAGGAGGGTCAAGCCAACAACAAAGTCCTTATGCAATATCTCTCCGGGCACATATGGATTACGTAGAGGAGATGCTCATGGGTAACATGCTACTAATTGCAGAGGGTCTACCTCCTCAACCCGTAAGAAAGTTTATTCCCCCCATACCAGCACCTACGGAGATACAACCCAATCAAAATCCACAAAGAACAATTCTACCTGCCCGTATAGAAATGGAGGAAACCAGTCATGCCACTTCTTAACCTAAAGTCGGAAGGAGGTCAGCTTTAGCTCGTCTAGGGCCCGTGGTCGACGACCGCGGTGCAACCCCAGGACGACCTAAAAATCCCCGACAGGTCCGTACCCGTATTGAGCGGTGGGGAGAATCACAGGTTGAGGAAAGTCATACCCGGTCCCCATGATCCCTGAGGATAAAAGTGAGCTTGGCATAATGAAAAAACAAATAGAGGACTTAAAAAAGGGTAGGACCGGAAAGGAAGTTAAGCCCGCTTGGGGTACCAGTGTCCTTCATCCTAATATCTTAAAGGCGGCTCCAAGAGGTGGTACTCACTATCCTAATTTCACCAATTATCATGGAGCAACAGACCCTTTGGATTGGCTTTCAGCTTTCCAAAACAGAATCAGTCTATGTACACCTAGTGATGAGGCATGGTGTATAGCTTTTGTGGGATCAATGCAAGATAGAGCGGCGTCATGGATTCACGGACTTCCTCCAGGTTCGATCCTATCCTGGGATGATTTAATAAGTAAATTTATAGCCGAGTTCAAGTCAGTGGGTGGACCCAAAAAAGACCCATATCGTCCTTCACGAGGTCCGATAGGGTGAAAACGAATCCACCCGTAGCTATTACAAGCAATTTTACAAAGTGTATGAGCTAACTAGGGGCTTAGCGGACAACGTTGTGATGAACAGCTTTGAAACAGGGCTGAGTCCAGGCTATTTGAAATCATATTTTGCTCTCACGCCGCCGAAGAATCTCTAAGAGATGTTAAGTTCAACAAGGAAATATATTGTGACCGAAGGGAATGAAGGATCCTCACCATCCTACAAGGGCAAACAGAGGGCTGAGTGCAGTCCGCCCAAAGATAGCCACATAAATCGTGATCAGGATATCAAAAAGTCTGAGAGATTTAGAGAAGAGACCTTCACTCCTCTCAAAATCTCGTACACTCAGATGTTAAATAAAGTAAGAGACGAGCTTCCTGAGCCGTACCCCATGAATCCAGACCCTCATCACGACACAACCAAGTATTATGGATTTCACAGAGATAAGGGTCATACCACCGACGAATGTATGCAGTTCAAGAGAGAAATTGGAAAGGTGTTAGCGCACATCATGCATGATCAGTACAAGAAGGACGTCGGGGGGCCGAACCGAAATGATCGACAAGCCCGTCACTACGATAGACAAATTCGTATGATCATAGAAAATCCTCCCAACAATAATCAAATCAAAAGTCACATCGGTTCTATTTACAAGCATGTGGAGAAGCCAGCTGTCCTGCGCGGGAATGAGCAACCCCATGCTTTTACCCAAAGCGAGCTGGTGACTTCCATCAACGTGGAGGACATGTGTCTTTGTGTTTCGGTGGTAGTCAATAGCTCGGATTCATCGACTCTAACCTGAGGCCGTACAATGGCACCTTTGAGGGTTTCACCAACCGCAAGATACATGTCAAGGAGGCCCTCGATCTAGACGTGCAAATGGAAAATGGGAGATTATGCACCTTTCTGAACTTAAAAGGTAACATTTCTCGTGGTCGACTTTCAATCAAATTATAACATGATAATTGGAACGCTAGCTTTGAAGCTGTTTCAGATGGTAACTTCCATCCAGCATCAGCGGGCAAAGTTTTACATTGGGGATAGGATCGGGGTGTCTGTCAGCGAACCCGCAACCGTCCTCACCTTTATTCATGAAATGAGAACTGAGAATAAGAATGCTCGCTTCGAACAGCCTGAAAGTATGGGCCGTTAGCATGATCAGAGTAGTGGGAGAACCCCTCCCCGTCAAAGTATAATGTGAAAGCTTACAAGTCAGGGATGAGCCCGACTTCACAGCTAAGGATGAGTTGATCGAGGAAGTCGTTAACGATGAATACCCCGATCAGATGATCGGGAGGCCTCTCTGAGAAAGAAGCTCTGATTAATCACCTCAAAGAAAACCTATATGCATTTTCTTGGGTGGTTACATATATGAGAGGAGTTGAGGCCGACGTCGCACTCCATCATCTCAACGTCGACTCTACCTTCAAACTAATACAACAGCGAGCCCGACAATTCACCATGGAAAAGGAAGCCACGGTTAAGGTAGAGGTCGGAAACTTCTTCAAGCAGGAATAATCAGAGAGCTAGCATACCTTACTTGGCTGGAAAATGTAGTGATGGTGAAAAAGCATAATGGAAAGTGAAGAATGTGTGTTGAATTCACGGACATCAACAAGGCTTACCCAAAAGATCCTTATCAGCTTCCCCGAATTGATTGACTGGTTGATTCCATCGCTGGTTTTGAGGTTCTTAGTTTTCTGGATGCATACTCGGGGTATCATCAAGTAAAGATGGCTTAATCCGAAAAAGAAAATACGGCCTTCAGAGCTGATGAGGGCCTATACTATTAAGAAATGATGCATTTCGCGTTGAAAAATACGGGTTCGACTTATCAGAGGATGGTCAACAAAGTTTTCAGCTCGTAGATCGGGAAGAACATGGAGGCCTACATAGATGACATGGTTGTCAAGTCCACAGGTGACAGTCACACCGTCGACCTTCAGGAGACTTTCAATAATGTTCAGAAACAATTAATGAAACTCAATCCGGCCAAATGTACGTTTGGTGTCCAGGCATGCAAGTTTCTGGGGTTCATGGTTAGTCGCTGAGGGATCGAAGCTAATCCGGAAAAGATTGAAGCGTTGCTCGATATGCAGGAGCCTACCACAATCAAGGAGGTACAGAGGCTCAACGGCAGAATCATCGCTATAGGCTGATTTATCTCAAAATTAGCAGAAAAATGTCTCCCCTTCTTCAAAATACTCAAAGGTGACAAATATTTCTCATGGAGTAAGGAATGTTCTCAAGCTTTTCAGGATTTGAAGGAATATCTAGGGAAACCACCTGTAGAAGAAGATGTTTTGTTTTTGTACTTGTCGGCCGCGGACTGGGCTGTTGCCGCCGTACTTGTCAAGGAGGCCGGATCCCTCCAAAATCCCTTTTATTATGTAAGCAAGGCTCTCAATCCGGTGGAGAGTCGTTCTTTTATTGTTGAAAAGTTGGCCTACTCGCTTGTTATCGCCGGCCGCAAACTCAGGGGCTACTTTACTTCACACACTATCATTGCCTTAACGGACAGCCCGATGCATCAAATTCTACACAGACCGGACCTTTCAGGTCGTGCTTCGATGGGCTATCGAGATTACCGAGTTCGATATTTTATATCAACCAAGGAAGGCTATCAAAGCTCAAGCATTACCAGATTTAATTATTGAGATGAGTTTCAGCTCGACTCAACCGAGCTCGCTGTACCACTTGAGTCCACTACGGCCTCGAACAAGCCCGATCAATGTTGGCAGTTATATGTTGCCAGAGCATCGAGTTGGAATGTATGCGGGGCCGCTGTTATTCTGATGGAGCCGGGGACAACAGAAGAAATCGAAAAAGCTCTAAGGTTCGAGTTCCCGGCCACAAACAATCAAGCCTAGTATGAGGCAGTTATAGACGGACTTAAGCTTGAAAAGGAAATAAAAGTGGAAAATGTTGAAGTCTACTGTGATTCTCAGCTCATCGTCAACCAAATCTCAGGGGACTATGGGACACATTGCAGCATCCTAGAAAAATAAGGTGAGATTGTCAGACGATTGAGATCTGACTTCAACTATTGTGAATTCATCAGAGTTGGAAGAGAGGATAATGAGCAAGCAGACTATCTCTCCAAGTTGTCTCTTGAAGAAGAGATTGCGGATCCATCAATAAGGGTGGAGTATCTCGCTCTACCTACAATTGAAATAACGGAAATCATGGAAATCGATGCACCAACACCGATTCCATGTTGGATTGATGAAATTCAAGCTTATATAGAAGCATGAACCTTGCCTACGGACACAATTAAAGCCCATGCTCTCATAAAAATAGCAGCTAGGTATATCATAAACGACGGAACGCGTTATAGGAGATCTGCCACTAAGCCTTTATTGAGGTGTGTCCGAAAGGAAGAGAATGAAAAAATTCGTATAGAGCTTCATCAAGGAGAGTGGGGGGCCATCCCGCTAGTTGCTTTTTGGCCCAGAAAATCATAACAACGGGGTATTACTGGCCGTCAATCCTAAAGGACTCGGAGACATTGGTTAGAGAATGTCCGGAGTGTCAAAAACACACGGATATCCCGAGACTGCCATCTGTAGAGAAAAGCATTATGGTCTCACCCTGGCCCTTCAACATGTGGGGACTCGACCTCATCAGACCCTTCCCCTCGGGAAAGGGTGGATGCAAAGTCATCATAGTGGCTGTGGATTATTTCACAAAGTGGATCCAGGCGAAACCTTTTGTGAACATAGGCACAAGAGATGTGGTTTATTTTCTACACGATCATTTATGGTCTCGCTTCGGCATCCCGCGGGCAATGGTGACAGACCATGAACCACAGTTTAGAGATAAATTCTCATATTTCCGCAGGCAATACAATATCAAACACTGGCAATCATCTATAGCTTATCCCCATGGTAATGGCCAAGCCGAGGCCGGAAATAAACAAATAATCAAGATGCTTAAAAATATTGTAAGTGAGAAAGCAAAGGCAGGCGGTTGGGTCGATGAGCTGCCCGCCATATTATGGGCACTCCACACCACAGTCAAAACACCCACTGGAGAAACACCGTTTGCTCTAACTTACGGATCGGAGACCATGACTCCTATCGAAATGGCGTTCCTAAGTATCAGGGTCACTGTATATGATCCAACGGACAATCTACTCAACAGACAGATCGGCCTAGACCTAGCGGGGGAAAAAAGGTTAGTAACGTACCATCGGCTCGTGAACTACATGCAAACCGCTAAACGACATCACGACAAACGTATCCGTGATCATTCCTTCAAGGTCGATGATTTCGTTTTTCGAAACAGAAAGGCCACTGGTCTTCAACCCGCGAGGGGGCAAGCTCACGCGAACCGGAAGGCCCGTGACGATCACAAGAGAGATAAAAAAAGGGACTTATATTCTTAAGAATCAACAAGGCTTCGAGCTTAACAGACCATGGCACACAGACAACCTCAAAAGGTACTACATGTAATAATCGACTAGGGTTATGGATATCCTCTCGTTTACGTCGTGAGTGGTTAAGCTTCTTACTTGTAACTTTCACTCACCTAACGGGGTGAGGCGAACTTAATAAATCCCGATTTTACATTTACCTTTTAAGTACATGTTATCATATCCTTGAAGCGTGTCCGCTGTACATGTCGATGTGATTTTCGACGTAATTTTCAACAAAGACCTCGGATCCATCTTGGACTTTATTAAAAATGGGGGCCATACTTTGGAAATATTTCAAACACACAATCGGACAGTTATTCCAGATACGCCTGCAAGCTTACAACTCCAAATCTTGTCTAAAATAAGGGGGCCGGATACTACTATGCTTGCCGGACTCGATATACACAGTAAATTCGAGTAAAATACAACATACTTTCGAACACAAAGGGAACTTCATATATTCAGAAATTGAAGAAAATATCGTTACAAGTTGAGCAATGCGGGATGAAGAAAAGTTTATACAAAACAGAATCATACATAGCGAAATTGAAATAAAGTTTATACAAATCTAGGCATCGTCAGGCCAAATATCTACATTGCCGACATTCTCAGCGCTAAGGAAGGATGCAACATTCTAGCAGTATTAGCATTGGATTCAGTTTGCTCGGCCTCTTTCTTGATTGCCAGCCTCTTCCCGAGTAGCCTGAGTCACTAACTCCCAAAGATTTTCATCTTTGACCGGAGGCGCCTCCCAACCATCAGCATAAGTTTCCAGCTCGACGTCGGTATAAAGGATGGAAGGGTGATAAACCCTCAAATGATTGGAGAAGGGAGGGGTGACGATCCAATCCCGCAGAGTGTCAAGGCTTGGAACGTCACCGCCCTGAGCCCACAAACATCCTGCGAGGTGAGAAATGCCTTGATCATACCCCATCAAGAAGTTTTCACCGGCTGCCTCCTTCCTTGCGGCCTCTATCCGGGCTTCAACCCCGGAACTCAAATCGGCCACCTGCGCTTGGATCAAGATTCACCTTTGTTCACCTTCCAAAGAGCTCTGGGCTTGGTCGGCTTGCGTCTACAGATCTTTCATAAATTGAGCAGCCTCTTTATCCTTTTAAGTCAGCTCGTGGTTAAGATTTTCAAGACGCTCGGAGTTCGCCTGAGCCTCAAGTTGATTCCTTTTTGCCTCAGCCAGCTGCTTCTTCCGCTTAGCATTCTCAGCAAAATGCCTCTTCAATTCGGCATTCTCGGCCTAAGAAGCACTAAGCCGAACCTTCAAGTCTGTTGCAACCACTTGAGCGACCTTCAACTCCTTACCAACAGTTGAGCTTGACAAAATGGTCTTTTTATAATCCGTTATAAACTGCTTTAGGCCAGTGTTGACCTGGAAAAAGAGAAAAGAAAGCAAAAGTAAAAGGGCTAATTGAAAAAGATAAAAGCAGAGGAAAAGTAAAGAGCGAGCAGATGTTTACCATGCTCACCGTTGCCCTATACAAGCCCCACAAGTCCTCGATGTTCTGTAAAAAAGTACGACGGGGGTCGGTCTGATCCGATAGTACTATCCGGTCCGTGATACTGCGACCAACCTCCAATTGAATGGGATTGTGAAGGCTCCATTTCAGATGCTTCAGTGGGGCCACATCGGCTATCGCCCTATAAATCTTGATCGCCCTGGACATGTCAATGGGTAGCTGGCGTATGAATTCCCTATCCAGCCAGACAGCAGGATGACCCCGAGGTCCAACGGTTAAACCAGCAATGGGCACCATCACGGTCGTGCCCGCCGATGAGGATTTTTCGGCCACAGGTTTGCCTTGGTCAGCAGCATCTTTGGATATATCTTGAGAAGAGGCACCGACCTTAGGCTAGGTATCGTCCACCTTGGATTTTTTGGGTTGACGAGCCTCTTTCTCGCCCTCCCCACCCCAGTGGGGTCGGCCTCATCAGCAACTATTCTCTTCTCGACAACCGGAGCCTTAGTAAGAACAGTCTATTTCAAAGTTTTGCCCGCTCCGAATTTCCCCACAGTTTGTTTAGCGGGGGGCAAGGCAACTTTCCCAGCTGTAGATTTCGAGGCTCCTTGTGCTGAAGCTGCGCCCGCCTAGTCATTGTGGACGTCGACCATTGGAAGGTCGGTTTTAACCCCCTTCAGCGCACTGCTCCTTATCACCTCGCCAGAGGTCTTCCAGGCAGTGAGTAAATTGCGTTGCTTCAAAGCGTCCATGGTACCTGCAAAGGGACAACATTAATCAATCAATATATAGTCAAGAGAAAGATAATGAAAGCATGCAAATTGAAACAAATGATAAACAAGTGAAATCTTACTTGGATCCCGATTTGAAGGATTGCCTAAACAAGTAAGACACCGAGAGGGCATGCATCTACCATAATGACATTCCCCATACCAATCTGGGTCACAAGGCAATGGTTCAACCACTACCACCAGATCCTCAATACCCGCTCCAGAGAGTCCGGCCATCCTAACAAAAGGTTGGTCGACGTCTAAAAGGAGTCTCCAGCTAAAAACCCAATCTTGACCTTTCCATATTCGAACATACCCGAGAAATCCTTTGAGCTCAGCTATGAACTCGTCATCAGCATCCTGAGTTTTCATATCCGCCAAATGATCGGTTCTACCGGAGTTCACAAGAATTTTCTAAAATGGCCAGCCAATTTGAGACTCTACCCTCATGCACCTCTTGTTCCAATCGGACACCTTATCGGGATGATCGAATAGAATTCGGGGTCTACCGCTGCTCGACCTGCTGTGGGGTTGAATTTGACCATCTTCACCTTTCTTCCTGAAGCCGTAGAAGTAAAATAAGACCGGCAGTGATGGTTCTTGCCCGCATAGCCCACTTATCATTATAAAGGCCATCACTACTTGGACAGTCCCAAGTGAAAGGTTGCTTGGCATGACCCGAAGCTCCTCCATGAATCTGATGAAAAATGGGTCGAAGGGCGGTCGAAGTCCGGAAACGAGATGGTGGTAGTGTAGACAAACATAATCCATGTCATCTCTGCCGCAAACGCGAATTACATTTGTCACGCCCATACTGGCAAACCGGTAGTCAGCTGGAATGTCATAAGCCGTCATGGCCGGGGTATAATCAAGCTGATCTCGGATCTACCTCCATCGACTGCCAACCTCATTAACGAAACGTTTTTGGTCGGCCAACTAGCGCTTAGCCACAACGGACCTCTCTTTGCGCGGTTGTTTCTTTGATTCAGAGGGCACCGCTGTTTTCTTTGGTGCCGCAGTTTTCTTTGTTTCCACGACTTCCTTGAACCTTGCACTTCGAGCAGCTGCCCCACAGGTCACTACCCCTTGGATTCTACTGATAAGACTGCTCAACTTCGCTTGGTCTTGATCGTCGACCTCGCCCCCGACTACACCCTCACCGATAACCTCGACCTCTTCATCGCCAGAGTCAGGCTCGTCTGCGTCGACGCCGACTACCTCTTCTTCAACTATCTCTTCTTGGTCACTCATGTCGACCTCCTCCGAACCATAATCGGCAGCAGCGCGGACTTCTTCATCTGATTGAGTTTACTCTGAGGACATCCTGGAAATAAACACGGCGAGGTGGATCAGTTAATCACCTAGACATGGAAGTCGGGACGAGGTGAGCATAATCACACCCGACACCTCGCCTCTCCTTCTTCCCTAAACAACAGATGAACCCTAATGTCATTTGGGAATCTATCTATGGGACAAGATGAATTTTTAGAGGAAAAACACATGCATATGGGAGCTAAGGGATTCGAATTTTAGACTCACAATCAAAGGATCATAAACTCTAATAGCATTCCTACCAAATAATCCTCAAACAAAAGAAAGGAACTATCGAAATCAAAGGAGGAATGGAATCATACCTGAAATAGGAGAAAAACTTGAATAAACGGACGGAAACTGCAAACTCTCGCCGGAAATCACTTGCTCTTGGCGGAATCCTCTCGCCTCACTTGCCGGAAAATATTTCAGAAAAGGGGAAAGTGTAAAAGTGGGGGAGAAAACCCCTATTTATAGACAGGAAAATGGAGGGAAGTGTCGATTCAGATTTGAAATTCAAAAATAATTATTGCTAGGAGCGATTTTTGATATCACTCAACCAATCAGAAGATGGGGCGTTTTATGTCAAACGTCATGTCATTACTGCAACTGAAGTGACGTTTAGCGAACCGATGTGACCTCTATCGAAATTGGTCAACGATTTTCTCCTTATGCTCAGGCTTACGGCCTCAACTTAAAATGGCTCACGGCCTCATCTCAAAGAGGCTCACGGCCTCGATTCAAAATGGCTCACGGCCTCGGCTTACGGCCATCCAAACCCATTCGCACCATAGCACGGTGTCTAAGCCCGTTCCCTACCATGCACATCATACATCAGTAATTCACAACGCAATATCAACACTGATTCAAGCCCGATAGCCATTATCGGCATGTAAGCCCGTTCACTCTATAGCACGGCATCTAAGCATGTCCGCTACAATGCACAGGATAACGTCAGTAATTCACAATGAGATATCAACACTGATTTAAGCCCGATAGCCATTATCGGCATCTCTCTGTCACAAACGACAACAATAGGGTACGGTTCTCTACTGCTTCTTTGAACTTTACTCCCTACCTCGATGGACACGTAAGGCACACAGTAAGGGGCCATTGATATACCTGATCCGGATTGGAACCCGAGTATCTAGATTGGGCCTGAATCCAAGCCCAACAACAGATCGTGGGCCTCCTTCCCGCCTGTCCGCAGTCAATCAGCCGGACTCATCTCCACTCCGATACCTCAGACACTGTGGAACCTACCCATATTATCAGGCTGGCTAAGCTTCGAGTTGGTGACATCAAGACAAGGGAAGATATGAGTCCGACCTACTATCAAGTCCGTTGTCCGCCGATCTTATCCTGACAGCTGTCCGGTCAACTTATCTATAATTACTCTTAATTATATGCTTTTAAATGTCTAGTCATGCATATGTTAAACCTACTTATCCTTTGCCTATATATATGGGTGAACAATGTAATAGAAAAATATCCAAGAACTAATATACACTGAGCTACTCTATCAATTTGTCGACTCACTTGTGTTCTCATTCATAAGCATCAGTCCGACCACCCTTGTTCTTAATAGACACTGCCTCTCACCTGAGGGATCATCCATAAATAGCCTTATATCCTCGTTATACAACTATTACCACAAACCTGATATAACCGACAATATCAGTGCTAAACAACTCAAACAGTCCAAGAAGAACTTGGGTGACAATAACCGTATACTAAAATGTTGCAGTAAAAGAGAAATAATATTACTCGAAACAGTTTAAGCAGACAAAATCATCATATTATTACTTAAAAGTCGACTACATTACTAGATAGGAAAAACAAAACAAAATT
Organism: Gentiana macrophylla; assembly: GCA_026214975.1. Lineage (NCBI taxonomy): Eukaryota > Viridiplantae > Streptophyta > Magnoliopsida > Gentianales > Gentianaceae > Gentiana > Gentiana macrophylla. The sequence goes on along the minus strand of CM047811.1, from coordinate 74,373,151 downwards.
GAATACTAGAAATGGAAAATAACAACAAGGATAAAGAAAAGAAACTAGTCCTCATCGAAATATTCCTCCCAGTCATCTCTTGGTTCGAAACCGGGAGGTGGTCCAGAAGTTGAGGCAGCAGCAGTGGAAGAAGATGCTCTGTGATGTGGGGCAGTCCTAGGTGGTGAGTTGATGGAGGAATGCCTAATAAGTCCATCATACAATCCATCTTGCGATGCAGACTTGCAATCTCTCTTGCATTCTCCTCAATCAAAGTCCTCTGCGATCGAGGCCCTCCGTGGACCGGAGTGTGTTCTCTCTCAGCTCTCTGACCTACTCGTTTGGGTGTTTATGAAACCGACTGAGAAATTATCTTCGGTTCAGGCTCTTCCCAATTGTCACTGACCAGAACTGGAACCTCGTTCTCCACAGCGAACATATCTATCATTGGGCCATAAGGTAGCTGCTCTCGCTCGGACTCATCGTCAATCTCCAGGATGCACTTATTCATCAGGAGGCCGATGTTAACTGGAGATTCCTGCTCCAAATAGAACATCAATTCTGCCCGCCTTGGTGTAACAGATGCCGTATGCTTGGTCGGCAGAAGGCGGGAACAGACAAACCTATTCAACATCTTTCTATCCCAGGATAGGTCATTCTCTAGGAAGATGGTGGGAACTCTCATCAGATTGCGCTTCAATTCCACCCCAAAGTACTCAGCTATCATCTGTATCCTCTCTAAATCATTAACATTGAAGGAGGATGTATACTCATCCAGGCCCGCTGATGGGTTGCGCACCCCGTAGTACTCATTGATCCACTCGATGGTGAAATCCACTTTCACCCCCCGGACCATAGCAAATGTAGCTCCTGGGTTGTGCACCAGATACGCATAGAACTCACGCACCACCGTAGCATTGAACCAGCTTGGTGCCTCCACCATATCCAGAATATCATAAAACTAAGGGCTCTCGGCAAGATAGAGCCACATTATCCCACGTCGATGCCATGCTCACGGTCAACATATCATCCATTCCAATGACCTCAGAACGACTCATAGATCTCCAAAGAATCAAACTGCTAAACCCTGTCTATTAAGGGGTTGGAATCTCTATATACAACTTGAGGACCACTCAGGCGATGAGTTGTTAAGCTGCATTTTTGACCCATTAGTGTTGATAACAGAGATTGTTGAAGACACTGAATCTACTCTGAAAAATAACCTGCGATTAATCGGCCCTTAGTCCCGATTAATCGTGCCTAAAATCTCCAGATTTTTTCTGGGACAGTGCTGCTGATGATGAAAGAATATGAACTGCAACAACAACGACGTTACAGCAGCACCACACAGCAACAAAGGATGGAAAAAAGTGTTTTGGGTGTTGAGATGGAAAGAAAATGGTTGATAGTGGTGGTGGTAATGGTGGTGATGGGTGGTGATAGTTGGCCGAGATTTATGAAGAATAAAAATATGAGGAGAAATTGGTGGTTAAGAAGAAGAAGATGGTTGAGGATGAAGAATAATGGTGGTGAATGGGTGTTTATATAGGAGAAAAAGATAGGAGATGGAAGGATTTAGTGGGATAGTGGGCAGAGGAGTAATGGTGGTGAAGGGATTGAGGTGGAGTAATGGTGGAGTGTGGGAAAAATGATGGAAAGGAAGGAAAAGTGGGCTGCTGCTCTGACTGGTCGGTAACCGATGCAACGCGTGTCATTAAGTGTCACCGAAGGGTCTGATCTTAATTCTGACACACAAAGACCGATAAAACCTAGCTCGATAAACCGTGGGATATGCCCGATTAATCGGGGCCAACTTTTCTCTAGATGTTCTCAGTTCATGTACAACACACCTTACATTAACTTACTGCTCAACCCTGACCTCAAATCACTAGTTCTTACTCCTTCTGTTGTTACTTCCGAATCAATCCTAACCTACTTCACTAGAATGAATAACGAGTAAGAAAACCTTCCCAACATCCATCGATTTCAAACCTAAGGGTGTGGTAGGATGAAAAAATAGCTCGTCATTTCATCCGTCAGGGCTTTAACTCGCCAAACTTGCATTCTCAAGGTTTCAACCGTCATGCATTTCCCTTCTTGTTTGCTATTATCCTCTAGGAGTGCTCTCTCTTGGTTTTTTTGCAGAAACTCTCTGAGCTCTCTTTCTTGCACGTCTCGCTTCCCTTGCTCGTGCACTAGGTCTACCCCTGCTTCGAGGCTTAACATTTATGTCCAAGGACTCCACATTCTCTCTTTTCGGCTCTACCTTTTTACTACGCAATACGGACGGACGGACTTCTGCCAACGTCTTGCTGTGGCCCTTTTCCTTATGTTCTCTAAGAAGTATTGTCATAAACTCCTGCTTACAGGTTTATACCAGAACCTCTCGATGCCTAGACCTATCATCCTTTATCTCTACAAATTTAACGTCTCCAGTACCATAGGTCATCATGCAGCGTTCAGGCCTATTGTCTAGGGGTTCTAAGATCTTAACAGTTACTGCATCATTGTTCAACCTTAGAGTGATTTCCCCGTTATCATAATCCATGATCACCCGACTGGTCACTAAGAAAGGATGTCCTAATAAAACTGGGGCACTAGGATCTTCCGGTACGTCTAAGACTGTGAAATCTATCGGGAATATGAATCCTCCTGCCTTGATTTCACAATTCTTTAGCAGCCCGGCAGGCATATCTCGGGTTCGATCGACAAAGGTCATGGACCGGGTTTGGTCCAAGGTTACCTGAATCTTAGGTTTTTAACAGATTGAAAAAGGAAGAATTCTGCAACTCGAACCAGAGTCGCAGAGTCCTAACCCTACAGATACACCGTTGATTGAAATCGGGAGTCGAAACGTCCCGGGGTCTCCAAGCTTCACTACGGTATCCGAGTCCGGGTAATCCTCAAGCTCAGAGAACATAGTGTCGAGATCCTCTTTGGGATCATCGGAATCGTAATCAGAAGATATATCAATAACCTCAATAGGAAACTCACCTGGCCAATACGTTTCGTACTCTTTTAGGCTCTCCTCGGCTTCCCATTTAAGTGCTTCTTTTTCCTCTTCCACACGTTTCTTATCTGCTTCATACTGCTCTGTGACTTTTGATCCTGGGTACATGGAGATTGGTTTGATATTCAATACTTTACAAGGCATTGTGCTTGACTCATCTTGCCCTTGTCAACTTCTGCTGAATGAATAACCGAAGTGTCCCGAGATTCCTGTGAAAGAGACAAAAGAAAAACAAAGAAAACGGTTAGCAACTTCTGCCTCAGGATTAGACCCAACTGTTGCGGACCTACTAACTAAAACTAACAGAGATACACACAGAATCACAAAGGCTGTCAGATCTTGATTTTCTGAACCTCGGTTAATCGGGGGCAACCCATGATAAACCGGGCCTAGAATTTCTTATTCTGGCAGTAAAATGATGCAGGTTTATTTCAGGACGACTCAAGTCCCAAAAAGAAAAATTAAAAGAAAACAACAACTTCTTAATTCGAGTAAAAAACTTTTATTCTTAAAAATGGCCATTGTCCCCGGCAACGGCGCCAACAAGCTTGATCGCGTGTAAGTCGCTTCTACTAGAAAGAGTACTAGGTCAATCGTAATATAGCAAGGGCGAATCAAGGTCGATCCTACCGAGACAATGCAACTCAAGAATAAACGATTCTAACTTAGTTAAGAAAACAAATATGGTCTTTGACCAACAATAAACATAAAAGAAACATGGTATTCCTCTCCACCCCCACCTACCTACTAACTTGGTATAGTTAACCCTTATGTTTACTTCCCTACATAATTTTCTTAAATTAATTAAGCGTTTTAATTCAGTTTAGCTACGGATGCATCTCCTACTCCTATCTACTTCCATTTGCAAGGACAACAGACAATCTAACCTCCTCCGTTGGTTGTATTAGCCCATACGCAGTTAGAACTAGAGATGCCGGTACAAGACCGAAAACCTCCCTAAGCATCTATCGACAATGACTAGCACGTTCCTAGGGATCCATCAAGACTATGTCCTAACTAACACTTCACCTTCCAAGTCCTTTGTGTTAATTTACGATATACGAATATTAGTTTGAGCAGATCTAAGTAATCGTTTTAATTAATCATGTCGATCAACGTAGCTGACGTTGAATCTCTAGATTAGGGTTTCTAAATATTGCCGCGGTAAATCGGTATAGACCGCCGATTTACCGGGGGCGGTGGTTCCTATTCTGGAATCTACATTGCTTCGTTCTTATTAATTCAAGTAAATTATGGGGTTGTCAAACATGCAGATTAACTATAACACGTAAATACAAGTATATCTACCATAATAAAGACATAAAGGAACGTTCAAAGATTCATACCTTCGGTTATGGAGATCTAGATTGATCTACTCAAGCTAGAGATGGCGTGGAAGGGAGGAAATAGGAAAATAAACCACCAAAAGCTAAAGAAACTTTATTTCATCAAACTTGATAATAATGTATATGAAAATCTATCAAAGTATTATGTTATATATTCCTTACAATCAGTTCTGTGGCTTTATATAGATACAATAGCCGACCTATGACTCAAATAAACCCTAACCGACCTAGTAGATGCGGCAGACTTCGATTTAAATGTCCTCCATGGCCTCGGTAAATCAGGTTTAGCCCACGGTTAATCGGGCCAGTTTTTCTTCATTTTTCTGGCATATCTCTTCCTGGACTTCCTCACTTGGCCCAATGCTCTTCTTTTGGTCAAGATCCTTCCTCAATTGCTCCGGATTTCGGTACATCCTGAAAAGTGTATAAAACAAGACGAAACAGTACCAGATCCTCGGGACAATAACATAAATGTAGAATCGTAAACCTAGGAACATACACATAGCATTTAACACATATTCCATATGATAACGAGCCTATCCTTCCCCTCCTGAGCACGATTCAGAGTAAATAAAGGTATAATTAATGGTAATATTCAGAGCGTTAACAGATAACCGCGGCGGTAGAGATAATCGTGGTGGTAGAGGTAACCGGGGTGGTACATATGTGATTAAGCAAACTTCTACAGGACTATTTTCTGTTTATTGTGGCCATTGTCATGGGAGTGATCATCACTATTATGATTGCCCTAATCTATGTCAGAAAATACCTAGCTTACGTGAGAAATCACATGTGGACGACTAGGTGAATGTTAATGTCCCAGAGCAGATTGTAGAGCACACCGTGGAGATTGTTAACACTCGAGATGAAGAGTTGAAAATCGATGATGACGAGAGCATGGTAGAGGAGAATCAGCCAAATTTTATGGAGAAATTGGAGGAAAGTGAGCCAAAACACATGGGGGGAAAAAATTTCGGTTATTCCTGTTCGCGAGCCTGTTGTTAGCAAGCCGGAGCACCCATATATGGACCCCTTTGCTACAATTATTGATGCATATATGACTGGTACTTGTTATTCTTATATTGTTGTTTCACAAGGAATCCTCCATGAGTCTAATCCACCGAAGGAGCGTTATGATATTGCATGTATGGTGTATGACTCCTCAACAAAACAAACTATTGGATTCATATAGTCTATCCGGTTCGTATTTGATCCAGGGGTTTGAGTGGTGCTTTTATGTATTTCTTTGAGATTGGCATGTGCTGATGCATTGTATGACGTCCTATTGATTCGAGGACGAATCCTTTCCAACCGGGAGGGAATGATGTGATCAAAGATGAGACGTTGTGGCTTGGAGTCTATTTATTTTCTCGTCTATCCCACATTGTTTCCGTGGCAGATTTTAGTAGACTTTTATTATTATTTATTAGGTTTTATTTATTTTTATTTTTGTTATTTATTTTCGTCCCACATCAGTTAGGAGTTGTTTTATTTCTTTCATTGTAGCCTATAAAAAGGCTTTAGTTGTACTCTTTGTAATCAGACAAATTTTGATAAAAATATATTTTATTTGAAGCTTTTAAGCTTTGGTGAGTTTTCTCACGTTAGTGTTTGGTGGATTCCAAACGGGACTTATCGAGGTTGTGAGCGAACCTTGTGGGTATCCATTTATACCAAGGTTTTTGGCTAAGGTTGTGAGCGAACCTTGTGGGTATCCATTTATACCAAGGTTTTTGGCTACGGTTAGCCAAAGGCCGCGGTGCTCATCTTATTGGTGCCTTCAGTCAAGTCCACGGGTATTTTCGGATCTGATTCGGTTACGGGATCACATCAGTAATGATGTGATCGAAGATGAGACGTTGTGGCTTGGAGTCTATTTATTTTCTCGTCTATCCCACATTGTTTCCGTAGCAGATTTTAGTAGACTTTTATTATTATTTATTAGGTTTTATTTTTTTTTTATTTTTTTTATTTTTGTCCCACATCGGTTAGGAGTTGTTTATTTCTTTCATTGTAGCCTTTAAAAAGGCTTTAGTTGTAATCAGACAAATTTTGAGATACATATATTTTATTTGAGCTTTTAAGCTTTGGCGAGTTTTTTCACGTTAGTGTTTGGTGGATTCCAAACCGGTGTTTGGTGGATTACAAACGGGACTTATCGAGGTTGTGAGCGAACCTTGTGGGTGTCCATTTATACGAAGGTTTTTGGCTGCGGGTTAGCCAAGGGTCGCGGTGCCCATCTTATTGGTGCCTTCAGTCAAGTCCTCGGACATTTTCGAATCTGATTCGGTTACGGGATCACATCACAATGTCTCGGGCAGGTTATTTTTTTACTAGCGGTGGTACAACAATTTCATGGAGATCAACTAAGCAAACTTTGGTTGCTATATCTTCAAATCATGCCGAGATAATATCTATTCATGAAGCAAGTCGAGAATGTGTTTGGTTAAGATCACTGACGCATTATATCCGAGGAACTTGTGGTTTGTTCATTAAGAAAGAGAAGTCGACCACAATATATGAAGACAATGCAACATGTACAGCACAATTAACAATTAAAAGGAGGATACGTAAAAGGCGATCGAACAAAGCATATTTCACCAAAATTCTTCTTCACATATGATCTCTAATAAAAGGCGATATTGATGTGCAACATATCAGATCCAGTGACAATCCAGCTAATTTATTCACTAAGTCATTACCTACCGCTACGTTTGAGAAATTGATAAATAAGATTGGAATGCGCCTGCATAGAGACCTAAAGAAATGTTCAAATCAGATTGAGTGAACACAAATGAATGATGCACTCTCTTTCCTTCATTAAGATTTTTTTCCACAGGGTTTTTTCTTACTAAATGTTTTAACGAGGCATGTTCTTTATGTAATGGACATCCAAGGGATCGGAGATTTATAAATATACACATAATGTGCGGATATCCATTAAATAAAATACATCTTAAATAGGATGTGATCGACAAATGTTTTTACACCGTAAAGTCATGTGTGACATGACATAACTTTAAATGGTATGACATAAGATAATCCTTGTTTATGTCTGATACATAGCAAGGATAAAACCAATTAATGCTTTAGCCAATATCTTACATTTGGAAATCCCCTTTGAAGTAAACGTCAGGGATCTACGGCTGATTTCTTCCAAGTTTCATTTGGTATATAAATATGGGTATTGTAAGACAGATATTTTTTGGAAGCAAATAGTACAAGTCTATTATTATTTATATATATATATCAAGTATTACTTCTTTATCCGACATATGTATATCATTTTATGTTCCCACATTGTGTGTGATTAGAAATACATAGCATACAAAACACTTGAGCAAGTTGAATCTCTATATTATATATATAACAACTATCATTATACTTGTTTCTTCAATTATACTACAAAAAAAATATACTTCACACCGAAAGGGCCCATCCAACATAACCCGCCTAAGACTCCGAATATCTCAAGACCGGCCTTACTCAGTTCATTATTTGTGACTTCATTTATCTTACAATTCATTTCTTTTTTAGCTCTTTGAGTCTCTGTGAGTGAAAAGAGAACACAAACAATCGGATGCATGGTATCAAATTTTTTTTTATTTTTTTATTATAGTAAAATAGAGATAACAAAACAAATATAATGAATTTAGCGAGGGGGATTTGCCCTAATTTTCGGCAACTTGGGTTTGTGGTGGCCGGTTGTATTTTTGGTAATGGGAAATAGAGGAAGGGCATTGTCCTCTAAAAACTGGGCAAGATGTCGATTGGTATACTCTGTAGGATATGCTGAATCCCAAAATAAGTACTGAGCTGGGTTTTGACATACTAGGCTCAACTCTTTACAAAATAATCCAGCTTCCAACAACCCTGTCCCACAACATCCTTTGTTTGTCACCGTTAAATCTGTCACAAAAAAATTCAATAAAATGTAATATTCGTAATGAATAATTCAATTGTCATCACAAAATTGTTACGATAAGTGACGACACATTTTTACAAAATTAATACTGTTGTGTACCGTATTTAAGAGGGTTGTGTACCGTATTTAAGAGGGTTTTTGATCATATCTATGAATGGGGAGAAAATATCAGCATACACAAGTCTGCTCCCAAGAAGATTAGCTTGAATCTGAATCAAGAACCCTTGAAGCTTTAGATTATACGATTCAGCATCTCTATTTTCATCTTCAACGCACCTTCGATCCAGCCTCAGTTTTTCTGTAATTTGCTTTGGTTTACACCCAATTGGTGGAATCCCTGCTACCAAAAAATTTCTACATCCCATGTTGTATAACGTCTGCATGCATGTATGCAACATTAATTTACATGAAAAATCAGTATAAAAATGGCGTCAAAGTCGATCTACTTTGGGGTTCTGCAGTAAAATTAGATCTTTCTAGAGTCGAATTTATATTCAAAACTCGACTCTGTAGACAGGCCGTCCATGTGTAACTAGCTAGAGACCCTAGGCCAAAAACGGTTTAAGGCCCTTGGCCGTGTAATAATTACTAGTTATATGACAACCATTTTCGATGTAAATTAAGTTGATGAGCATGTTAATAAGTGTAATAGGATTCGATTAGACATTTTTTTTACCATGTTCGAGTATGAATTTGGGCTTTATCGATTTATAATATTATAATGAGCTACAACAAAATATGCATAACAAACTGTTGCACCATTGAATATGATGTGAGACATATTAATTAATACGTGTCTCATAAGAGTAGTGATAGTGTCTGAACAAAATTGACACTGCAAAGTACCACAACACATCTTTACATCATTAATTTTTACGGAACTTACATCATAATCAATGATGCAAAAGTGTGTTGTGGTACTTTGCTGTGTCACAAACATTTTTCGATCTCATAAATATCAACGGTGTGAAAGTGTGTTGTGACACTTTGCTATGCGTATTTTGTTGTGTCCGAAACAATTCTCCTACTAAAACATGAAAACAAGGGCCCTCAAATTAATCAACGATACAAAAGTGTGTTGTGGTATATTGTTGTGGCACAAACATTTCTCGATCTCATAAAGATCAATAGTGTAAAAGTATATTATGACACTTTGTTATGCATATTTTATTGTGTCACAAATATTTCTACTATTAAAAAATGAAAACAACGGCCTCAAATTATAACTTTTAATGGAGGCCAAGGCTGTGGCCTTGTTGGCCACTTGTTGGCCTGACCATATGACTGGAGAGGTCGAAACAAAGTCGGATTTTTCAAAAAGTGTGGTAAAACTTTTGGATCTTAATGTGTAAATAAGTAAAACTTTTGGACCTGAACAAGATCTTGAATCTTTTGTAGCAAGAAATCTTGATATCCAACGAGACCGTAGTGAAACTGGCGGGTGTAAGCTGTATAAAAGTTGACGACAAAGTCATCACTTCCTGCCATAACAACGACAAGAGCATTCCCTACTATATCTCTAGCAACATTATCCCCAAAAGCTTCAATAAGTCTGTCTATATACTTTTGAAAATATTTTGGCTGTCTGGAAACTGGGATCGCTTTTGTAAAGGTACTTGTAAGATCATCTAAACCAGACCCAGCCGACCCGAATGACACCCCGGTCCGTAGATCCTCTTTTGATAAATTAGGGTCTAGAAAAGGAGGGACGGCGTCTTTGATATTGAGAGATGAAGCCAAGAAGTCCGATATCAGTTTCCCGTCGGAAAACCTGCCGGTGGAGACTCGTCCGGGAAAAGACTGCCCGTATGGTGCATGGTCTGCTTTGAATAAGGAGAAGAAGAAATTGTTGTTTCCTGAGTCTACAAGTGTGTCGCCGAATGTAAATATGGCCCGAAATCTAGAACAGCAGATGCAAGTGGTGGCGGTGAAAACATGCAAAAGGAGGATGGTGAGGAAGATCCGGCCGGAAGACGCCATTAATTGCTTGCTTGTTCCTTGGGTTGGGTGTGCGTATGAAGTTAATTAGAGGGGTAAAATTCAATTTTCTGGTTAGTTAATGTCAAAACTAAATATACACATGCATGTTACTATTAAATGAATGAATAAAAGAACGATATTAATTAGTGTTGTTTTTAATTAATGACAATAAGGGAACGTAAATTTATTGTTTTATCGATTAAAGATGCTTCTTGAATTCATTTGCTTCAAAATTGAGAAACGGCTTTGCAATTAAGTTCAGGCTCTTCATTATCACCTGCATGTAAAGAGGACTCATTGTGACGTCCCTTCCCGAAATACCGAGTCTTTAATCGGAATTGAACGCCTGACACACATATAACCTAAATTAAATTAACTTATGTACGTAAAGCTCTCGAACTAATAATAGAGTTAAATTTCTGCCGAAGTAAAACGACTCGGGATAACATAAAGCTACAAGAGATAGAATAGGGAATCCAATGTTGATTGCATTACAACACCAATTCAAAAGAAGTCAACGAAAATCCACAAAAGATAAAGGAGAAATAATAGTCTATGCTATTACATAACTTATCAAACTTAACTTAAGTCTATTCAAAAGATAAATACGGTAGAACAATGTGAAGTCATGAGATCACTCCTCATGTAGAGCTCGTACACCACATCACCGCATCACCTTCTCGGGGTGGTAAACAATGTAATAAGGGTAAATACTAACGTCTTTTAGCAAAGGGTAGAACAACCGGATCTACACAAGTTATATCACAAGAATAACATAATAACACGTATGTTTCTCTCGCTTGCCACGCTCCGCTAGTCACACTAGTTGACTCAAACAAGGTAGACATCTATTCCATACTAGCTCAAAGACACTTTGCCGGGTGAGAATGCACCGAGATATTTCCTCAACACTTTGATGGACATGGTTTCTAACCATGTGGATTATTATCTGAGCCCGTTGATATCTCGATCATGTGGAGGCGTAGTAATACCGTGAAGCGTTGTATAAACGTGCCTTACCAAGGACTAATTAACATGTTTTAGCTTTTAGACAAGTCAAGTACGTATTTAAGAGATTAATCTAACCACTTAAGTTCATTACACATAAAAAGGATTCGTAAGGACCAATAGACCTTAGACGGACTCTACATTACACTACTTAACACTTAGCACATAAATACTATAATCTAATCCAATACCCACGAGGCTAAGATATAAGGATTCCAGTGATCCTGAGTTTCTCCCCGCAGAGGGTTTTTCTACGGTCCTGAGCCGAATACACCAGAAACCGAACCCTTAATTTCTTCAGGTTACAAGTACAACATTGAACACAAGTCAACATCTCATAAGGCTAAGTGTAGAGTATTCCAATGCTCCCGTGAGACACGGTGCGGAGCCAAAGCCACCAGAACACGTACACCTAACTTTACAACAAACCATACAAGGCTCTAACCTAAGGCATGCTTCAAAACGGGCATGAAAACATGATTATACTATTCTGGGCACTTTGGCGCCCACCAAACTGTTTTCACACCCACCAAAGGCCGACAGGAGCATCTTGTACTGTCCCGGTGACTTTGTCGCCAGCCAAAAGTAAACAAAGCTCTGTGTTCACCTTTAGCACCCGTCAAACGCTCTTGGCGCCCGCCAACAACAACCAAAACTCTCAGTCAGAGCTTAACGCCCGCCAACTGTCCTTGGCCCCCCGCCAACAACTAACAAAGCTCTCTGTTCACTGTTGGCGCCCGCCAAGCTCATTTTGGCGCCCGCAATCGCCCCAAATCTGTAAATCCGAACGAAAACGCTGCAACATGAAACCCATTTCGATTCTAACACTTAAATCAACACTCTCTAGCAATTTCTACAAGATATAAACTAGACTCAAAGCTTATAACATCCATAGATTCGATGGAAAACGCCCTTACCTCGAATCTTTTGTCAAAAAGATGATTCTTCTGCTAGGAAATCTATGCGGGAACGCAACGGAATTTAAAATTTGATTTCCTTTTCAACGAGGATCGCCTTCGTTTAAACAATAACCAAATAAGAAGTAGACAAAATTCATTCCAGGTAGATCTAAAATAGATCGTCGCTTTTTCTACGGTTGTAGTTTGCACACGAAGCTGCCCAAGTGTTCGGCCTCTACCGTTTATCCACAAAAACAACTGCCGAATCCTCCCACAGATTGCTACCGAAAAAGTCACCACTAAGTTGCCTTTTCATTCTCCCATAACTCTCTTCCAAGAAGCTCTCTTAAATTTCTAGTAGAAAATAAGACTTATAATTGTGATACAAAAGAGCTTGACACACACCTCATATTGATAAGGTGTGTGCACGCATATATCCCAATCCTATTGGGAGAAATTTCATGCTTGGAGTAGGGATTAAAAACCAATTCCCAATAAAATAAGGAAAACATATTTTCTTGAGTTATCTCTTTTAATTAAATATCTTATATTAAATAATTCTAGATACATATTGTCAATAACTAATATTGAATATATCTTTATTATATTACCATATATCATTTACACATGTGCATATATCACACACAAATATATATATATATATATATATATATATATATATATATATATATATATATATATATATATATATATATATATATCCGATATTAATACATAATAATATAATACTATGATTAATTAATTTACAAAATCCATGTGTATCATATACACACAAAACATGCTCCCCATATATGCATATTAAAATAATATTTTATTAACCAACATAATTAATATATTGTACTATTTATTCATAATAAATAAACACCATAATATTAATTTACCACTATAACACTTTATAGTCGAGATTAAAAGTTTCCTTATTTGGTTATCAATATAACCACATTTTAATCTGGCTAGATGTTCTTATGTGTGTGAACCGATAGGCTTCCGCATATGCCGGCCGTAAACATAAAGTGCATTTACTAAATTACCCTTCACATCTATTGATCATGAATAGCGTCTAGCAACACTTCATTACCCTCAATCATCGGAAGAGTCAAATGCAATGACTACCACCCTTCATGTGAAACGGTTATCGTGTAAATAGAATCCTATCGCTGTTATAATATCCATACAGTCGTATCTCGAGTGTCAAACATTAACGACCGTATATTATAACCTGGATATCCTATTCTCTCGAAGTAACACATTACTTTCGCTTTGCAAAGACTTTCAAGAATAAGACATTCCTTATAATTAGGCGCTTTCGGATATTTACTCCTACCATTAGGATACACGATTTCCGGGCGAGCAACATGAATCCTAGGCATGCTTCAGTATCACACACAATCACTACAGCGTGATCGCCCCGTGGCTAAGGGAAACCTCAATGGTGTCAAAGTGGGACAATCCATACTGTGATGCCATGAAGAATCAGGTCTTAGGATAATTATACAACCTCCACATAGTGCGACACTTAATAAAATAAGTGGGTCACTCTAACGTACTCATTCTCTAATACATGTCCTTGTACAGTCCAAGTGTCCCTACACTTCGATAGACGAGATCTATCCGTATCTTCATAAGATAGAAGGCATCCAATACATGCTAGTGTAACCATACTATTAATGTCCCGTTTCATAGTACATACGACTATAGACATTTAAGTATCAAACCAATTAAAGTGATTTGAGATCTCATTAACCATAATCGCTATCATGGTTTCTCTATCACAATTTAAAGCTAATGACGTTATCATAAATGTATATATATACAATATCATAACTGGTTCGTTAAACGAACAAATATATAATAACAGAAATCCATTTATCATATGCACAAACATAAAGAAATAGTAGGAATGATCCGACCCGGTCGGATCCGGTCCAACCCGATTGGGTTTATGACACTATTTCAACATCTTCAACTTTAGCTCCAAAATACCAAGAACACACACTAGAAGAAAGCTTGAAGATTAAAACACCAAACTCGAAATCTTGCACCTAGAACATGGTGTCAAGGTTTACACAACCATCTAAGCAACTTAAATCCTAACAAGAACACATGCATGTCCTTAAAAGCAATTCTAGATCTTAAACCATGAAAAATCTTACTTGGAATGAAGAAGAACTTATTCTTTCATTGGTTCTTCTTCCCCTTCTTCAACTTAAGGTGAACGATCTTAAAAAACAAGGATGATTGATAAGAAACTTGAATTTCCTCTCAAGATCAAACTTTTAGCTCTCAACTTTTCACTCTAGGTTTTCTCATGAACTTTACAAATGAAAGGATAGAGGAAGTGGGTCTTGGGTGTTGGGGTGTTAGGGAAAAAGGATTTTCCAAAAATGCCCTCACTTAAACCACCCCTATTACCCCCTCTTTTCTTTTATGTTAAAAGAGTAAAAGAATATAATATTCCGTAAAATTACAAAAAGACAAGTTTGCCCTTACATAAATACAGGGGGTATCACATCCTTCCCCCTTAAGAAAATTTCATCCTCGAAACTAAAACATTCCTGGAAGATTGAGGAACTCTGAAAACTCTGCAACCATGTCGCCTTTGACCTTCCCAAGTCGCTTATGAAGGTGAATGGTTACTCCATTGAACTAACACCAAAGGAATTTTCTGGTTCTTGATCTTCTTTACTTTCCTATCAAGGATTTGAATCGGTCCCCAACTCTGCCTTTGACAAACACTTTTTCAGCATTGGGACATGAAAGACGTTGTGAACTCATGCTCTCCGGTAACTGTAAACGGTACGCCAAAGGTCCAATCTTCTCAAGAATCTCAATAGGTCCAACATACCTTGGACTTAGCTTCTCTTTCTGTCCAAAACGCCCGACGCATCGCATCGGTGAACCCTTGATGAAAACTCTATCACCAACAAAAAAATCCAACGGTCTTCTTCTTGCATCGACCCAAACCTATTGACAATCTTGTGCCTTCTTCATATTTCGTTGAACCTAGGCGATATTCTCTTTTTCTTGTCGCACTAACTCTAGCCCGGTGATATGCTTCTCACCTATTTCATCCCAATAGACAGGAGTCCTACATTTCCTCTTATAGAGAGCCTCAAAAGGTGGCATTCCAATACTCGCATGGTAATTGTTGTTGTAGGCAAAAAACTCTGCAACTGGTAGGCAGTCATACCATGATCCACCTACTTCCAAAACACAAGCTCGGAGCATGTCCTCGAGAGTCTGAATAGTCCATTCAGACTGACCATCTATCTGTGGATGAAATGTGGTGCTCATCATTAACTTGGTACCAAAAGATTTTTTTCAAGATCTTCCAAAACCGGCTGACAAAAACCTGTTATCCCTGTCCGACACTATTGATACCAGAACTCCATGTAGCCTTACTATATTATCAAAGCATATAGCGGTCAAAGACTTCAAAGACATGTTTTCCTTCACGGTAAGGAAGTGAGCCGACTTAGATAAATAATCAACAATGTCCCAAATCTTATCAAACCCTTGCTTGGTTCGGGGCAACCCACTCACAAAGATTGTGATCATTTCCACTTTCATTCCGGTATGTCCAATGGTCTTAACAAACTGCCCGGTCATCTATGCTCAGCTTTCACTCTTTCACAAGTATCATACTTTGCCACGAAATCCTTAATCTCGAGCTTCATTGAAGTGTTGAAATAGTGTCCTAAACCTAATCGGGTTGGACCGGATCCGACCGAGTCGGATCATTTCTACTATTTCTTTATTTTTATACGTAGATTAAATGACTTTTCTGTTGTCATATATATGTTCTTTTAAAGAACCAATTATGAATTGTTATATGATAACGTCCTTAGTATTGAACTGTGATAGAGAAACCATGATAGGCGATTATGGTTGATGAGATCTCTAATCACTTTAATAAGTTTGATACTTAAATGTCTCTAGGCCGATGTACTATTAAACAGGGCATTGATAATATGAACAGGCTAACACGTATTAGATGTCTCATGTCTTTAAGGGAATGGATAGATCTCGTCTATCGAAGTGTAGAGACACTTGGACTGTACGTGGGCGTGTATTAAAGAATGCGTGCGTTAGGACCGACCCACTTACATTAAGTGTCGCGCTATGTGACAGTTGTGTAATTATCCTTAAGACCGGAGTCTACATGGCATCACGGTGTAGATTTTCATGATTTGAAACTATTGAGGTTTCCCCTAGCCATAGGGCGATCATGCGGTAGTGATTGGGTGTGATACTGAAGCATGCGGAGTATACATGTTTGGTCATCCAGGAATCGCGTATCCTATGATTGGGATTGAATATGCGAAATGGCCTTGTTATAAGGAATGTCTAGCTCTCGTGAATCTTTGTAAAGTGGGAGTAAATGTGTTATTCCGAGAGAGCTTGATATCCAGATTATAAGATACGATCGTTAATGTATTGACACTCGAGATACGATCGTATGGATATTATTATCGCGTAGGATTGTACACTTCACGGTGGGATATTACGTTTTGTGCAAGAGAAAAGCCACAGGTCACAAGGCCAAAAAAGGCAAGTTTTCTGAAAACTGGGAAGGACTGCTTCAGGTCACAAGGATAATCAAAAAGGGAACTTATGTCTTGAAAGACAACCAAGGTCGCCAAGATAATAGGCCTTGGCATCGCGACAACTTGAAAATATATTACATGTAATCCCAAACTATTTATTCGTAAAAGTAAAAGGCTAGTTATCGACAAATACAATTCATCCACAATAGAGCCGTCGCTATTTTAGGCAAGCCCACAGACATAGATCCCGCAAGCTTAACCTAAAACAAGGGGTCCGCAATCCAAATAGCGGACAAACATCAACAAGGCCGCCTACCGATCTACTCTAAACTACTTCAAGCGAACCCACAAATGATCCAAAGAAATGAGCGGTACCACGCTACATCGAAGACATAATTTAGATATCGAGCCAAAAGGAATACGGTGAGTAGGATCCATTGCGAAGGTGAACTTAATAGCCTCGCGGTGAATCAGGATCCCCTAATCAATGTCCACCTGAGGGTCGCGAATGGCATGAAGAAGAAGGGCTTCGGCCTCGGTGACGACCTCGAAATCCCCAGTGAGAATAGCTCACGAATTGGTAAACCTCTTCAACACTCGGTTGCTAAGAGACAGTTGAGATCACGGGGCCTAACGCCGAGGACGTGGATGTTGGGGAAAGCGCTCAAGACCGCACATCGCAGCGAACAAGCCTACTTTCCTCGTCTCCAAGGTTCCAAGCGACCTCATAATGAGCAGAGGGATTGATGGCATGAATGCGAAGAACAACGTTGATAGTCTTTGGAGAAAAGTTAACTGGCACATGTTAAGGGCTAAATTATAGTGATTTTTATAGATATTTTCTATATCAATTTCCCCTACATTCGGATGATTTTCATAGATTTTGAGCTATGTATGTAAATATTGAGTAAATGAGGTTTTTAATGGTTAAATATGAAAACGTATCGATTTATATGCTTTATTCGGTGATTTTATGTTGTTTTGGAATCGTGTTACGTTTTGGTATGTTTTTCGATGTGTGTAGATACATATCTTTAACTTGGGAAAGGATTTGGAAGAGTCTAAAGTCGAATTTGAAGTGTTGATGAAGAGATAGAGATGTTACAAGAGGATAAAGATGGAGGAAAGAAAGGATAATTATCAAGAAATCCGTTCTGCATCAAGATGGACGAAGTTCATCCGAGGCCGACGAGCGTCCGGGAAGCGTTTATATCGAACGGGCGTCTGATAAAGCGAACGTGCGTCCAGGGAGCTAATTCACATACAGAGAGTTCAGACGTTGGCTGAACTGGCGTCCAGTATCCGTCCAAGCATTCTGGACGGGCGTCCAGTTGGTTAGACGGGCGTCCACCGCCGTTTTTCTTTGAAACCGACTTAGGTTATCTGTAGAAGCGGCCGACTTAGTTTTCTATTTAAAGCACAAAGACCCCAAACCCTAAATTCATTCAGAAATTTCTTCACATCAAAAGAGAGGCCAGCAGCCGCATCTTGAGAGTTTGAAGGCCGGTCACCCGTGCCTTGTGCTCGGGTGAACCGAGGTTAGATTAGGAGTAGTTTAGATGTTTTTCGTTTCCATGGATCAATCCTTGTTCAAAAATATGTGAGTTTGATTTCTTTCAATTTATTCAATCCAGTTTTTCTTCATGATTGTTGATTTATTTTGTATCTTTTCTTTGTGCTTATGAGGCCATGAGAATAGATTGAAAGATCTGTTTTCTATTGATGTTTATAATACGGAAGTTGCATAAACCTTAGATCACCATAGAAAGATAGGGTTTTTAGCTGTTGATTATGTGACAAATTAATTGGTTAGATTCCTAGGTTGTTAGATTCGATTATACGAGAGTAACTTGAATCTACACCCGTCGCTTTGTTTGGTAAATCACAGTCTCAACACTCGAAAGATGAGAGATAGATAATTGAATTCGCTACAAAGTAGGAGTTCATAGCTTGAGAGATAAGTTCACTAAGAGATTAGGGATTTGTGTCTCGTGAAAAGGTGAAACCACAAACCGAATTAAAATCATGAGATAACTAGAATTGAAATCACTAGGCTTGTTCAATGTTTGACCCCATGTCTTTAGGTTAGATTGTTTTTATGTTTCTTAGGTTAGATTTATCTTGATTGTTCTTTTTTCTGCTTTTATGTTTTGTTCTTTCGCTTCTTTTGTTTATTCGTTCTTTGAGTAACAATTGGTAGGATTAGTGAAATTAGATTCAACACCCCAATTCCTCGTGGATCGACCACAGCACTTACCCTACTATGCTATCAACTACCCGATATTTGGTCGGTTAGGAGTTAGTTTGCATGTTAAGTATAGGTTTATAAATTTTCTTTTGTTTTTATGATGCAAAATCCTCCCAACAGCACACCCTGGAGAACAACTCAACTAACATCTTCCTCGAAAGAAGTCTACGACAAAACGGAGTACAATTCCCTCACCATGGTGAGGTTGGAAGGCATCATAGGCGGAGAGACAAAATCCGACCACCCAGAAAGCCGAATCCGGAGTAGAGAGCCATCACCGTCAATCTTGTCCTCCCAAAACCTCTCTCCTCACGAGCTTGACCACATCAAGTAACACCGTAAATGGGACTTAGCAAAGGGCGAGTCGGTGTGGAAGAAAGGGAAACATCACGCATAGGACAAGCTTTGTACACTCAGATCGAGCTACCCTCACCGGACCGAAAATACACAAGAAAAGAGACTTGTGCAAGAAGGAAATGGTGAGTGACCAGGGAAGCCTCCTCTTATAGAGAGCTGAAAAGAAATGAGTGCTCAAGATCAAGTCAATCGAACGATCACAACACTCTCGGTCTGACCATTCGACATAAGACCGTAGCGACTTCGCAGAAACAAGGGGGCCATACAGAATTTTTCAATCAATCCTACTGCTCAGGGGGCCGCATACCCAAATTTGTTCCGAGCCAACCTACCAAGGCTTAGCTCGAAGCAAGGGGGCCACACATCAGAATTTTGAACTCAACATGGCCAAAAGGTTCTATTATTTTAGCGAGCTAACATTTCTAATCTCGTTGAAATAAAAGGGGCCGCACATACATACAACATACAACAGCAAAAGGCAACAAATCGATGAAATCAAATGAATAAGTCAAAAGGCCGAAACCTGACCGCAAATTAAGTCACAAACCAACAGAAGGAAAGCATTAAAATTGTTTGAACAAAACAAAGTTGAATGGTTACAGATCGCAAACAAATTGTTCGATTTTCAATCTTGGTCCGGCGGAGTGTTAGCATGATCGCCGGTGCCCGCAGGCTCGATATCCGGATCGCTAACAGTCGGAGGATCCTTCAAGATAGCAAAGTTGACAGATTAACCGGAGGAGGATCCGGCATCGCTCGCCATCCATTACCGCGCCGATTTGGATGGAGACAATATGGTCCGGAGCATAGGGAATATTTGGATGAAGAGCCAACAAATCGGGATTCCACCGAGACATGTTAACCCACCTGGAGCATCTCTCAAAGCTAACCGACTCTCTACCATGATATGCCCAAAGGCAAATGAAGTGGTTAAAGCCCTAATCAAAACATGCCTCTAGATAGTAAAAGAACTGGTCGAGCGCCGATAGGCCGCAATGGCCGCAGGAACAACTTTCTCGGCAAATTTGTGGGCGGCAAAGAAGTTGCTCCTTCAAGCTCGCAACCTCATCATGTGCGACTTTCAGCCCTTCAAAGGATTTTGGGTTTCATACTCGGAATAGCCATTTTCTCGCTTTAGATCGACATCCATCCGGCGCTCTCCTCCATTGCCGCCTTCACGCGCTTTATCTCCTCACATGCTTTCGCGTGCTTGGCTTCGATTGCGATCCTCCTAGCTCAAGCACCAAGGGCGCCGTCACCTTCTTCGATTCAACCTCGCGCCTCTCGGCCTTTGGAGCTTTCATGATGCGAGTTCCAAGTCGCAACAGAGAAAACAGAGTAAGCTCACAGAAAAGAAGAAATAATAATAATCAACATAGTAATAGCTTACCGTGGAGGATGCGATCCCAAAATGGCCAGCAAGGTCCTTCAGCTCTGCGACCTCATCTCTAGCGGGGGCATCGTCGCGAACTACCACCCGATCAATAATTCCTCGGCCAATCTCCATCTCACACTTCAGCGCGCGTCCCATGAGAGGTGACCCAGAGGGATAACATCAGCAATAGCCTCCCTAAGTTGGATCGCCTTCACCATGTCTAGCGGACCACGGGTAAAATCAGCATCTAGCCAGAGGGCTTCTTTCCCCTGGTATCCGCGAGGCAATGCTTCTCTTGAGACACCCCGCCATCGCCGACCTCTTCAACAATTACGGCTTCATGCCGCCGGGCAATGCTTCTCTCAGTAGGTCACTTATCAGCACGATCAGAACATTTGCTAGCTCCGCCAATAGATTGGGATTTCTCGGTTCTGGACCGCTTGGGATCCTGGGCCTCTCTCGGGGCACATCGACTTAGGGCCTCTTTTGAGCCCCCTCCGGCTCGACTTGAGCCCGCACCCGTGCTTGTCGCCGATTGCAAGTTGGAAGTGAAAGTCTCACCGATGACCGAAGCATCTACGGTATGAGGAATTCTTCCCAAGGCCCGTTTCAGCGCCGCTTTCCTAGATTTTGCTGCCTCATCTGCTTGACTCATCCTTTGAGCCCGTCTTTCAGTAGCATCCATCTCGCTGACTGAAAATAAAAAGAGAAGTTCATCAAAAACTGGACAAATAATGAAGAAGCAAAGCAATAAGGCTCGAAAGTAACGAAACAGAAGGCAAAGAAAATTACGGCGAGGCCTCTTGTTAGGGTCGCCCTGACACGCCGCACACTCAGAGGGAAAGCAACGGTTTATGTGGCATTCCCCGACCCAATCAGACTCACTCTCCTCAGATACAATAGCAACCAAGGGTTGGGCTCTCGGCGGTCCCACGATTCTGGCTCTGCTCGCGTACGTCTCCGCCATGCCCAGGAGATCGATCCAAGACACATTCCTCCTCGAGGGCATGGCTCCGTCAGAATCTATGAATGCCAGAAGTCTTTTGATGAATCGATACTCAGACACGAAAGGGTCATCA
Source organism: Gentiana macrophylla (assembly GCA_026214975.1). Lineage (NCBI taxonomy): Eukaryota > Viridiplantae > Streptophyta > Magnoliopsida > Gentianales > Gentianaceae > Gentiana > Gentiana macrophylla. The sequence goes on along the minus strand of CM047811.1, from coordinate 74,351,377 downwards.
AAGCCAATCATAGAAAATTTCTCCTTGCGAGGAGGGAAGTGAGGGAAAGGCCAACCAACTTTCGACTCGACCTTAAAGACGCGATCCCCCCAGTGGTGTATCTTGTTAGGAAGATGGAAAAATAAACGGAGAGTCTGGGCCCTTACGTTGGTCTGCCCTGGAAAAGAGGTGCCACAGATCAAATGAAACTGCTTGAACAAAGAAAGAGTGGGCTCTCTCTTCATCGTCCGGCAAAGAACAATGAAGGACATGATCTGAATAGCGGCCACAACGGCCAGGTCGCAGGGTAATATTCGCAACTCACATAATAGCTTAACCAGGAAAGGGTCGAAAGGAGGCCGGAAACCGGCAAAGAAGTGATCAAAATGGAGAATTATGGTGTCTCCAGGGCGGCGAGCACAGATAATGTCTTCTCGATCGCCAGGCTTCAGCTTATCCTCATCCTTGCTGAAGTCAATCAAGGAAAACTTGTAAAGAGCAGGGTCGATATTGTTGAGGCGCTGGAGAGTCCGTGCAAGGTCTTTGCTTTTCAGGATCCGCCCCCAATGATCCTCCACATCCATCTGATACAAAACCATCAGGGCGAACTCCCTCAAGGCCTCTGGGTTGTTAGGCTTTGGAGGCTTCCCTTTAGCCGTCGCCTCACCCACCGTCATGGTCGCAGGATCCGCCCTTTTTCTTTTTGGTTTCTTAGGGAGCTCCAAGGGTTTGCGAGGGACCGATTCAGTATCATCCTCACTAGACCCCATCAACTCATGTAGAGCGGCGTCCTCAACACGTAAAATATCATCGCCAGGTCCAGTGGCCCCACTCGTACCGACCTCAACAGGCTGTTCCTCAGCCCCAACATCACCACCACCGAGTGTACTTGTACTCGTCGCGCCACGACTCCGGGCCGCTTCTTTACGACCCTTCTTTCGTCACGGTGCCCGATCAGGTATAAAGCTCCCCAAGTCAAATGGGTCCTCAGGATCGTGAGCCGTAGCACCTCTCGCCGCCAGTTCATCTTCTAAATCATCGCGTGCGACATCTACAGGGCTAGATAAAATGTTTTCTTCTTCCAAGGCATAATCACATACCTCCCGATCCCTTTCAGAATCACCACCAAGGCTGAAATCGTCGTCCGACATCTTGCAAAACACAAGGAAAGGCGGAGCTTTAAATCACCTGGGATAATGAAAATTACACCAGGGAGATGATCGCACCCATCTCGACACCTTCCCTTTGGTTCTGCAAGAGAATGCAACGAAAAAAGGAAGAGATATAAAAAGAGAAAAGACACAACGAATCGTCAAGGTAAAAACCCAACTTTTTCCTTCCCAAAAATACCCAGTTCGTGTTTGAAAGGAAACCATACCAAAACAAGAACACCCGCTCAAAAAAATCAATCTTTATTCCCCCAAACACCCCAAATCCCGCATGTTATGCTTCGGGATGAAACGAGCTTGAAAAATGAATAGAAATACGAAAGGAAAATGCATCGGAGAAGCTTAGTTGAAGAGGAATTACTTGTTTTAGCCAAGAGTGGCGGAAACTAGAAAGCAAGTGGAAACCTCAAGATTGGCCACCGAAACTTCAAATCTTCAACGCATGATAACTCAATTGAATCTGAAGCTTCAAAATCACCGCGAATCCCCTAATCTTCAACGGAAAACACTCAGTGAAGAAGAAGAGCACTGGAATTGAGAGAAAAGTTGGAAGAAAATAGTTGGGGCAAAAAATGTTGAAGGAGTGGGGTTTGGATCTTTATATAGACAGAGGGGACTTGATCGTGCGGTCCGGATGTGATCCATCCAACGGTCCAGATTCAGGCGGTTACCTTAGGGGTTTCAAATTTCAAAATCGCCATCATTACGGCAGGTCAATCAATGCCCACGTAAAGACTGCGCCATTACCAGGTCAGTTACCTAGACACCATCAGTGCTCACGTTGCTGTACTTACCTATAATTGAAAGGACCATGATCTGACGGTTCAACTGCTTCACTACCCATGTTTGACGACATACATCGCCCTGATCAAGCTCACCACCACCACGTCTTCTCCAACAAAAGTCCGTCCGCTTAATAGCTCGGCATAAACAGGCTATAAGCCAATAACTTCGAGGCAAGACGCTTGAATAGCGCGGCCCTTAGTGAAAAAGTCGCTTCAGACGACAAGGTCGCCATAGACCCAAAGTCACTTCGAGGCAAGACGCTTGAATAGCGCGGACCTTAGTGAAAAATTCGCTTCAGACGACAAGGTTGCTATAGACCCAAAGTCACTTCGAGGCAAGATGCTTGAATAGCGCGGCCCTTAGTGAAAAAGTCGCTTCAGACGACAAGGTCGCTATAGACCCAAAGTCACTTCGAGGCAAGACGCTTGAATAGCACGGCCCTTAGTGAAAAAGTCGCTTCAGACGACAAGGTCGCCATAGACCCAAAGTCACTTCGAGGCAAGATGCTTGAATAGTGTGGCCCTTAGTGAAAAAGTTGCTTCAGACGATAAGGTCACCATAGACCCAAAATCACTTCGAGGCAAGACGCTTGAATAGCGCGGACCTTAGTGAACAAGTCGCTTCAGACGACAAGGTCGCCATAGACTCCAAATCACTTTGAGGTCGTCCGCTTAATAGCGCGATCCTAAGTAAATGGTCGAATAAATCAACAGAGGTCGGAAAGACTCCGGCAAGCTAGGCGATATTTGTACACTCTTTACTATATGTTTGGCACTCCCTGAAAATGCCTAAGACATAGAGTAGGGGGCCATTGATATATCAATATATACCGCCACCTATGAGTCCCCGGAAACAACCTATCTAGCCACCAGGATGGAGAAGGACCGCGGCTATAGCGTCGGCAACGACCATCTGATTAAGGTCACAGAAGGCCGACCCCCGGCAAGAGCGTTCAAACCTACAAGGTCACTAGTCGCTCAGTGGGCCGACCTGCGATCTAAGTCAGGAGTCAATAAGAGATCGCACGAGCGATGGAAGGGAACAACTGAAGGGAAGCCAAGATAGGACATGGAAGCACGCTCGCAGATTTCGACCCGCGCGACCACATAACAACATCGCCAAGCTATATAGTCCGCTTAATATCACTGTACTTAATGCTTATCTGTCCTTATCCAGCGCCCTTAACTCCTCTCCTTGTCTATAAAATGAGGGCTTGTGTGACTTCATAAAGGGGGGTAAGATATAGAAAAAGAGAACAAAACTCTCGCCAAACGCACTCTCTCAAGCATTCATACATTCCACCACCTCACCACCGTGTGCCACCGGCTGCCGTCACCATAAAACTATCAAATAAACCAGATATCCACACCAGAGACCACCGCTAAATAATATTCGGCATTATCAGGAGTGATAGTCTCGTAGATTGTGAAGCTTGTGTAGCCAAGGACAATCTTACTATTGTATTGGTGAAAAACAATAGTGAATTCATCCAATCATCACATGAGAAGAGTGGATTAAGGGATTACACCACCCTGAACCACTATAAACCTTTGTGTTCATTTACTTACTGCACATTACCTTACAACACTTACTTACTGCATCTTATTCATACTGTGTGTGCATAATCTACTTTGAAACAAGTTTTAAGAAAGGACTTATCCACTACCCAAAAGCTTTTAATTACAAGAAATGTTTTTGAAACTCCAGTATAGTCATTCACCCCCCCCCCCTCTGACTATACTTTTACCATTCTCTAGGACCAACAGAGGTATATAACACTGTATCTAATAACACTCCTACTGAAAGTGAATGTTCATCCACTGGTGGTTCCAATCCTAAAAATTCTGATATGGAAGAACCTCTAGATGCCCTCCTTAATCAACTGAGGATAATACAATCTTGTTATGAGATTGTGAAGGCATAAAGAGAAACACACCAAGAATAAATTCAAAGATTGCATGCTGAATTATGAATTCTCAACGGCAAGGAAATTGATTATGAACGGAATCAACAGAAGCCTGCTGCACCAGTACCAACAGCTGAATCTTTGGCACAATCAAGTTCCATAACTGCATTCAAATCCGGGAAGCCCTATGGTGATAGAAAATGCCTTGGATTTGACACCCAACAACCTTCTAAGGATGGATCCAGTAAGACTGCTGAACCTAGTGCCAAGATTGGTCCTAAGATTGTAGCTGCACAAGATCCTACACCCCAGAAGGATGCTGAGTCAGTTAAGCCTACTGAGAATGCTTCAAAAATCAAAATCAGAAATCTAAAAGGATAGCTATACCTAAAAACAAGGGTAAATCCAAAGGACGGTCTATTGCACCTTCTAGACCTGGTGATGACAGACCTGCTGCAAGATCTACTGAACCCCAAAGGCTAATCCAAGACCAGCCAGAAACCAGAAATATCCTAAGAATAATAATGTCAAACCTAAGTATGTTAATCATTCAAGGGATACTTATCTTAGGAGGAAAGGAAGATTGTTCCCTGCTGATGAAGATTGGGATATTCATGTCCCTGCTGTTAGAAACAAGAAGTTTAACCATAATGCTAAGGCTAGACCTCAGTAGTGGACTCGGCCAGGGACTCAACAGAGACCACAACCAAGGGCTCATCAGAGGCCTCATGAGAGACCATAATATAGTGTTCTTCCTAAAAACAACAATTTTATGGTTACACTGATGCATCTAACAACAAAAGTCACTTTGCACAACATTATGTACCTAAAGGCCAGAAACCATATATGAATGCTACACAATCCAACAATAGATACTATGAGAATGTGGCATACATATATGAACAAAAGTCCAATGCCTTTCAAAGGAAACCATGTGGAAATATAACAAGGGTTGTGCTTACCACTGACCACTGACCACCATGGACCCAAACAGGTTTGGGTACTAAAAAACACTAAATTTGTTTTGTAGGGTGTCTGGTATTTTGAAAGTGGATGTTCCGGACACATGACAAAGAGCAAGCACTGTTTGATGGATTTTGTTGCCAATGATAGACCTAAAGTCAACTTTCAAAACAAGGATAAACCTAGATAAACAAGAGGATATGGCATACTAGTGAATAATTGTCTTACTATCAAGAATGTTGTATATGTTGAAGGGATAGAGTACAACCTGCTGAGCACAGTCAGTTTTGTGACATGGGTTACAGAGTCACTTTTGAAAAAGATCATTGCATTGTCTTAAGTGAGATGGCACATCAAGTAGTACTAGCTGGAAGAAGACAACAAAATATGTAAATTGTAGACTAGACCACTGCTGTACCAGAAACTTGTATCATTCTACATACAAAATCAGAACTCAATTGGTTATGGCATATGAAGTTGAATCATCTAAAATTTGATGATATCAATCTGTTGGTGAAAAAGAAGACGATGGTAGTCCGCTCGAAATCACATACAAGAAGGATGGTATATGTGATTCTTGTCAACAAGGAAAGCAAACAAAAGCAAGTTTCAAGACTAAGACTCAACAATCAACTAAAAGAGTTTTGAAGCTGATGCATATGGATCTTTTTTGACCAGTGATACCAACAAGTATAACTGGAAAGAAGTATACTCTGGTAGTTGTGGATGATTATTCAAGATATACCTGGGTAATCTTGATGAACAAGAAAAGTGAAACACTACAAAATATGCCTAAACTTTTGACGAGGTTACGAATGAGAAAAGTATTACAGTAGTAAAGATCAGACCAGGCAAAGGTAGTGAGTTTCTAAACAAATTCATCAGAGAGTACTATGAATAGAATGGTGTGCTACATCAATTAGCAGCCACTGGAACCCCTCCACAGATTGGGGTTGCTTAAAGAAGAAACATGACTTTGAAGGAAGCAGGTAGGAAAATGATCAGAGAAGCTAAGATACCAGAAAGGCATTGGGCCGAAGCCATCAATACAGCTTGTTATATGCAGATCATAACTTCTATAAACAGAAATCTTGACAAGACACCTTATGAAGTTTGGAATGGAAGAAAGCCTAATATATACCCTATTTTCATCCATTTGGGAGTAAATATTTTATCAAGAATCATAAGGAGAAACTGAATACTTTTCAACCAAAATCTGATGAAGGAATATTCTTGGGTTACGCTTCAGTCAGCAAGGCTTTCAGGGTGCTAAACAAAAGAACACTTAAACATGAAGAATCCATACATGTTGTGTTTGATGAACCAAAGTTCACTGGAATGCAAGATAAGGAAGTTCCAGAACCTGTTGTAAATCTAAAAAATCACAAACCCTGAGTGTGTGAATATTTTAAGAATGTTAAGTTATATAAAGGTTTCTGATTCTGGAAGTGAAGCTGTACCTAATGTTGCCCCTGCTGAAGTACCTGCTGATAATACTACTAATACAACAACTGATGCAGCTGAAGGATCTACTGACCCCTCTATTGAACCTACAGTAGACCCTCCAGGAAATCAAGTTCCAGTAAATCAAGCACATAATGATTTACAATGGTTGAAGAATCACCCTGCTGAACAGGAAATTGGTGATGTACGCCAAGGTGTCAAAACAAGAAGAAAACTAAAAGCTATGTTCAATCGTTTTCTATCTCAACTGGAACCTAAAGCTATTGAAGATGCAATTGTTGATCCTGATTGGATAATTGCTGTGCAAGAAGAACTCAACGAGTTCAGCAGGGTGTAATGCTGTTGTTTTTGCGGTGGAGCTGGTGAAGAGGAAATCCTACCCTTCAACGACCAGTGGAGTACTTAGGAGCAGCGATCCTACCTGTTCTTAGTATTCAGTTTGTGTAGCCATAGTTATCGGTCATGGACAAATAACTTATGGACTTTTGTAACTACAATCTCAAAAGACTCTAGTGAATTTCCTCCAACATCACAGGAGAAGAGTGGGCTGACAGGATTACACCACTTGTAACCACTATAAAATTTGCCTTACTTTATTTACTGCATTTGCTTTCGGTATTTTCATCTACTGCATGTTATCAACATCAACCTGCTGAACTAGCTACTGAACACACACACACTTCACTACTAAGTATCTAATACTTAGTATCATAATTTAACAACAAGTAAAAAGGTTTAATTAAGTATATTTCGTTGCAGCAGATTCACTAGACTTAATAGTCAACAGACTGTTGACCCTGCTGAGTCTGTCTTAACTCCGAAAAAAAGTTTTAAATGTTGAGTTCATTCACTCCCCTCTAAACTTAACCAAATCATTTTCAAGGGACCAACAATATGATGTTAATTAATGAATCAGAGCCAATTTGGTGATCAGTTTATGACCTTCATTTCAACGTTGGATGATGTATTCCCAAATTCATGCCTTCTACAAGGACATGATGTTATGTGCCGGTTGCAAATTGCATCTGACTCTCTCCACAAAGCTTAGCTGATCCGCGGATTTTGTCACCTTTACGACGGCCAGGAAGTGGTTACAGTCGGGATGGAAGCCGCGTTTACGAAAAAGGATGCTATTATTAATGCTTATAAGGATCATTGTACTCTCTTAGGCTGCGGCGGGACAATATTTGGTGTGTTTTCCTAATTGATGGGGAGAAAAGATGGGTGTTTGAATGGGAAAGGTGGATCGATGCATTTTTATAAGAGACATGCTAAATTTTTTTTGAGGGCATGGAATTGTTGGTGCTTAGGTTCCTTTGGTATGTGGAGTAGCTTTTGCTCAGAAGTACAATAAAAATGGAAATGTAACGTTTTCTTTGTATAGGGATGGTGCAGCTAATCAGGGACAGTTGTTTGAAGCTTTGAATATGGCTGCTCTCTGGGAATTGCCTTCTATTTTGGTTTGTGAAAACAATCATTGTAAGAGTTATAGATTTCATTTTTGTTTGAACTTTGAATGAAAATCACAAACAAAAATGCCACACGAATTTCCAGCTTTGCAGAAGCCATAATTATCTCAAATTTGCTTATCATATTTTGTTTCATATTCTTGCAGCATTTCTGAGTAGGAAGCTGATTGTCATGTCAAAATTTGTTCATTTTCCATTGTCTACTCCAAGCAGGAAGGCCGGAAGGATTCATGCAAGAAAGAAAAAAACAAAGAAAAAAATTGTATCTAAGGTTGGTTTGTTAGTGAATTAGAGTGGATAAATCATTTTCCTAGGGCAATTTTAGGATTATTATTTACCACCGAATTCAATGTTCCCAACAACTGTTAACACTGTACGGTCATTGCACCAAAAGACTTGAAAAAAAACTCAACCCTGTTCTTGAAAGGAATGACTCTAACGACAATCTGATGGTACATTGCAGCAAAGGGTAGCTCCAATGAACAGTCCGACCCGGAAGAGATCCAATGATCATTCTAATCAATGTCCATATTAAAGATCGTAGCACCTCCAAGACTCCGAGCAGAGGGTTGATGCCAGTTCTGGTGATGGGGATTGGTTGCCAAGAAAACTGCGAATCCAATGCGGAGAGACCATGAAGATACTCATTTGTAAAATGGAAGGATATACAAAAGGCCTGTTTGAGTGTCTAGGCATATGGATAATCATTTCATCTTGCCTGGCGGATTTGGGTTTAATGTTAAGATCGTTACTTATCATTCCATTCACACATTTTGTTTTTGTTTTTTTCTAAACCAATGCATTACAGTCCGAGAGAATCACTTTTGCTCCCTTCCTCAGGTATTGAATTTTATGCCAAACTGGAACTACTTTTATCTGATGCATTTTATCTATGTATTATCGTTGCGCAATGTTTATTTCTTGCTATACGGTCTCCCGTTCACACAGTTGAATCCATTGGAGAAATCAAAAATGTCCTGGCAGTCCTGTGGTGAAAATAAATTATTAAGTATATATAGTTGTGTAATCAAGGCATTGGAAGAAATAAGTAAGGTAGTCTACTCTTTCCAAGTGCATCTGTGTGTGTTTTTTCTATGATGAGCATTTCGGGCTGTCTGGACATGGATAAATTTACTTTGGTTTAATGAATAAATTTTCATTGATATTTTGTCTCGATTGCATTGGAGCTCATTAGAATCTTCTAAGAGCTAACAAGAGATGAGTTTGAGCAAGCCGTGGGAAATAGAGCAACAATTCAGAATGAAAATGCACAAATTTATGCCAAACGACATTGTGTAAACTGTTTTTCTTATGTACAACAATTCATACTGTGGATTATGAGCATGATGATAAATTGATGTTAGACATGGCGGTCTCGGTCTTAGGAGAAAAACAGTAGTTGTTCATTAACGCTTGATCCGAAAGTTGCAAATTTCATGAACACGATGATCTGCATTCAAGAAATTTATAGGTATGTCCTTTTATCTTTTTATTTGGATGATTTTTTGATTTGCATAAAATGCAACCGATTTTCTTGTGTATAGGTATGCTTTGATGAAGATGAGATATGATTTTTCAGAAATTCCTTTTCGAATGGTTATTGTTGTACACTTGGAATGTTGTGAAGCTCACACACTTCAATCTTTGGATTAAAATTATCTTGAAGCTGATGATACACTGTTTAATTCATTGGAATATTAAGGATTATTGATGCAGATGGATCAAAGGATAAAAAAATTTTGGCAAGAATTTAGCTATAAATGGTTTGCTTATGCCTTTTAAAAGGCATTTTTATCTTTCATACGTCAATCATGTTGTCGAATGCCGATCATGTAGGTGTCATCATTGCCATGTCCGTATAAGTCTCTGTCTTAATTTATGTTGGCACAATCCTTTACTAGAATCATATGTGTGGAGCTACTGTATTTGATAGTGAGAGATATCGATATGTCATCGTATTTGATTGGTTATACATTTAGATCCACCATTGGTGATCCGGTATTGGAGGTTGGGTTGTGGGAAAAAGATTCTACAGCTATAAAATGAGACATAAAGTATCTTGAATTGACTTAAGAACGTTTTGAAGTTGGGGAAATAGTTAATTGTTTTATATTTAATTTTCATTTTGTACTTTCAAGTTCCATTATTGTAACCCCTAAAATAAAGTATCATAATTGTACATGATCTACTTCTGGGCTTATGTTAGAGTCACATTACCACGATTGAATGCATCTGATATAATAAAGTAATTCTTTTGTGTGGTATGCGGTTTTTTTGAAAGGTATGGTGGTATGTGGTTTTAGCAGCACCTATTGCAAATTGATTCATTATTACAAGCGTAAGCAAATTGATTCATTATTACAAGCGTCTCATAAATATGCATGTGTAATATGTTGTTTTACTCCACACTTCTAATGCAATTTCCACGTTTCTTTTTTACATATAAATTATAAAGGTGGTATATATATATCCAAATAAAAAAAATTATAAAGGTGGTATATTTATATACATCTAAAGTTGATATAAAGTGATGATATAATGTATAGTTGTTTGGTATTATTGTGTTATGTTCTTTTTCTTTTTTCAGAGAATATAAAGATACGATTTGGTTGACAACGGATTTTATGGCTAATGTTATTTTGATGCTTAATTGAGTGGTAGTTTTTCTAATGAGCTTAAATAAGATGAAATAACGTGACAAAGCCTTGAATACATTTTTTATGTGTTTAGTTCCGGTAGACTATGAATTTTCTTAGCGAGATGAAGTACGGGACCGATGGGAATCTGGAATTGGACACGTGTTTTGAAGAGTTAGAACTAACAATTGTCTGTGTATGTGCTATGTATAGGATAGAGTCTAGTGGTCAAAGATGAGGGAGTAGAGATGTTAGGTGAGCCTTTCTTGAAATTACTTAAGTGGCTACCGTATAATTAATAACATACATAATTTCCTAAATAAAAGCATAAACATCATGTTAATTCTTAGTAAGGTATTTGGAAATATCGCAATGTGTTGTATGGTCAGTCATAGTGGACAATGTTCGCCGAACATGCACACTAACGGGACTAGCCCAGGACTACTAGAGCAGTTCTCTAGTAGGTTGCACCCAAATGAGTGCTTGGTGCTCCTAGGCCAAGCGTGGTGCCCTTGAATGCATAATGTAACAAAGTTAAGCTAAGATAGAAACAAATTAGGGACCTCACAACTTGTTATGAGCATGAAGTGATACTTAGAAGTTGTGTCTGTTACATAAAAATAATCTCAAATAATAATGTCTTCACTTTCTTTTAATTATAAACTCGTTATTCAATAGCTTCTACCTCTTGCTATGTATGCTATGTACTTACCCCTTTGCATGTTTGTATGTTTCCCCTACCCGAGAAGATTTGTAGGGTGATGATAATGATTTTGAGGACGTTGAATGAGCTATGATATGCTTGGAGTTCTTTTCATTGTTTCTTTTTATAATAATGCAAGTTGGCATAAGATGCACTTTTGTTGTTTAAAGACATACCTAGATTTCAATTTGGTTGTATTCTAAGACTTATGTTTGCGAGACAAGTTTCCTTAATTTGGATTTCGTATGTTGTAAGTTACATTTCTTTCTTTAGTTGGACAACATTGATTCTCGTTTTTTTAGATCTTTGTATGGTTTATCCGAGTCTTTTTATCTTCCGTGTTGCTTACTCGTGATACAATGACGCATGACTTACGTATAATGTTAGATGCATTTAATGTTATACGTGCCGGGCATTCTTTTCCGGATAAGGACTCGGTATCCGGGAACGGGGCGACACAAGATTTTATGAGTTGGACACATGCTCTTATGTTTGAATAATGTCCCAAATAACTTGGCGAGGACATTTATTGTATTTAATTCTTTCTGTGGAGAATGGAGGGCTATCCAAGTAGCATAGACACGGACACAGACATGTCGCACGACACGACATGGCTAATTCTAAAATTTAAGGACACGACACGCCGCCTACACGTTTTGTATTTATATATAGAAACACTATATGATGTAAATAAGATTCAGTTTATCAATTTTTTTTGTAAAAACTGGACAAAATAATATATGTAATACGTAAACTCTATTAATATCTAAAATAAATATTCGACATTTATACGGTGTTAAAAGTAGAAACAAAATTGTGATTGACCTTCAAAATATCACAAAGTGTAAAAATGATTGTTTATCAATGACGATGCTGGAAATAATCTAGATGTAAATGCAGGCCCTAATAATCCTAGTGACAATAATTCGGGACTAGAACCCTAGAAAAAGATATAAACGGGGGTGGTGTGTGTGATTTTTAGACTGAGCCTGGAATAAGTGTATCCTAAGTTGTCTACGTATATATTAATTGTTCAGGAATCAAGTCCCTCGTAGTTCCTTAGGATTGTTTATATAGAGGACCTCTCATCATGTTTACTTGTCCCGTAACTATTACGGATTCTTTATGTGTTAATCCATTTAATTTTTAGGAGATAATCACGGATATATTTAAATAATAGGATCAGAGTCCTAATGGGAGAAGGATCCATAGGATCTTCCTATAATTATCTTTTATAATAAGCATGCGGGCTAAGTATCGGATAGGGAGGCTCTGGCTGACCTGCGTCGAGCTCCCTAGACCGTCACGGCCTGTATTGCATTGACCCAACTTCGTTGCGACCTAACCAACCTATAGTGGTCTGAGGAGCAAGCAAGACCAACCTTCCACATAGGGTTTAGGTATGCCCTTAGGCATAAAGTAGGGTTCTTGGCCCTTAATGTTATGTTTTCTCTGTCTTTATTTAATGTTTAGTCAATATGGAGATGACATATGGCGAGGGCTAGTCCGACCTCCGTCATAAGCCCCCGGATCTAACTGAGCTCTCGTGGTTAGGTCAGATCTGCTAGAGGTGTATCTTGGCTTCTGTCATCCAGACCTATAGAATTTGCATTAACTTACACTTGCCAGGTGGCAGAGTACCGTTATGACACTGTTATAACTTGTCGGGATTCGAGGCATCTCTATCCACGTCGTTTGAAGTGGACCGGTTTTTGAGAAAATGTGTTTGGGGTTTATAACCCCCGTCGTATCAACTGTCCATCAGTTGACTTTCCATTTCTTTAAATCAAAAGTCCAGTGTCCATTGCCGGTTTCTCTCCTTCTTGTTCCAATCTTCAAATTTACACAAGTAAGCTTATTTTCCTCCATTGTTCTTCATTTTTTCTATATGTCTGCTTTGTCATCTTCAAAAGATAGAATATCCGAACCTAAGCCCGTGACTAGGTTATTTGAGCTTGTCCCCGGATTAGGAGAAGCCGTAAATAGGTTAGAGATAGAGGAAATCCCTTGGGTTCCCCCACCTCCGGTAGATTTTCCTTCCACTTCTCGTCGATCGTCCAGGACGTTTGATTTTGTTCTAAGTTTGACAATCCACAAAGCCAGACATGACATCATAAATAGTTACAGCATGAAGTCTATACTTTCCCAGAGTGGGATAGACAATCTGTGACAGAGATACGGGATTGACCAAGGGGTATATACCCCCACGGAGCCTACTGCTCCTCAGAAATACTCTTACCGGCCACCGGACGGGTTCTGTGCCACTTATCAAGCCAAACTTGAGAGCGAACTAAGGCTTCCCTGGTGTCGGGCGTTCTTGGCCGTACTTTGGCACAATGGCGTAAGCACTGCCCAAATCTCCCCAATGGGGTTAGAAGCATCGTAGTGTTCACCATCTTCTATCAAATGGTCGGAGTTCCATTCTCTGTGAGCTTATTTAGGTCTTTCTGACAAAATCAAGAAGGTTAAGGGATCCCCAGGGTGGTACTACTTCCCGCGTCGAGCTGGCAGCACTCCAGTACTCGTCGAGAGGAAGTGCTCCTTCAAGAGATGGAAAGAGCGATTCTTTTTCATTCGCCATGAAGGGAGAGCTGAGCTGGGATGTTGGAAGTCAGATCATATACCTATGACGTCTTCCCAGAGAACATTGATGCAGGTGTGTTACGGGCTACTCGAGCTTTGAAGGTCGTTCTAGGGTTAAGGAATTATCTTCCCAGTTGATCGATGCTGCTCGGCTGGCCAAAGCGGGGCCTAATCCGTACGTGGCCTTCACTGTCGATGAGAGAACTGATTTTAGGGGGTTCACCTTTGTATTTTCGTTTTGTCATACCTATTTTTTGGCTTTGACTAACTTTTCTCTGTTTTGCTTTCCGCAGTGAGTGACTTGGCTGCACTGTTGGCTGCTGCCAGAGATCAGGCTGAAGAGAATTAATTAGCCCTAGGAAGATGCTTCGGTAGAGGAAGAACATAGTCTTGAGGCTCTTGTTGCCCGACCTGCAGGGTCAACTTTAGATGCCTCCACCTCCCGGCTGCTGGTCGACCTGCCGGATGATGTTGTGACCCGTCCTACCCTGGTGGATAATACAACTCCTATTGAGTAGGATGGTTCCACCCCTGAGAACAGTCCCCTGCTTCTGAGGAGAGGTAGAACTAAGAATACCGTGACTACCCGAGAGGGTAGATCAAAGAAGAAGGGCAGATCTGATGCCCGTCTTGATGATACTAAAATCCTCTTGATCAAGGAGCGGAAGATGCCGCACTGGGCCCTGACCCGATCTCCAGTATGACCAATCAGCAGCTAGCTGATGTTGTGAGCTTTTTCCTCATATTTTGTCTTTCGTATTTCCTGCTTTTGCCTTGATCGAGCTTCTCATACTTTGATGCATTTTTTATGTCTTATGGTTCCAGGGTGCTCGCATTAGTCAAAATTCTTTAAAAGACCTACATTTACTGAGAAGTTGGAAGAAAAGATCTCCGATCTGGAGAAAAAGACTTCTGAGAAGCGGCAGTACAGGGACTTAGCTAAGTCTAGAGCCCAGCAGTAAAGATCTCAAGAAACAGCTTCAGGACCAGGAAACTGATCTGAAGGTCCTAGAGACAAAGTACACTTCGAGCATCCAAGCTACGACAAATAAGAATACGGAGGAAAAGACTGAGCTGGAGCAAGCTATTGAGGAGCTCCGAACTGATAAGACCGTGCTGGAAACGGTTGTTTAGACTCACCGTCCTAACTTAAGAAGGCATGTGTTCAGGCTGTTCAGTATTACAAAGCATCGATTGAGATTTCTCGGGCTATGAGGATTCTGCTCGCGCCCATATTTTACCATAGCTACTCCTCAGGAGTAGATGACGCTAGGGCTCAATTTTCCGACCTTGCAATTGAAAATCTTGCCAATAAGACTCTGTTTAAGTCTGGCATGGGTGAAGCCTATGAAGCTCATCTAATGGAGTTCAAGGAAGGGATAGACACTGTGTCTAAGTATGCCCCCCGCCGTGCTGCAGCTCCTCGTCAAGTTTCGGCTGCTACTTCTGTTTCCTCTACTCCTTCTGAGCTGCCCCAGGCCAGTGCTACTGTGGAGAATCTTACTCCTGCTACAGATCCTGGGAAAACCTCAGTCCTTAATGCTTCTTAGGATTTTGACTTGTACTTTATTTTTCTTTGAAAACTTCAAAATTGTAACATGTACAACGATTATAATATGTGCCAATTTTGTAAAGTTCTTTTGCCTTAAATTTATTTGCAGCACTTACTTTGAGAACTTTAATCCGTAGTGGGGGTATCCTGCCCCTCAGTGTGCCATGCATTAACTTACAGTTTTTGAATGGCATGCTAAGTTGTGTTTGTAAATTTTTTCCTTTGGGTCTGACTTGAAAAGCTTTGAAATTTGGTGTCTATCCTGCGGCATTAGCGAGTTTGGTTTTACAAACAATGGGTTGAGTCTGACCTGCATAACTTAATTCAATGTGTGTCCTGTAGACCTAATGATTTTGGATTTTGCAAACTCAGTGAGTCTAACCAGCATATCTCAGTTCGGAGTCTGTCCTACAGACTTAGCGATTTTGACTTTTGCAAACTTGTTGAGTCTGACCTATGGAGCTCAATTCGATGTCTGTCCTGCAGACTAAATGAGTTTGTCCTGCAAACTTTGTGAGTCTCACCTGCAGATCTCAATTCAATGTCTATCTTTCAGACTTAATGAGTTTGACTATTGCAAACTTGGTGAGTCTGACCTGCAAAGCTCAGTTCGGAGTCTGTCCTACAAACTTAATGAGTTCGTCATGCAAACTTGGTGAGTCTGACCTGCTGAGCTCAGTGGGTTGAGTCAGACCTGCATAGCTCAATTTAATTCTGTCCTGCTGACTTAATGAGTTTGAATTTTGCAAACTTGGAGAGTCTGACCTGCATAGATCAGCGGGTTAAGTCAGACCTGCAGAGCTCAATTCGAGTCTGTCCTGCAGACTTAATGAGTTTGACTTTTGCAAACTTGGTGAGTCTGGCCTGCAGAGCACAGTTCGGAGTCTTTCTTGCAGACTTAATAAGTTTGTCCTAAAAACTTGGTGAGTCTGACCTG
Source organism: Gentiana macrophylla (assembly GCA_026214975.1). Lineage (NCBI taxonomy): Eukaryota > Viridiplantae > Streptophyta > Magnoliopsida > Gentianales > Gentianaceae > Gentiana > Gentiana macrophylla. Next base: position 74,335,230 of record CM047811.1, on the reverse strand, counting down.
CAGAGCTCAATTCCGAGTCTGTCTTGTAGACTTAGCGAGTTTGGCTTTTGCAAACTTGATGAGTTTGAACTGCAGAGCTCAGCAGGTTGAGTCTGACCTGCAGAACTCAATTCAAAGTCTGTCCTGCAAACTTAATGAGTTTGGCTTTTGCAAACTTAATTAAAACCATTCACATTACGTAAAATGGTAAATCAAAATATTATTGAAATAACGTAAGCTTGGTAACTCTAAGAGTACAACTTTTATTGAAATAAATTGCTTAGTTAAAAGAAATAATTAATAAAGTCTGGAACCTGTCCTAGACATGAAATACGTGGAAATCATCCACATTCCTGAAACAACTTGGTTACCTCTTTCCTGATGGTGTGAACTCACTTTGTAGCCAAATTCTTTCTTTTTCCAAGTAGGTCTCATGTTCGGTTCGAGATCTAGAACCAAGCTTCTCCTTCCTCCAGAGTTAACTCCTCTGTCAGAACCTGCTGAACCATACTTTTTCCTTTGACAGTGGCCGTATAGAAGCTCCTGGCCATTTCTACATCCTTTTTTATCTTCACCGATCTCTCGACAGTTGGGAACTTTAGGCTGATGTGAGTCGGTGAGATAACAGCTTGGAGATCTATCAAAGCTGGTCTTCCCATAATAATGTTGTAAGCTGACGGAGCCTTGACCACCACGTAATTCACCATAAGGATCCTGCCCTTTGATTCTTGGACAAATGTAGTGACAAGTCTAATCATCCCCACGGGATGAACTTGGAGGGTCCGGCAAAGCCGAACAGAGGAGCTGAGACGGGTGTCAGCTCGAAGTCTCGCAATTTCATGGACTGGAAGACAGATTAGTAGACGACATTTATTGCGCTTCTGGTATCAACGCAAATACGCTTCACCAGGTGCTTATGTACCACGGCCTCTGTCACTAGGCCTTCATTGTTTATCAGCATATTAAGAGAATCTTTTGGACCGTAGGTCACTTCCCTTGAGAGCCTTCGCCTTTTGAGTCAGGAAGGATGGTAGACCTCTTATTGACCTCGTCGTCATTCCAGATCGAACTGCTTGGTCCAACAGAAATGGTGTTGAGGGCATTGCTGGGGAAATTGTCCAGCTGATCCGGTGATCGATCCCTTCTTCGTCGGGTCTCATCCTGCCTGTCCCTTTCTTTATTATAATTCCATCATTTATAATCTCTTCTGCCCCTGGCTTTAAATTTTTAGATTGTTCTACGACATCATCTAGCTTTCCCTCTATTATTACCGCATCGATATCCCTTTGCAATTCCCGACAGCTCTCTGAGTCATGCCTGATGTCTTTGGGATAAGCGCAGAATTTATTGGGGTCTCTTCTTTCATGAGGTCCCCTCATTGGCGACGGAGTTTTAGCCAATCCCTTTCTTTCCATTACCGCGAGGACCTGATCGCGTGATCTATTTAGAGGAATAAAATCCCTTTCTGGTAATGCTCTTTTTTCTCCTAGCCGATCTATGACGGTTGCCTTCATGCGGTCCCAGACCAGCTTCCTCTTCTTATCAGATTTTTCTTCAGGTTTGTCCTTCTTGGACTCACTAAGCCGAATGGTTTACTCACCCTGGCAGTGCTTGTAGGCTACTTCCATACATTCTTTCACGGAGCGAGGGGGCTTACTGTTTATTTTGGCGTATAGCCTTCATTCTCGTAGTCCTGCTATGAAGGAAGTTACCAGGATGTGTTTGTCGAAGATCTCGGCCTACTCGGACTTGTCATTAAACGTGGCAAGTACTACAACACGGTCTTATCTCTCTTCTGCTTGACTGTGATATAATGTGTGGTGTTCATCTGGAATGGTTGGCTGTGATGATTGCATGCATGAACATTCTGACCAGCGTTCTGAAGTCGGAGATACACCTCGGCAAAATCTTCCTAAACCACTCCCGAGCTATGCCCATGAGGAGTGCAGGAAAATCCTTACACTTCATTTCGTCCGGTGCACAATATAAGTTCATGTGTGTCAGGTACTGATGCAGGCGATCCTGGGGGTCCTTAGACCCATCATACGGCTCCAATTTGGGGACCTTAAACCCTTCAGGTCGGGGAAAGTCCTCGATCTGTGCAATAAACGGTGATACAAACAAGAATTCGTCCGATCTCCTCCCAGTATGGCGTCGAGCTCTGCTCCAGCCGCTTCCTGTGCTCGGGTATCAAGTTACTTGTTCCCCACGTTTGAGGTGAACGACATATCATCCTTCTCGTTCCGCTTGGGGTTAGGGGGATGAGGCGTATGTGTAAATTCCAAGAGAGAATCCCTTAGATGCTGCTGCCTGGATGACAGCTTGTAGGGTAGACGCATCCATAGCGGCTAATTGCTCAACTAGCGCTTGTTGGGTTGGATCTAGTGGCATCCGACCAGTGGCATCCGACTTGAGGCATCGTTGTTTTGTTTGAAACGAGTTTTAGCCCATAGTAGAATTGAATGAGGTTTCGAGGTCGTTCAAATGTACTAGTTCGGCTGCATATTCCAATAAGTCAACTTGCAAAAAATGTTTAACATTGGCCATATTTTGGATTTATTTTGAAGGCAAGTTATCATTGCCAGTAATGTGGGTCACAACCTCTGCCTTAATATTGTAAGGCATTTGTATATAAAATACATCTGCACTGTGAGTTTTTTTTTTTTTTTTTTTTTTTTTTATTTTGGGTCTACGGCTTTGCCTTGATCTTGTAAGGTCTTTATAAGTGAGATACATTCGCACTATGGATCCTGACATGCGGTCTCATTTTAAATTAAGTTATTTTTCTCATAACTTGGGTCTACACCTTTGCCTTAGTCATGTAAGGTCGTAGTCTCCGCATGGTTGATCTGACCATCGAGTTAGGGCTAGCTTTAATTTGCTAGTTTTTGTTCAAGATAGGCAGAAAAGTTGGGCATGTGTACCGAGAAAACCGTTAGAGTTTGAAGCTAAAGATAAAATGTACCTTAAGGCGTTCCCAATGAGAGAAGTAAGACGGTTTGGGCAGACATATGAGTTAAGCCCTAGTGATATAGGTCCTTACGTGATCTTGGCCAAGTTGGACCTTTAGCTTATTTGTTGAGTCACCAGAATCTCTTTCGCAAGTGCATCACGTCTTTTGTGTGTCAACGTTAAGGAAATGCTGAACCGACATTGGTGTGGAAGCAAGCATTGACCTTGAGATGGTTGGAGAGGCTAGTATTGGTTCAGTGGAGCAATCGCACACCGGCAGAGGCGACATGAAAGTTAAAAGATGAGATGTTTTGCAAAGTTCCAGAGTTTAAGTACCTCATAGGCTTGTGCAGTTTCGAGGACGAAACTTGTTTTGAGTGGACAAGGATGTAACACCCGAAATTTGAGAAGGGTAGAAGCGTAAATAGGAATTTAATTTATTTATTCCCTATTTTATACTTAACTTAATTAATTAATTAAAATTGATTCAAAAAAATTAATTAATTAAAAAAATTATTAATTAAAAAGAATTAATTAATTAAAAGGATTTTAAATAATTAAGTATTTAAGGAAATAATCCTCATTATTTTCCTTATAATGCACTCTGATTAAAATTAGAGGAAGATTCAACGCAGAGTTTCCAGGAAGCAGAGGAAGGGAATCTCTAATCGCGCGGTTAATCCGACATGATTTTGGGCAGACCGCAGAAGACGGAAAGCATCGTTTGGTCGCAACGAACGTTTCCACACAAACTATTTGCAATTTAGTAAGTTTTCGGTTTAGCACTAAATCTAAAATTTTGACCGTTCTTGAGGAAAAATCTGGGCTTTAATAGAACAGAGTGTTGTTTAATTGTAGTGTGTCTTTTGTGGAAATATATCACTCAATGATCTGCGAGGCTCAAGAGGTGATCGGCGATCGCCGATCCTCATGATCACAGCAGACTATGTCGTGCATAACTTTATTTGTACACTTTATTTATTTGTAAAAGACATATTAATTGTGATACATATAAACAATTAATATGTCAAACTCTAGTTTACTTTATGTCATAGACATAGACATAGATTGTACTTTTACTTTTTGCTTTTGTGCCGCCCACATCTACATACTCAAGTGGCCGCCCTAGCTAGCTAGTCTCTTTCCAAATTGTATCTATTTATACTCCTTCATTATCAATGAATAAAAGATAAGTTGAAGTTTACTCTTGTGTTAACACATTCTCAAACTCTCTTCATGGTAGCAGAGCCATTTGTGTTCTAACTTTTTCCGCTGCAAAACTCATATTTCTGAAGAATGTCTTCCACATCCGACATTACTTCAACCTCAGCAGACTCTCAGCAGCCTCAGCTGACTGGGAGTACTGACAACTCCTCTTCTTATACAAACCATAGACTTGATGGTAACAACTATCTGTTATGGTCAAGGTCTATGAAAATGTACATTTCTGGACAAAGTAAGATGGGATACTTGTCTGGAACAAAACCTGCACCTGCTGAAACTGACCCCGGTTTTGAAGCATGGGACACAACAAATAATCAACTCATGACCATCCTCACGAGGTCAATGACAAAAGAGATAAGTGAAAACTTTATGATGTATGATACTGCCAAAGAAATCTGGGATAATGCCAGAGATCTTTACTCCAAGAAGGATAATACATCCGAGGTATATGAACTAAAGCTCAGATTCAAACTTGCGAGGCAGGGGATATATGTCTCAGAACTCAATATTTCAATCAACTATCTAAGGCTTGGCAACACTTAGATATGTTAGAAACTCACTCATGGAATGATGTCAAGGATGCTGCTCTTTATAAAGACATCATAGAAAAGAAGAGAGTATTCAGGTTCCTCACTGGACTGAATCCTACTCTTGATGATGTTAGGGGAAGAATTCTTGCCACCAAACCTCTTCCAAATCTCAAATCCATGTTTGCTGAGGTCAAACATGAAGAAAGTAGGAGAAAAGTCATGCTTCTGAAATCCACTACTGACAACCCTACTGAAGGTGCTGCCCTGCTGACTGTCAGGAAGGCTGCTGAGGTTGCTGAGACATACAAGAAGCCTCTACCGAGAAAATCGGAAAGCGTTCGTGATCACCGCAAACGCACAAATCACACCAAGGACAATCATTGGAGCTCCATGGCAAGCCTAACTCCTCAAAAACCTCAAAACCTATCAGGGAAAGTCAAGGCAGACACATTAGTGAGGAGGAGAATGACAACCAGATGAATGCTCAGTTTGCTGCATTCAAAGCCTTCCTGAATCAACAAAAGGAAGGTAGTCACTCTACTGATGTTGCTACTCATACTCATACATGTAAATTCTACTCTTCCCTTAGCAATGAAACATGGATTGTTGATTCTGGGGCTTCCTCCCATATGACTGGTAATAAAAACCTTATAACCAACTATATGCCTTGTCACCAAATTCATAACATTAAAACTGCTGATGGATCTATCTCTCGTGCAAAAGGTGTTGGAAATGTTAAACTCACTAATAAGATATGCCTACAGGATGTCCTATTTGTTCCAAACTTAAATCGCAATCTTATATCTCACAAGAGACTCACTAAAGATTTGAATTGGACTGCTTTTTTTTAAGGAAAATCAGTGCACATTCCAGATCCTACTTCACGGAAGTGATTGGGAAGGCTAAACCTTGCATACTGGATTGTTTCTCGTCAACCTCACCAAGATCAAGATCAAGACCGAATCGCCAAGACTCGCTGCTCCAGACTTTAGACAATATCATGTTATGGCATTATAGATTAGGACATCCAAGTTTTGGTTATATAAAATCTTTAACTCCTGAATTATTTAAAGGATGTAATCTGAATGACCTTCAATGTGATATTTGTCAATTTGCTAAACTTACAAAATCTGTGTATGCTAAGTTACCTCATTTGCATTCCTCACCCTTCACCTTAATACACAGTGATGTGTGGGGACCTCTAGGGTGAAAAGTATAACAGGGAAAAGGTGGTTTGTCACCTTTATTGATGATCATACCAGAACACTTGGGTTTTTTAATGAAAGACAAATCTGAAGTTGGTCATATCTTTCAAGAATTTTATCATATGGTCTCCACTCAATTTGATACTAAGGTCAAGATCTTAAAGACGATATAATGCTCTAGAATACTATGAGTCTAATCTCGCACCTTCTTGACAGATAGAGGAATTGTTCATATCAAGAGTTGTGTGGAAACACCTCGTGAGAATGGGGTTGCTTGAGAGAAAGAACAGAGCACACCTCTGAAATGGCCAGATCAATCATGTTCACCACACATGTTCCTAAATATATGTGGGGTGAAGCTATATCTGATCGCAACTTATTTACTCAATGCACTTCCCAAAGCAGAGTGTTAGGTTTCAAAACTCCACTCCAAACCCTACGACCACACACTCCTGCCATCATCTTGTTTCCCGATTGCCTCCAAAGATCTTTGGTTGTCTGTGTTTGTGTATATCCATGCTCAACACGTATAAACTTGATCCTAAAGCTCACAAGTGCATTTTCCTAGTTATGCAAAGGATGAAAAGGTTACAAGTGTTATTCCCTATTAAAAAGAAATTTTACAATTCTATGGATGTAAAATTCTTTGAAAGGACCCTTATTACAAAGAAACCTCTTGAGCCATTCAACGATGGAAACTGATTGAAATTGACCTAAACCCCTTCCTCAAGAAACTCTTAACCTCAAGAATCTGCGAGGCTCAAGCAGGTGATCTTCAAGACTCTACCGACTCTCTCACAAACTAATACTTCTCAAAGAACCTCCTGAACAAGAGTCTCATCGACCCAGAGCTCTGCTGAACTGAACCTCCTCAGCACCCTCATCGGAACCGTAGTCCGCTGGACTCGCTTATTGACTCTCGGTGATCTGCTTGAAGTGGATGACAGACCTATTGCTCTAAGGAAAGGAAAAGATCATGCACCGATCATTCTATTCATTCTTATTTATCTTATGATCGCTTGTCTCCTGTCTTTGCCATGTTTACACAGACTGGACTCTCACTCTATCCCTAGAAATATTCAGAGGCCCTTCAAAATGATAAGTGGAAGGTCAGCATTAAAACAGAGATGACTCGCCTCCCGGATAATCATACTTGGGATCTCACAACTCTTCCAAAAGGCAAGAAGACAATCACCGCAAATGGTTATTCACTATCAAATACACTCGCTGATGGCACTATTGACAAGTACAAAGCCGATTGGTAGCCGTGGATTCACTCAAACTTATGGCATTGACTATAAAGAAACTTTTGCACCAAAGTGGCAAAGCTCAACACCGCTGTCAGGTACTAATTTCTCTAGTGTCCAACTTGACTCGGCCTCTTCATCAATTGGACATCAAAAATGCTTTTCTAAATGGGGGACCTTATCGAGGAGGTTTATATGACTATACCTCCTGGTTTTATCAATCCTCATACTCAAGGCAAGGTGTGCAAACGAGGAAATCAATATATGGCTCAAGCAATCACCAAGGGCATGGTTTGGAAAATTAACAACGTGGGTCAAAGTTGCTTGGATATCACCAATGCAATTCTGATCACACTATGTTCATCAAGACAACCAACCAGAAGAGGTCTATTCTTATTGTCTATGTGGATGATATCATCCTTACTGGAGATGACCTGCCGAGATCCAACACTTGAAAGAATTGGTTGGCAAAGGTATTTCAGGTTAAAGACTTGGGTTTACTTAAGTATTTTCTTGGCATGGAAGTAGCTAGAAACATCAAAGGAATCTCAGTCTCCCAAAGGAAATATGTACTGGACCCTTGAAGAAAACGGCATGCTGGGGTGCAAACCTGCTGTATCCCCAGTAGACCCCAGTCATACCCTGCTACATGGTGACATTGCTGTAAGAAAGGAACAATATCAAAGACTTGTAGGGAAACTCATCTACCTATCCCATACAAGACCGGATATTGCATATGGTGTCAGTCTGGTTAGCCAGTTCATGCATTGCCCTACTGAGCAACATTGGGATGCAGTGAATAGAATACTGCGGTATTTGAAGTCCACTCCTGGCCAAGGGTTACACTTCACCAAGTCTGCTGATAGATCCATCAAGGTCTATACTGATGCTGATTGGGCTGGATGCCACATAGATAGAAGGTCTACCACAGGCTATTGTTCCTATGTATGGGGCAATCTTGTTACTTGGAGGAGCAAGAAACAACCTACTGTGTCTAGAAGCAGTGCTGAAGCTGAACTCAGGGCACTTGTTTTAGGCATTTGTGAAGCTCTTTGGCTCAAAAGAGTACTTACTGAACTTCAGCAACCTATTCAGCAACCTATCACACTCTGTTGTGATAATAACTCAGCACTATGCATGGCAGAGGATCCAGTCCATCATGACAAAACAAAACATGTGGACATTGACAGACACTTTCTGAAGGAGAAGATTGATGCCAAGATTATTCAACTCCATGTTCCCTCGTAAGATCAAAATGTCGATATTCTTACCAAGGCTATTCCACCTCTTACGTTCAAATAGACTAAGTAGCTAACTTGGTTGCATCAATATATACAAACCAGTTGAGGGGGTGTGAAATATATCACTCAAAGCCTCACGAGGCTCAAGAGGTGATCGGCAGATCACCGATCCTCATGATCACAGCAGACTATGTCGTGCATAACTTTATTTGTACACTTTATTTATTTGTAAAAGACATATTAATTGTGATACATATAAACAATTAATATGTCAAACTCTAGTTTACTTTATGTCATGTAGACATGTACATAGATTGTACTTTTACTTTTTGCTTTTGTGCCACCCACATCTACATACTCAAGTGGCCGCCTAAATATTAGTAGTCTCTTTCCAAATTGTATCTATTTATACTCCTTCATTATCAATGAATAAAAGATAAGTTGAAGTTTACTCTTGTGTTAACACATTCTCAAACTCTCTTCATCTTTTAATTATCGTAGGTTAATCGATGTGGAATCGAAGGATTCAAGCCTTTGCTTTATGTTTTTGTTTTCTAATTCGTTTTTAAATTGCTAAAAGGTAAGAGAGTTTTTTGTTTAGTAATTGTTGTTTTATAATATTAAGATGAAATAAAAAGATCTTCTGAACCGAAATAATTAATTTTGATTATGCTTTTAAATTGTTTAATGTGTATCAACAGAAAACTGAGCTATCATGTTCCCGTACGCCGGCCAGCAGGCTTGGTAAATGTGATCAAATTTTGTCAGTTTGCATTTTATTATTTTATTATATTTTGCTTGGTTTGAGTTTAATATAGTTTTAATCCTTTTTATTTGGTTAGTAATGAGTTCATACTAGATGCCACTTGCTGTATCACCTTTCGTAAGGAAAAAGATTTTAAGTATGTGTTCTGAATATATATATATATATATATATATATATATATATATATATATATATATATATATATATATATATTTTTTATATACATCTAAAATTGATATAAAGTGATGATATAATGTATAGTTGTTTGGGGTTATTGTGTTATGTTGTTTTTCTTTTTTCCATAGAATATGAATATATGGATTTTGTGACTAATATTATATTGATGCTTAATTGAATGGTGGTTTTTCTAATGAGCTTAAATAAGATTAAATAATGTGACAAAGCTTTGAATGTGTTTATGATGCGTTTAGTTCTGGCACCGTATGAATTTTCTTAGCGAGATGAAGTACGGGACCATTGAAAATCTAGAGTTGCCTTGTGCTTTGATGAGTTAGAACTCACAATTGTCTATGTATGTGTCAGGTATATGATAGAGTCTAGTGGTCTAAGATGATGGAGTAGAGACGTTAGGTGAGCCTTTCTGAAATTACTCAAGTGGCTACCGAATAATTAATAACTTACACAATTGCCTAAATAAAAGCTTAAACATCATGTTAATTCTTGGTAAGGTATTTGAAAATATCGCAATGTGTTGTATGGTCAGTCAAAGTGGGCAATGTTCACCGAACATACACACTAACTGGACTAGCCCGAGACTACTAGAGCGGTTCTCTAGTAGTTTGCACCCCGATGAGTGCTTGGTGCTCCTAGACCAAGCGTGGTGCCCTTGAATGCATGATGTGACAAAGATAAGCTATGAAAGAAACAATCACATTGATAAACAATCATTTTGCCTACGTATCCTGTAATTGTTCAGAAATCAAGTCCCTCGTAGTTCTTTGGGAATTTTTATTTTGAGGACCTCTCGTCCTATTTACTTGTCCCGTAAGTATTACAGATTCTTTACATGTTAATCCCTTTATTTTAGGAGACAATCAAGGATATATTTAAATAATAGGACCATAGTCCTAATGCGAGAAAGATCCTTAGGATCTTTCCATAATTATCTTTTATTATAAGCACATGGGCTATGTAATGGATAGGGAAGGCTCTGCCGATATGCGTCGAGCCCCCGAGACCGTCTCGGCCCATACTGTACTGACCCAACTCCGTTGCGACCTAGCCGACATGCGGTGGTCTGAGGAGCGAGGCAGACCGACCTCTTACCTAGGGTTGAGATCTGCCCTTAGACATAAAGTGGGGTTCATGGCCCTTAATGTTATTTTTTCTCTGTCTTCATTTAATGTTTAGTCAATAAAGAGATGACACGTGGCGAGGGCTAGTCCGACCTCCGTCAATCAACAAGAAACATATAAATTTAATACAACATATTAATTGTTAAATTATAATCAAGATTAAAATCGTGTATTTTAACGTTTTCATGGAAGAAAACTTAAATAATGAAAAAAAAAATTAAAAAAATGTGTTCATGAGTGTCGAGGAGTGTCGGCGCCATGTCGGAGAGTTTTAAGAGCGTGTTGAATATTAAAATTTTAAATAATATTATTTTAACCAGTCGACATGTGTCGGAGACATATCGGTTGTCTGTTGTGTCAGAAATGTGTCGGACACAGCGTATGGCGCCCAGAATGAAGTGTTGGTGCTTCATAGAAGGCTATCTATATATTTCACAGTTGAAAACTATAAACGGCTTGCATTTGACGCAAACGCCAAAGGTTTAACAGCCTGGCATGACTACTGTCATCTCTAGATTCCGGTGCATTATTAAAGAAACGAAAAATTAATGCCGACGCCCGACAGCACAATTAAAAAAATAAAAATAAAAAATAAAAAATATTACTTTAATTAGTCAACACGTGTCGGAGACATATCGGTTGTCTGTTGCGTCGAAAATGCTATATTTATTACGGCGTATGAAGTGTCGGTCTTAGCCGCTCATGAAAAAGTATCTATAGATTTCACAGCTGAAAAATATCAACGGCTTGCATTTGACGCAAACGCCATAGGTTTAACAGCCTGGCATGACCACTGTCATCTCTAGATTCCGGTGCATTATTAAAGAAAAGAAAAATTAATGCCGGCACCCGACAGCTTAATTAAAAAAATAAAAATACCAGTGAATGAGCAAGTTTTTGCATATAAAATATACATATAGGAAGTACATTATAAGTACATAAAAATCAAATCATGGCTAAGGATAGTTTCCTCGTGATATGGGCTTTGGTCATAGTCATTGCAAGCAGTGTTGCCGCACTTAATGTACTTGGACCACACCGAAGGTTTCGCTTAACAGGTACTCCTTCAGTATTTTTAAAATGCCAATTTTCAGAATTTGTTTTATTTTTATTTATCTCATTTTATTTTTTCCATATTGTATTTATTATTTTTTTTCACTTTTATCTTTCAATTTAGTTATAATGTATAAACAAAGTATCTACATCTCCAATAAAAAATAAATTCTTAATGTTAAAAAGTCCAAAATTCAATTTGCCACACTTTTACCCTTTCATATACATATTCCTGATATATTACTCTAATTAACAAAATATAATCAATATTTATTGGGTGTGTATATATTTAAAAAAGTCAAAATACAACTTAGTCATTTTATAATATATTTCAGGCACATTAATAACTTTCTTAATCTGTATGAATTTTGTCTGTGCGACATATATTAAAAATGGAGGGAGTAATTATTAAGAGTACCTGAGCAGTTTTTTTATTTTTTATTTTATCAATCATTTCTTATTTAATTGGGAAAATTCTCATGCAAGGTCTATTGGATGACTGACACGTTGAGAAAAAGACATATGCGCGTCATTTTTGATGGACCGTTTTAATATATATATATATATATATATATATATATATATATATATATATATATATATATATATATATCACAACTAACCATTCTTTTGTAGGAGCTAGAAATGGAAAAGTGGGACCAATAACACAGGCTTATGAACCACCTTGCCCGGGGATTCAAGGATGCCCCAACAGCCGTTGCCAAGATGAGCGTTGTACATGTTCGGACCAATTACCTAGTTTTACGGGTCTAACGCACCACTTTTGTATACCATCTTGGGCGATTGTTCCTTCTGGGCTTGACTACGAACACGATCCAGGGAAAGTTCAACAGTAGCAGATAAACAACAAGATGGAGCAACAGAAAATGATGATGAAGATGAAGATGAATATCTATGGAGGTGGTGGGGATGTGGATGCATAATATATTTACTCGATTCAATCAACAAACTTTGTCTTTGTGTCCGGCTTTCATTTCATGTACGTGTCTGTGTCTGTGTGTGCAACCATGATATCGTAAGGTATATAATGCCTGTTATTATGTTGCACTTTTTCAACTTTTTTTAAGAATAAGACGGAGGCATTTGTGTTATGTTGTTTTCTGTAGGGTTTACAAAATCCCTTCACTAGGATTTATATGTCGCATTTTGTCTCTGTTTGTTTTTTTTTCTTTTCCTGATGATTTGTCATGTCGTTTTGTGAAATATATATAGATATGGAAAAGTTATATTTTTCTTAATTATTATTATTTTATTTTTATTTATTTATTTATTTATTTTATTTTTTTGTGGACATCCTTACTTAGGTATATACAGTTAGGTATAGATAGATAGTTTTCCCCGGAGAATGAACTTTTTGAATTGGGGTCTTAGGTGCAAAAGAAACTTTTGACAATATAATCATGATAAATCCATATTCACTAATACAAACGTTAGAATGATACATAAATACAAGTTTCAATATTCACTAATACAAACGTTAGAATGAATACATAGTGCCGAATCACAAAATTGTTCTTACGCATCTACGTTTTAAAACGAAAAAACGATAATGTTTTTAATGCAAAACTATATCGTCTTAATATTATAAAAAAATAACAGATTTCAATGGATCACGTGACCCTCTTGGTAAAAGTATGTCCGCCGCTGTCAACACGAAGAAAGAATGATTTCAGACTCGATGATTACTATAATGTAAGATAAACTGATTGACCTTTGTTTGTGAAACCACCATTAAGGGTGAAATTTTAAAATACAACTGTTGTAGGAAGGTTTTACCAAGTGTCATACATTACAACTACTTATTTCTAACCTCTCACACACGATAAAAGTGTATTATGTGAAAGAGAGTAAAAATGAGAGGCTCTAATGCATATCACTTGGTATAACCTTCTTACAACCGTTGCACCATAAAATCTCTCCCATTAAGGCATCGCCCCCACTTTTAATCCATTTTAGCACAGGTCATGGGCTTCCTTCGGTTCTTGAATTGTATTTTTTGACCTGTAGATTTTTTTTTTTGTCTTCTGGGGCAGCTTTTCCTTATGCTTTGGTGGGCACGTGATCCTTTGTACGACCTGCGTCACTATGTCCAATTCTCTTACAATAACACCCAAGCCATATCAGGACTGGTCCACCCATTAGACGTGTCAGACGACTGCCGAAGGTCCACTATTAGGGCCGGTCTCCGTTACGTGTTTTGTTTAAAAAATCGTATAAGTCCAATCTCAACCAACCCATACAATATGTTAATAAAAATATTGGAAAATTAGGGATAAGGACATAATCTGAAATATTTTTAAGTAAAAGGACAATTTACATATTTTTATAGGGAGAAGGACAATCGCGTAATTTTTTATAATGGTAAGAATGAACAGTGAATCCCGAAAATCGGTGAATCTTCCTAAATGAATCCCAAATCGATGAATTTAATGAATGAATTTCGACAAATAATCCCGAAAATTAGTGAATTTCGACGATGAATTTTGAAAATTAGTGAATTTAATGATGAATTTTGTCGAAATGAATTTAAATAATGAATTTGAACACAAGTGAATTTCGACGGTGAATAAATAGTTTTGTCTTTATGCAAAAGCTTTCAAAACTGTCATTCTACTCAATCGATTGATGAAATATTTCATCATTCTCCTCGTTTCTCCCAAAAATATATACTGAATTGAAAAAGGAACATTGACCAAAAAATAATATAAAATTCAGGGCCCTATAATGTGCACTCACTTCGTTCCTATTTAATTGTCGTAGTTTTCAAAAATAATAATTCATTTTTACATGTCGTAATTACATTTTTAAAGTATTATTTATTGTATTTTTTTAAATCTACCATTATTTATTAAGATGTTGTAGATTGAAAACAACATTGCATTAATTATATTCAATGAGTGCTTTTTTTAATTTTGATGTTAAGTCAAAAAATTAACTACTAACCTTAATATGTGTGCTTTTGCAAATGTGATGCTTAAATAGAACGGACGGAGTATTAATTAAAGACCCAATGACCCAAAAAATAAAAAAGATGTTTTGTATTATCAATGAATTTGAATTTCAGTATCTATAAATGTCGCAAACGCGATGTTGAAAAATCATATTGTATATTCTAAAAAACATATTGTAGGATATTTTCGGAAAGAAAAAAAAAATCTTCGAACTAAAAGACCCATTCGGCGAAGTCGCCGAAAGCCCCGAAATTTTCAGTGCCGGCCATGGGCCATATTTCCGCATTAGTGATCTGCCAGTTTCATCGTGGCACACTAATTTCCCCAATCCAAATTCGGTGGCATCTCGGTTTCATTAAATCTACTTCAACAAGAACCCGAGCCGACGGCCGACGTAGATTTAAAGACGCTGCATTCATTTGAAGAGGCCTTCCAATTGATAAAGCATTTTTCCAAATGTAATGCTTATTAAAAAGAGGAAACGACAATCTGGTCATCTTTAAGTTTTACTTCAACAAATGGCACTTGAAAGAACATGAATTGTTTTACTTTGATATCTTCTGTAATCACACTTCATGAATAACAAACAAAGACTAGAATCTAAGAAAACTAAGTCTCCTCACACTATTGAGGATTACATGTACGTATAGTAATGTCCAAAATTCTAAGTCTCCTCATACTATTGACAAAGTGGACACCGTTAAGAATCTGTCTGTTTCTTATCAGTCTTATATTCTTAGTTCTCAAGTTTTAACAGAACCTAAAACGAATAATGAAGCTGTGCAACATAAAGACTGAGGCGGCTTTACATTGGGGGTTCCGGGTGCGGCCGACCCCCTAAAATAAAAATATTGTGTATAAATAGTAGAGATTTTTTTACACACACACACACACACACACACACACACACACACACACACACACACACATATATATATATATATATATATATATATATATATATGCAATTGACCCCCTTATTTTTATGTATTGACCCTTTATTTGTATCTATTTTTTTATTATTACATATATAGAATTGAATATGTAAATATATGTGTGATATGGAAAACAATTGACAAATTTACGACCCCGTGTCGAAAAATCCGCAACCGCCTGCATGAAAGAGTAGAAAAAGCTATGCAAAATGAGATCAATGCTTTGAAGCAGACCAAAACATGGGAGATAGTACCATTGCCTAAAGGTAAACATCCAACAGGATGTAAGTGGGTATACAAGATAAAAAGAAACTCAGAAGGCATAGTGGAAAGATTCAAGGCTAGATTGGTGGCAAAAGGTTATACACGGTAATTAGGGCTGGATTATTTGGACACATTTTCACCAGTAGCAAAACTCACTACAGTGAGAACTTTGTTGGCCATATCAGCTGCAACAAACTGGAACCTACACCAACTAGATGTCAACAATGCATTCTTGCATGGGGATTTGACTGAAGATGTATATATGCAAGTACCACAAGTATTTGACAGTGGAATATCAAATTTTCCCAAGCTCTGCATGTTCAAACAATCAAAACAAGAATATAGCTTGTTCATTAAAGGTTCAAATAGTTCCTGTTATTACGGATCGATCAAGAAGTGATGGTGATTGTGAGTAAAGATATAAGAATAACAAGTAAACAAACACAGAAACAAGAAGAACACAGATTTAACGTGGTTTCCGGCAATGTGCCGACTACTCCACGCACAAACGAGGATATTTTATTATCACCAGAAAGTTACATCAAGTTACAATTAATACATACGGTATTTATAGCCTTGGGAATTCAAAAGCATATGGTTTATCTTTTGCGACAGTGTGCTTATGCACAAACAGTTGATCTATATGATAGTTTGATGAGTGACAATTGTAGATGATTTCTTTACCGCCTTACCTGCTGAAAGATGGACGAATGCTCATTTTAAAGGCATGCGATATGGTGAAATGTCTTCAAGTACAGCAGAATCATTTAATTTGTGGGTTGTAAAAGAGAGGCAATTACCCATATGTAATATGATTGATGCTTTGCGCTTGAAGCTTATGAATCAAATTTCTGGCATGTTTCTGTTTAATTGCTTTTTGTATTAAGTATTTTAAATGCTCTTGTATATTTTTCACATAATAAGATCCATTGGATTTATTTGTAGAACATAGGTCCGCTTGTGCTTCATGGAATTCTGCAATATGCCCAAGTATAGACAAGATATTAGCAGATTCATTTGCTGCATCTAAGAATTGGAGTATCATCAATTCAAGTGGATACGTAATTGAAGTGCGTTCAACGCCATCTTGTATGGTTGATCTTGAGAATTTTACTTGTTCTTGTAAGTTTTGGCAATTGAATGGTTACCCATGTGATCATGTGGTAGGATGTATAATGAAACCTGGTCTCCCCTTGCATGAATTTGTTGATGTTGGATTCCGTTCGAGTTCATGTGCTGCTTGTTATGAATATGCAATCCATCCTTTGCCGTTGGTTTATGAGCCGCTGGATTCCAATGTTGCTGTTTTACCTCCTTTTTCAAAGAGGCAACCTGGAAGGCCAAGAAGAGGCGAATTCCTTCTAGAGGTGAATCCAAACGGGAAATGATGTGCGGTCGGTGCCATAAGTTGGGGCATCATAATCAGAGGGCATTTGCTGCTTCTGTTATGATGTAGATGAAATTCATTAGTATAACTCTGCTATTATAGACATTGTCATATTTTAGGTTGTGCTTATTGTGTTGTGACTCTGTTCTTCTTAATTGAGTGACTTATCTATTGACTCTTATATTTTACATTGTGGTTCTGTAAATCTTGGAGGCCTCAAGTCCCATACGAAGTCTATGAATTATATCTTTTTGTTTTATGTATTTTATTTGAATGTTCTTTCTTGTTATGTGACGATACAGGGTTTCACTCCCTCCACGTGTCGTCTATCGGTTGGTCATCACACTATAAATAACGTCAGTACATCCATGTCGATGCCCGTGCTCGAGGCCAAGGCCATCATATCAAAGCCAGGCTACGACTATCGAGTACCGAGCAAAGGTGAGGCGACAAGTCCGTGAGGACGAGTCCACACCACCTAGCGCGTGTGGGATAACGAGTCTGTAGTCGATCACCACAGTCGGAAGTATCGACTCGAGGACAAGGTCCACACCACCGCCCAGCCCCACCCGCGATATAGCTTGGGCAAGGGTCAAGGCCCATTTAAGGGTAAAGGTGACAATAATACAAGCCGACTTAACCTTAGGGTTTTGGCAAGTATGATCACTATAAATACCCCTATTCCAGGAACTACGTAAGGCTTGATTCCTGGAATTGAACAGATATCGTAGGCAATCCAAGATTCGATCTTGGACTCACCAAGATACATAAAATCCACCCCTCATTCCTCTTTTTGGCATTAGGGTTCTTGTGTGTTCATCACTAGATTAAATTAGGGCTCAAATCATCAAGGTGACTTAATTTGTCATCGTCATTGGCGCTAGAAGGAGGGCCTTCTATTGATTGAATACGCAAAAACACGATGCCTCCCAAGAAAACCGCATCCAAAACTGCATCTAAGGCAGTCGATCAAAGCTCCCAGATGAACAAGCCAACCGATCCTGATTTGCAAGGAGAAGAAGATCCAGTCTTGGATCTTGTTCAGCACGATCCTCAGCAAAAGCAAGGGGAAAAAGATCAAGCTTTGAACCCTGTCCAGGAAACCCACCAACCAGAGAAGCAAGCTCTTGCTCCAGAATATCGGACGCTTGCGGATCAGTTGGCAGGGGCGGACTTGGAGGTAATGTCCAGGATAATCGCCGAGGCGCTTCGGCGCCGAAGAAAAGCGTGATGCCGCCCGAAGAAGCTATGGCGGAGGCGGCCGTAAAGAAGTCGTGGACAAACCTAAACAGACTCTCTGGGGAAGAAATAAGCGCATCATCTAGCTCGGTGGAAAGGAAGAGGCGCGAGATCCACCAAAAACACCGAGAGGGGACGATGATAGCGCCGCCAGGAGGAGTTGAATGCAATTTTGGGAAAGAATCGTAGTCGTTGTGGCTCGAGTCTCCTTCACGAAGGAGATCGAGCTTTTCCTAAACCCAAGGGTTTAAGATACCGAAAATAGAACCTTATGATGGCACCACCGACCCGGAGGACCATCTCCATAGTATCTATCGCAAATGAGGTTGGATGGAGCACCGACGCAATGCGTTGTCGGGCATTCGAGACGTTACTTGTAGGTCGAGCAAGAGAATGGTTTACTGGTTACGACCGGGGTCGATCTCGAGTTTTGCCATGCTCGCCGAAAGTTCCGAGATGCGTTTATAGTCAACAAGAAGTTTCATCTGAGCGCCACGCACCTCATGAACGTGAGGCAAAGAAAGAGATGAGACAAGTGATGGAATATTTGAAGAGGTTTAATCTCGAGGCCATGCAGTCAAGGAGGACGCAGATGACCGACTTCCGATCACGCCATTCGTAGGGTCTGCGTAACACTAAGTTATACATGAAGTTGAGCGAGAGATGTCCCCATACCATGGACGAATGTGTCAATGTAGTGCATCGATTCATCAAGGGAAGAGGCGGTCGACGGCACACCCAATCCGACCGGATGGAATCTAAGAAAGACACCCGAGGTCCGAATAGAATCGATCAAAGAGGCGGGATGTCGAGAGTAAGCCATCAGTTTGGGACCGTATCGACACGCCCACCTCGCACCGTGGGGGCAAGAAGGGACCCTCACGTGATAAGGACTTTATCCCACTCAATCGACCTCGATCTGAGGTGTTGTCGATTATGCTTTCAAAAAACTTGGCGAGGAAACCGCCACCGTTGAAAAAGCCTCGAGAAAATAGGAATGCAAGCAAATACTGTGATTTTCACGAAGACATAGGCCATACAACAGAGGATTGTATCGAACTAAAGAGAGATATCGACGTCTGCATTCAGGAAGGGAAGCTAGACGAAGTTGTTGACAGATCTCGGTATGATGGGCCCAGGGGGCGTGGAGAATTTAAGAGGAAAAACTCCGATCAAGACAGGAACCGAGGTCGAGACGTCCAGAGACGAAGGGATCGGTCACCTCAGAGGAATCGATCCCCGGGTCGAGAAGGAAACAACAGAGAGAATCTTGGTCGAGATAGATATGAAGATAATCGACCAGTTAACTATGTCAACACAATCTTTGGTCCTGGTGAGAGTGATAAAGACCAGACCAGTGAAGAGCCAACTTGTAGCTCGAGAGAGCGCAAAACGGCTCAGATTCACAATGTGTCGGATATGGCCCTCGAGATGATATCCCCAAGTCGAGGAGTCATAGCGAAGGGTTAGTTATTGAGGCAGTTATTAGCCGAGCCCGTGTATCGAGAGTCTGTATCGATAACGGGAGTGCAGTGAACATCATATATCACTCGGCGCTTTCAAGCGATGAAGTTGAAGGAGAAGGATCTAGCCCCATAGCATCTCCCTATTTGGATTCACAGGACAAGCGACCCACCCCATGGGCTCGATAAAATTACTCACGACAGTTGGTGATGGCGAGAAAGGAAGGACACTTGAATTAAGTTATGTGGTGGTCAAGGCTCCTTCTGCTTATAATGTTATCTTAGGACGACCTGCGCTCTTCGACCTGCGTGGTATCATATCGACTTTTCATAATAGTATGAAGTTTCCCACTAGGAACGGTTCCCACGAAGTAAAAGGAGACGTTGAAGTCGCTCGGAGTTGTAACTCTGTTGTCATGAATGGGAAGATGGCGGTTCAACAAGTCTTAGTCGAGGAATTGATTCCAGAGGAAAAAGAGGAGAAGAGTTGGGTCTCTAGTGACGCCGTCGAAAACGTCCGACTCTGGGAAGGAGAGGACGATCGGTCGCGTCGCGGTCGGAATTTGGATCCCGAAAAGAAAAGCACTCTCGGTCGAACTTTTAATCGAGTTCGTGGACGTCTTTGCCTGGAAAGCCACCGACATGCCAGGATCGTCTACCGACATTGCAATTCACAAACTTGAAATTGACCAGGCTAAAAGCCGAGTCAAACGTAAGAAGAGAAATTTTGCGTCGGATCGACTTGAGGCAATCGAGGCGGAGGTCGGCAAGCTCACCGCGCGACAAGATAGTGAAAGAGGTATTCTATCCCGAATGGCTAGCTAACCCAGTGTTGGTCAAGAAGCCTGATGGGAGTTGGCGCATGTGTGTAGACTTTACAGATTTGAACAAAGCGTGCCGAAAGAGACTCAGATCCACGCCCAAAATCGACAGGTTAGTAGATTCAACCATTGATTTTGAAGTTTTTGGTTTCTTAGATGCATATAAAGGATACCATCAGATCTTAATGGATCCTCGAGATGCGGAAAAAACAGCGTTTATTACAGAATTCGGCACCTTCTGCTATGTGACCATGCCATTCGGATTAAAGAATGCTGGGGCAACATACCAGAGGGCAGTCAACAAGATATTTGCAAGACAGATTGGAAGATGCATGGAAGTCTATGTAGACGACTTGCTTATCAAGAGTCGATCTATGAGGCAATACCTGGTCGATGCTCGAGAGGTTTTTGAAGTGTTGAGAGAAACACAGATGAGGCTAAACCCGAAGAAGTGCACTTTTGGAGTTAGGTCGGGTAAGTTCTTGGGCTATATGATTTCGAAGGACGGGATTCGTGCAAACACGGATAAAATTGATACACTGAAGAATATGCCCGCACCAAGAAACATCAAAGAAGTACAAAGGCTCACGGGTCGAATGGAAGCTCTCAACAGATTTCTATCGAGATCCGCACAAATGCGTACTACCCTTTTTCAAGATACTCCGAAGGCCATCCTTTTCATTGGGATGATGAATTCAAACAAATTTTGAAGAGTTGAAGACTTATTTATCGAATTGCCTACCCTCACTTCTCCTCGAGAGAGGAAAAGTTGTTAGTTTACTTGGCGGTATGCATGAGGAGGCGTGAGTGCGGTCCTGGTTCGAGAAGGGCACATACATGGCCAAGTGCCGATCTACTTTGTCAGCAAGGCTTTACATGGCCCCGAGGTCCGATACTCGCCAGCCGAGAAGTTAGCATTGTGCCTGGTTCATGCCTCGAGGAAGTTAAGGCCCTATTTTCAAGCTCATCCCATTGTGGTAGTCACTGACCAACCACTAAAGCAAATATTGGCAAAACCCGACACCTCAGTCGATTGGCAAAATGGGTGATTGAAATGGCCCAAGATTTACATCGAAGTTCGTCCCTCGAATCTGCGATAAAAGCACAGTGCCTTGGCGATTTTTTTGGTCGAAGGATATCCGTCCCAACTCGATCGTGAAAAGCAAAGCCCGGAGGAAAAATGACTCTTCAGTCGATGGCGATCGAGTAAGGAGGGCGCAGGAGCGGGGCTCCTTCGGTAAGCCCGAAGGCGAGAATTTCCCACGCCTTTGATTCGACTTCAAAGCAACTAACAACGAGGCCGAGTATGAGGCTATGATCACCGGCTTAAAGCTCGCTTTGAAGCTAGGTGTCGAAGATTTGTCGATTCTGATGACTCATGATTAGTAGTCAATCATGTGAAAGGGAGTATGAGGCTAAGGAAGAAACCATGAAGAATTACTTAGCGATTGTCCAAAGCCTCATACCAAAATTCAAGACGATTCGGTTTGAGCAAGTCCCCGAAGTCGAGAACAAGAGAGCCGATCGCTCTCCAAGTTGGCATCGAACTTCATGTCAAGTAAGAAGGTTCTAGTCGAGTTATTGACCGACCGGAGTTACATCGAGACGGAGGCCCAGCCGATCACTCAGCAGGCCACGTGGATGGACTCGATCGCTCTGTACCTTAAAGACGGAATACTGCCATCTGACAAAGTGCAAGCCAGGAAAGTCCGACTTCAATCAGCTCGATATGCATTCTTTGACGATATCTTGTATCGAAAATCTTTTGTGAACCTCTGGTTGAGATGTGTTTCAGAAAGTGAAGGCAAATACCTCTTAGAAGAGATTCATAGAGGAGCCTGTGGGAATCATTGTGGAGCCAGAATGTTGGCTCGAAAATGCAAGTTAGCTGGGTATTTTTGGCCGTCGATGCAACGAGATGCGAATAATCTTGTCCAAAAATGCAACACTTGTCAGATTCATGATAATATCTCCCATCAACAAGCGCAAGACATGAATGTCATCTCATCAGCATGGCCATTTGATCAGTGGGGAGTCGATATCGTTGGACCCCTACCTCGAGCTCCGGGAAATCTTAAATATGTGGTCGTGGCTGTAGATTACTTCACGAAGTGGGTCGAAGCTAAGGCTATACCCGACATCAAAGCTGCAACCATCAAAAAGTTCTTGTGGGTCGACATTTTGTGCAGGTATGGGATCCCTAAGGCTCTGATCTCGGATAATGGTACTCAGTTCGAAGATCGTAAAGTGAGAGAATGGTGCAGTGAATACCATATCGACCAACGATTCACCTCGGTAGCTCATCCACAGCAAACGGTCAAGTCGAGCAAACTAATCGACCAGATCAAGTCGGGTCTAAAAAGAGACTAGAGGCGTAAGGTCGAGATTGGGCGATTCAACTTCCGAGCATCCTATGGTCATATAGGACAGCTCCTAATTCATCAACCGGGAAACTCTTTCTCTTTGGTATATGGGTGTGAAGCGGTGATTCCCGCCGAGATCGGAGTTCCCTCTCCTCGAGTTCTGGCCTACAATGTAGAGACAAATGATCCCGAACTCCGACAAGAAAGGGACAATGTCGAAGAACGAAGGGAGATAGCCTCAGCCAGGATGGCAAGGTATAAGCAAAAGATCTTTCAGTACTACAACTCGAGAGTAAGACACAGGTACTTCAAGGTTGGCGATCTGGTTCTAAGGAAAAATGAAGCGAGTCGACAGGAAGCAGTCGGGAAATTAACCCCGAATTGGGAAGGACCTTATCGATCCTGAAGGTCCACCCCAAAGGTCTTATCAACTTGGTCGGGCGATGGAACTATCGTTCTCGACATTGGCATGCCAACAATGAGGAAGTATTATATTTGAGATAAGCTTTACTTTAATGAACCTGCTTACCTTTCAATTCTGAATCTTGTAATAAGTCCATGAGACAATTTTATGAGTATTCTAATAAATTTCTATCTTTTCGAGATGCTTTCTGTGTTTGTTAGGATTTATAGCCAAAACGATACAAGTCCAATGCGACAGAAAAGTTAAAGGCAAAACAATCGAATCACAGTAGAGAAATCCGCAGTCGGACATCTCGATAAAGCCAAAGCAAAGTTAGCCTAATGGGCGACGAATGCAAAGGCATAGAGACGGTTCACAGGGTCGGGCCAAAAGTCCAAGCTAAGAGCCGAACGAGCCCAAGAGGCAAACAAGGCTAAAGCAAAGGACGGTTCGCATAGTCGGGCCACTGTGTCCCAATCGAAGCCGAATGAGCCCGAGTGGCGAAAAAGGCTGGACAAAGGGCGGTTCGCATAGTCGGGCCACTTGCTCGAATCGAAGGTCGAAAAAGCCTAAAAGGCAAAAAAGACCTAAAACCAGGGACAGTTTATATTAAAATGCTCAGCCTAAAGGTCAAATAAGCCCAAGGGACAAAAGACTACGGCAAGCAAGTCGATCTCAAGTGCAATAAGAACCAAAGGTTCATAATACACTTGGGGGGCAACACAATATTAATAAAGCGAATAGCGAGTAGCGAGCAGAGCAGAGCCAGGAGCTCGACAAGCGAAAGACTATGAAACATTAAGACAAGCAAAGCAAAAATCACAAGAAAGAGAAATCAAATCTCAAAAGCAAGTCAAATTCAAAATAAAGTCAATTACATGACAAGGCCAGTCGAAAAGACCAAATTGAAGTTAAAATAAATATGGTTACAAATCAGAAGTTCGAATATCAAAAGAAGAAGATATAAAAAACATCAAGATCAGGGGTCGGCTTCCGGAGTCAGCTCAGTTGTGGCAGGGGTCGGATCGGCGGCGGTCGGATTGGCAGTAGGGGCAGACGAGGGAGGAGCATACTTTATGGCCAAGGACTCTCCCTGCTGAAACTCCTCGAAGTACTGATCATACAGCTTCTCCGAGTCAGGATTGTAGAACATAGGCGTCTGGAGAGTCGACATGTCGAAGCTCGGAGCGACCTCCTTCATCTGATCCATGGCCAGGGTATATCCGCCCATCATCGAGGCCCGCATGATCACTTCTAGATCATCTTCAAGGTTGGAGGACTTGCGATACTCCATGATGGCCTCGGTCTTAGCCTCTTCGACCTGCGCCTGCGCTCGATGTAATTCAGCCTATAGCGCATCTCGATCTTGGCGAGCCTTCCTCGCCTCTTCGTCTGCAGCTTTTTGACACTGCTGCAGCCTCTCATAGTCTTGAGCCAGCTTGAGCAGCTCTCTACCCTGATCTTGCCTTTCATCTCGCAGTCGGTCTAGCTCCTTCTCGGTAGTGGCAAGCTTTGCTTCAGCAGCCACCAACTTACCTTGCAGCTTCTCTCGAGCTCGACCACCGACCGCTTGCTTCAACTCGTTATATTGTTGCTCCACGGCGAGAGTGCGGCGCTTTTGCAATGTTGTCTTGGAGTAACTTTGCCATTCTCTTTCTTAATTTCGTTCGCCGACTCTCCTGTTTTGGCCAGCCGACGAGCAGCCTCTTGACCAACAAGAGTATGCTACAAAATAGAAGAACGAGTTAATAAATAAACAGGGCACGTGCCTCGAGGAAAGCGAATATAAAAGAAGGATCGACTTACGAGGCGATTCACTTCCGCGCAGAACATAAGACAAGTCTTTGTCATCCACACCGGTATAATCATCAAAACCCAACAACACCGATTCCTGGCTCGGCAGAGGTCTCAAAGAACCTTCTTCCTCTTCGCTTCCCGGCCGCCTCTCTTACCACCTCGGCAACAGAAGGTCTTTTCTTTGTTTGCACCGCCGCTCTTCAACATTAGCCTCAACGTTCGAGGTCGATCGATAGGTTCCTCTTCGCCTTCATCTCAAGAGAGCCATATCGGACGGTTAGCTCGCGCCTGCGTGGTCGAGGGCACCTCGGTCGTTCCAGCTCCGGGAGACGATTCGATCGCAGCAAGGTTGGTTCTAGGTAGAGGGACGCCCCCCTCTCGAGAAGAGGAAGGCATGTTGATCTCAGCCACTGGCAAGTCGGCAGCGGCCTGACCCCCGAGAGGTGGAGCAGCCACGACCGTCGACTCAGGAATGCGCTGGGGGTTGGTGACCTTGGAGAATTTGCCCACTGCAATACAGGAAAAAGACAAGTTAGTTTGAACCAACAAACAACAAGTTATCGACTTAAAGAACTACTAGTGTGTAAAAACAAGCAAATAAGTAAACATCCTACGATTCTCGTGATCAGGAACGTTCAGGCCTACATACGGCATGGGCCCAGCTTCCTCTAAGCGAGCCAGGTGATACAAGAGACTCAGGTCTCGAGTACACACCTCGAAATTGTGCCCACTCAAGAGTCGAGCCTCGTGAGGAGCTGATGCCTTCCCAAGCTTGTCTTGTTTTCCCTCTCTCGACCTCCACTGACCGATGTAGGGGTTATCCAAACCATGACGGAGAAAAAAGAATCGAGGCTTCCACTCTCCGTGAGAAGAAGGCCCTTTGGTTATGAACTCGTGTCGATTTGCTCTCCTTTGGAAGGAATACCATAGCTTGTCGGGCGTGGTAGTGATCTTGTAGTAGTATCGGAACACGGGCACTGAAAAACAGACCTGAGCCACCCGACACGCTATGATAAAACCCATCAGGGTTCTGACACCATTTGGGGCAAGTTGGGAGACACTAATCTCGTAGTGATGAAGGATGGCCAGAACGGCTGGGCAGAGTGGAAACCTCAATCCACTCGCTAGTTGGTTCTCATAAACCGCACAGAATCCTTCTGGGGGCTCGTCGGCAAATATATGGTTACCGGAAGGGAGTTGAGATTCAAACGGAGGGTTAGTGATGTTGTATTTCTGGCAAATTTCGACAACATCCTCTGAAGAAAGTGTACTCAGGCACCCCTTTGCACCCTTTCCATCCATCCTGGTTACTAGCTTTTTGGGCTTGTTAGGGACAGGAGGGGGTAGGCTGTTGGTTCGCCGGAATCCCGTCGAAGAAGATGATCGGAGGCAGCAGATACTGGAGTTTGGTATGGAGAAGATGTATCACTACCCCTATCTGATTCAGTTGCACTACTACTAGACATGGACAAAAACAAAAGAAAAGATGAAGAACACTAAGATAAAAGAAATGATCTTACTTGGTGTTTTGGATTTGGAGATTGTGAGAAGAAATAGCAAGCAGGTTGCAGCAGCGTCTAGTTTCTCTCCTTTTATCTATGAAAGCAAAAGTTTGCAAATGATTTGAAGAGACGTGAGTTATGGGGGTTATAACCACTGAAAATCGCGGTTATCAAGGCAATGACGCGTCTTTTGCGGGATTCAAAGCGTTTCGTGGGCTAGAAACCGCTCCACGTGGATGCTAGGCAGTTAGGGTTATGAAAAGGCGGGCTTTCTCCCGCCCAAAGAAAAACTCAACTCGAAGACGACTCATGTGACAGACTCGACCTCGGACAACGGGAGTCGCCTCTCTCAAGTCTGGGGGGCTTATGACGATACAGGGTTTCACTCCCTCCACATGTCGTCTATCGGTTGGTCATCACACTATAAATAACGTCAGTACATCCATGTCGATGCCCAGGCACGAGGCCAAGGCCATCATATCAAAGCCAGGCTACGACTATCGAGTACCGAGCAGTGTGAGGCGACAAGTCCGTGAGGACAGAGTCCACACCAGCTAGCAGTGTGGGATAACGAGTCTAGAGTCGATCACCACAGGTCGGAAGTATCGACTCGAGGACAGGGTCCACACCAGCTGTCCAGGCCCACCCGCAGCGATAGCTTGTGTTAGGAAATCTACGCGGGAACACAGCGGAATTCAAAAATTTGATTTCCTTTTACCCAAGATCGACTTCGTTTAAGCAATAAACAAATAGATAGTAGACGGTGGTTACCTTGGTTGATCTAAAAGATCGACGCTTTGACCGTCTAAGGAGAGTAGTTCTGCATAGAGCCGCCCAAGCGTTCGGCCTCTACCGCTAGTCCACACGAACAGCCCGCCGGAATCCCATCATGGATTGCTATTGGAAAACTCCGGTTGCTAGACCGGCCTTTTTTCCCTCTCTCCAACTCTCTATAAGATGCTCTCTATTTTACACAAGAACTATTAGTTCTTGGAATTGTGATGTACAAAAGAGCTTGACACCCACCTCTTATTTATAGTGGTTGGGCGCCTATCTAGTGTGGAGGAGAAGAAAACCTTTTCCAATAAAATAAGGAAAATATAATTGATTGATTTATCTCATTTATTACAATATCTCATATTAAATAAATCTAGGATATTGTCAATATCTCATATTGAATATTCCCAAGATATTGTCAATATCTAATATTGACTATCTTTATTTTATTACCATAAATCAATTTACACATGTGTATATATCACATATATATTGTTACACATATAAATCCATTTTATATATATATATATATGGGGGAATGAGGGAGAAGGACAAAAATATTTCATCAATTAAGTAGAAGGACAGTTTTTTAAAACTTTTGCATAAAGGACAAAACTATTTATCCACTATCGAAATTCACTTGTGTTCGAAATTCACTGCCGAAATTCACTGTCAAAATTCACTAATTTTCAAAATTCATTGTCGGGATTCACTGATTTTCGGGATTCACTGTCGAAATTCACTGATTTCGGGATTCACTAAGGAGATTCACTGATTTTCGGGATTCACTGTTTGTCCTTCTCGCTATAAAAATTATGCAGTTGTCCTTCTCCCTATAAAAAATATGTAGTTGTCCTGTTGCTTAATAATATTTCAGATTGTGTCCTTATCCCTAATTTCCCTTATATATATTACATGCATGCGCATGCTGCCAAACACTTTTGCACACACGCACACATAGGTATTATTTATATATATATATATTAATATCTAATATTAATATTTGGTAATACTATTAATTAAATTGCACAATCCAAGTGTATCATATACACACACAAATTGCGCCACCTTAGCCAATAAATTGGCATCCGGAATATTCTTTAATTAATATAATATTATTAATATCTTGTATTTAATTTATTCATAATAAATAAATACCACCATATTAATTTACCACTATAACCTTTATAGTCGTGAGATAAATTCTTTCCTTATTTGGTTATCATCTATAACCACATTTTAATCCGGCTAGATGTTCTTATGTGTGTGACCCGATAGGCTTCCGAATATGTTGGCCGTAGACACAAAGTGCAAATTACTTAAAATGCCCTTCATGCCTAACGATCACGGGATAGCGTCTAGCAACACACCGTGACCCCCAATCATCGGAAGAGTCAAATGCAATGACTACTACCTTTCATGTGAAACAGTTACCGTGTAACTTACAATCCTATCGCTGTAATAATATCCATACGGTCGTTGGTCGAGTGTCAAAACATCAACAACCGTATCTTATAATCTGGATATCATGCTCTCTCGAAGTAACTCATTTACTCCTACTTTGCAAAGATTCACGAGAGTAAGACATTCCTTATAAGAAGGCCATTTCGGATATTCGATCCCAATCATAGGATACGCGATTCCCGGACGACCAATCATGTATACTCCGCGATGCTTCAAAGATCATACCCAATCACTACCGCATGATCGCCCGTGGCTGTGGAAACCTCAATAGTGTCAAAGCATGACAATCCACACCGTGATGCCATGAAGACTCGGTCTTAAGGATAATTACACAACCGTCACATAGTGTGACACTTATCCGTGTAAGTGGGTCACCTCCCACGTCGCGCATTCTCTAATACACGCGTCCACGCATACCCAAGTGTCTCTACACTTCGATGAGACGAGATCTATCCCCGCCTCTAAAGACGTAAGACATCCAATACGTGCTAGTCTGCTTTTATACTATCAATGCCTGCTTAATAGTACATCGCCTGAGACATTTAAGTATCAAACTTATTAAAGTGATTAGAGATCTCATCAACCATAATCGCCTATCATGGTTTCTCTATCACGCTTTAATACTAAGGACGTTATCATATAACAATTCACAATTGGTTCTTTAAAAGAACAAATATATGACAAATGAAAAAGCCATTTAATATATGTATAAACATAAAGAAATAGTATAAATGATCCGACCGGTCGGATCCGGTCCAACCCGATTGGGTTTAGGACACTATTTCAACAATCTCCCACTTGGCCTAAAACCAATCACTCGCACACACAAGACCAAGTTGAAACACAAGAATCTCATGCAATACTCGCAACCATTTCTAGCCATAAACGGATCACTATCCGCGGGGACTCGAGACTATCTCCATATCACGCTCCAAATGACCAAGTCAAAGGAACCGCCTCAACACACACACGAATCTCTCGACGAGACCACTGGTCCTTGCTTCAAGCAATAAATCCACTAACTATATCGGCTATATATAAAAGGTGGAAGAACTGCATAAGGTTCGTGGAATGAACCTTCTAGATCCATGTATCGCCCTCGCCGCGCCTCTAAGGCACTACTGTGTTTTGGCCTAGTTGTAGAGTTTACAAAGTGACCCATAGGCTAGAACATTTCCACTCACCGTATCACTTAATCAAAGTGATCGCAAAAACCAGATCGTAGCTCCCACTCGCCTTCATAAGACTCGGGATATACGCCTCAGATATCTACGTTTATTTAATTCCAAGTTTTAATAAACTAGAAACTTTCCTTAACTTGTTCAAGGATATTCTCGACATTTACCGATTTACTTTCATACTTGCTCATGACTATTCATGGACTATGAACATCCGGCATTACCTATAAGATGGTTCCTATCGCAGAGAGGGCGAAGAAAACCTTCCATAAGCATCATCTTTCACCTTATCTTTAGGACCAACGTCCTAACATAGATAGATCTCGCGATCTATGCTAAACTTCATTTAGCATCACATCTATATAGGTAAACAATAATCTAACAAAGAAGTAATCTATCACTATAGATTCTTATTTCTAAAATAAGAATCGCTAATTCAAGTGCTTTCAGTAAAGAACTTGAACTACCAAACATTAATTGATCAGTGACATGGGGTGACAATTCTTGAGAGATATATCCAATACCTTACTCAAAAATCGTAACACACTCCCACTATCCATATTGCACATTGGGCATATCCTTCTTTTGACTAAATCAAACTCCTTTGATTATCAAACAAAGAAATCGTCTAGAGAAACTTGTTTGAGTCCATAAATGGATCTCGTGGGCTTACATATCATGTTATCGTCTATGAACATCGAGCTTTCTGCTCAACGTCATCAACACTATCATATAGCCATGATACGAAGTTATAACAAGCATCATCTGAATAGAACCGGCACACCGTGCAAAGATAAAGATAATTACAAGGTTTACACCTCATACCCTTCACCCGTCCACTATAGCCTTATGGTAATCATATTAGTATCCATGTCAGCCTTCCAGGGACACTCCCCTTAGGTAAGACAGACTAGGTTCACAACCTGGTTGTCGCTGATGGAATCTAATTCAGATATTATGGCTCCTGGCCATATCTCTCAATCTTGCCTTTCAAACATTCTTTCATAAGTCGTGAGATATTCATTCTTCAAGATGAACATACCAGCAAATTTTTTCAGGCTTAAGGTCATCCACGCACTTACGAACTTTTATGTGCACTTTGGCAAAGTGTTCTACACCTCATCGTTATGTGGCGTCCGCTCACGCTCCTCTGGTTGAATATATCTTTGTGGATCTCAAACTGCTTTTTTGAGATCTCGATTCACTCCCACTTGCTTCTTTTGGAAGAAACACTTCCTCTAGAAGACAAAGATGTTTGGAGACAAACACCTTTTGCTCCATGGACTGTAAAATAATATCTAGCGTACTTGCCGAGATATTCCACAAAGTTGCATATGTCGTACTAGGCTCCAAGCCTTTCTGACTTTGCTTATGACAACTTCAAATCATCGGTTAAGACAGATTTGACATTATCCTCTTCCATATCTAATATGGAATTTATTCAACCTTTATTCTTTGGAACTCGGTTAAGTATAAGGGCACTATCCCGAAGCGGGTAAGGGATACTTTGCATGGCTTGTGTCACACCTTTATCATATAAAGTGTTGTTTCCATTTTGGGAACACAATCTAATTGCGTATCTTAAAGATGGTATCCTTCAAGGGAGAATCTTATTCCTTTTTCAGACGACTTCTGAAACACCCTTCAGGTATTAATCACTTCAATCCAATTGAAGATTAATTCCTAAGAAGCTCATTAATCTCTTATTCGAACTAGCTCGAACTTTTCGGGCTTTCCGAATTGTCGTACATCAATATGTACGTTCAACTATTTCTAAAATTAGTCAAAGAGATTAATAAACAGTTATTTGTGATATTGACTATCATGAGCCAACAAACATCGGTATGTTTAGGTTCTAGTCAAACTTCTAGGTTTCATAACCTTTTCTTAAAAGGGTATTTTAGTCCCTTTTGAATAAGATACGTATAACCCACATGATTCATAATCATATGGTACAACATCATTAGAATAACGTTTGATTACACGCTTCCCTTCCACAGAGACTGTTCCTAGAACAACCACAAATCAAGGATAACAGCCATACAAATATTTAGTTGAGATGTCATCACATATATCAACTATATAGTGACATCAATCTAGTATGTTAGATTCAAATGACCTTCCAACTTTATCGAATAACATTTATTCTTTACAATTGAATATGTCTACTAAATCCTAACAAATAACTCGAAAGTATGTTCTTCATAAGAACCGAACATAATAACATTTATTTAGTTCCTTTATCGCTTTACTAGATCCGAATATGGTAAGTGTTACAACATTTGTTTAACCTTCCATATCTCAGATTTAATCTTTCTAATTTAATCACACTCGTAAGATATCATATATCTAAGAGTTGACTTTCACTTAGATAGATTTATCTCAACTCACTTGCCTAGAATAGAAACTTCAATAAGTTCTTTATTTAAGCACATGCCCTAACTTTCCTTTTAATCCTTTAAGCACTTGAGAAATGTTTCTTATTGTAGTCTTCATAAGACTTTAGAAAGATCACAAGAGCCATGTCTTCAATTTCCTTTCATAAAGAAAATCTAAAGTTTATTAAATAGTTTATTTAACCTTTTGAATCGTATTCAAAACATTGACTATTTAATTAACCTTTAAGCAAATGCTAGAATTAAGTCGATACTTAAATCTTACAATTTTGAAAACAACCTTTCCAAAATTAGACATGGTCATTCTCATTCAACGCTTGAATTATTTGTCATCATATATATGATCGAATGATCATCTTGGATCGTATCCAATATCATGAGCTTCCGCTTCCTTAATAATTAAAGTCTTGAAGTACTACATCAATTATGTAGTCTCCTTGTCTCCAACTACTATAACGGGATTGCTCGTGTCATTGCTTATTTTAAAAGGATTAAAACTACTTAACCATATTTGAGAACGATTCTCAAAAGGTAAATAAATGTTTGGTTTTACTAATCGAGAATTAAACATAAATATAAAGTTTGCTAAAACTACAACATAAAAATGAAAATAAATGAGTGTTGTTGTTTATACACGCAAAATCAAAAATGGTCATTTGGTTTATGATTTTGCTCCCACTAGTCAACTACTTCCAATTGACTTTCAAGAATTATTAATTTCTTTAGTGGACAAGATCCCACTAAACTACCCCGACCCCCGCTTGGTCGGTGGACCGAAAATAGCATAATAGGTAGACAACTCTTTGTCAATCGTATCTTATACGACTCTTGTTGTTTGACTAGTCAACTCTTTGACAATTTTCATCTTATGAAGTAGTCAAACCCTTGCCTCTAAAATCCAAACGACCCCGCTTCGGCTGGTGGCCGAGAGAATTCTTAGTCAAGTCATAACCCCAATATTCGTGAGATCTCATACGATCATATCTCGATAATGACGATATACCCGAGGTAGGTCAACCCCCTGCTTTGGCTGATGAGTTGGATCCGAACAAGGGCTCTTCACCGTCATTATAATATGGGGAGGCAATTTCAACTTGATTCTTTTGAGGTGGAAGTATTTATGTAAAAAATTAATTCACTTAATTAATTTAATTTCGGTCTCATCAATTTTATATCTATCTCTATAGACATACATCCTACACATTCATCTAGATCGTGCCTATTCATGCATCTATCGTATCATATAAAATAAATACAAGCACAAAATAAATAAATGCGTAAAGTAACCGGTATGATCATGGACTTTTCCTAGGTGCGGTTTCAATACAAATCCCACGAAACCGCTGGTCACAATCTAAGGGTAGCTGCAACCGCCAATAGGATCTTTAATGCGCCATTCTCCAATGGGATCTTTATTTTTCGCCTCTCTTTTGGTCTCCATCTTCCGCTCCCATTCTTGTTACATTTAATTCTATCTAATAAAATAAATACACCCGCCGCACACGGGGGAGCTAACGGGAATAGGATGAATGCAGAAAAATAAACTAGGTCACGTTCTTCATAACGGCCTAGGACAAATTTTTTTTTTTTTTTTTTTAACCAACAGAAAAATTAAATCATTCACATCTATCCTATCGGTTAGTCCATGATCAATCGGGGTCCATATAATCATATTATATCTACTATATCTAATCCATACAATAAAATCTTATGAAAAAGATAAAATTAAAATTTAACTACTTGCGCCTTTAATTAATCAATTAACATTTAATCTATTAAATAATTTTATCCAATCAATTAACTAATTAACATTTAATTAATTAAATGATTTTAATCGAAATAAAATTAACGATTAATTTTAAACCGATTTTAATTTTAATTTTAATTAATTAGAACTATTCCAAAATAATCAAAATTAAAATTATTTCTCTTTTGTTTCTTTCCTTTTGATTCGTAATCAAAAGGGATGCCTTTGGTTTCCTAAACCAAATTTGGCTTAGCTTCAGCCACTTTCCAAAATCAAAATTTTGGAAGTGGCCTAGCTTGCGCTTTTACAAATCAAATATTTGGAATGGAAAGGCCAAATAATTTTGGTTTAGGCAGCCACTTTCCAAAATCAAAATTTTGAAGTGGCTTGCAGCTGCGCTTTTCCCAAATCAAATATTTGGAAGGGCTTAGCCTATTCCAAACAAAGTTTGGAAAGGCCATTATTATTTTAATGCCATGTGGCATCCCAATGGCCAAACTATTTGAACCATTGGTTAGCCACATGACACAACTAAACAAAGGAGATTTTAATCACAACTATGAACAATATTGAAACACAAAATACACAAAACAAAATTTAGGGATCCACCAAAATGCACCAGCCGACGTCGCCCGCCCCAAGGGGGAGCCGCCGCCGCCGGCGCAATTTCCGGTGGGGGTGCCGCCGCCGATCGGCCGAGCACCCCAAAAGCCGCCCCTTTATTTTTTTTTTTTTTTTTTTTTTCGTGTATCGATTTGCGAATCAAAAATCTTTCATCTTTTAATCACGTGATTTAAACGATAAAATTAACTACGCAAAATAACATGCTTATTGCTTAAGCTCGAAGCTCTCTCGATACCATCGTTAGAAATCTACGCTGGAACGCAGCTGAATTCAAAATTTGATTTCCTTTTACCCAAGATCGACTTCGCTTAAGCAATAAACAAATAGATAGTAGAGCGGTGGTTACCTTGGTTGATCTAAAAGATCGACGCTTTGACCGCCTACAAGAGAGTAGTTCTGCATAGAGCCGCCTGCCGCGTTCGGCCTCTACCGCTAGTCCACACGAAACAGCCCGCCGGAATCCCATCATGGATTGCTATTGGAAAACTCCGGTTGCTAGACCGGCCTTTTTCCCTCTCTCCAACTCTCTATAAGATGCTCTCTATTTTACACAAGAACTATTAGTTCTTGGAATTGTGATGTACAAAAGAGCTTGACACCCACCTATTATTTATAGTGGTTGGGGCGCCTATCTCTAGTGTGGAGGAGAAGAAAACCTTTTCCAATAAAATAAGGAAAATATAATTGATTGATTTATCTCATTTATTACAATATCTCATATTAAATAAATCTAGGATATTGTCAATATCTCATATTGAATATTCCCAAGATATTGTCAATATCTAATATTGACTATCTTTATTTTATTACCATAAATCAATTTACACGTGTGTATATATCACATATATATTGTTACACATATAAATCCATTTTATATATATATATATTACATGCATGCGCATGCTGCCAAACACTTTTGCACACACGCACACATAGGTATTATTTATATATATATATTAATATCTAATATTAATATT
This sequence comes from Gentiana macrophylla, assembly GCA_026214975.1. NCBI lineage: Eukaryota > Viridiplantae > Streptophyta > Magnoliopsida > Gentianales > Gentianaceae > Gentiana > Gentiana macrophylla. The sequence goes on along the minus strand of CM047811.1, from coordinate 74,299,408 downwards.
TGGTAATACTATTAATTAAATTGCACAATCCAAGTGTATCATATACACACACAAAAATTATGCGCCACCTTAGCCAATAAATTGGCATCCGAATATTCTTTAATTAATATAATATTATTAATATCTTGTATTTAATTTATTCATAATAAATAAATACCACCATATTAATTTACCACTATAACCTTTATAGTCGTGAGATAAATTCTTTCCTTATTTGGTTATCATCTATAACCACATTTTAATCCGCTAGATGTTCTTATGTGTGTGACCCGATAGGCTTCCGAATATGTTGGCCGTAGACACAAAGTGCAAATTACTTAAAATGCCCTTCATGCCTAACGATCACGGGATAGCGTCTAGCAACACACCGTGACCCCCAATCATCGGAAGAGTCAAATGCAATGACTACTACCTTTCATGTGAAACAGATTACCGTGTAACTTACAATCCTATCATTTGTAATAATATCCATAATACGGTCGTTGGTCGAGTGTCAAAACATCAACAACCGTATCTTATAATCTGATATCATGCTCTCTCAAGTAACTCATTTACTCCTACTTTGCAAAGATTCACGAGAGTAAGACATTCCTTATAAGAAGGCCATTTCGGATATTCGATCCCAATCATAGATACGCGATTCCCGGACGACCAATCATGTATACTCCGCGATGCTTCAAAGATCATACCCAATCACTACCGCATGATCGCCCCGTGGCTGTGGGAAACCTCAATAGTGTCAAAGCATGACAATCCACACCGTGATGCCATGAAGACTCGGTCTTAAGGATAATTACACAACCGTCACATAGTGTGACACTTATCCGTGTAAGTGGGTCGCCTAACGTGCGCATTCTCTAATACACGCCCACGCATACCCAAGTGTCTCTACACTTCGATAGACGAGATCTATCCCTCGCCTCTAAAGACGAAGACATCCAATACGTGCTAGTCTGCTGCTTATACTATCAATGCCCCGCTTTAATAGTACATCGACCTAGAGACATTTAAGTATCAAACTTATTAAAGTGATTAGAGATCTCATCAACCATAATCGCCTATCATGGTTTCTCTATCACAGTTTAATACTAAGGACGTTATCATATAACAATTCACAATTGGTTCTTTAAAAGAACAAATATATGACAACAGAAAAGCCATTTAATATATGTATAAACATAAAGAAATAGTATAAATGATCCGACCCGGTCGGATCCGGTCCAACCCGATTGGGTTTAGGACACTATTTCAACAGCTTGGGCAAGGGTCAAGGCCCATTTAAGGGTAAAGGTGACAATAATACAAGCCGACTTAACCTTAGGGTTTTGGCAAGTATGATCACTATAAATACCCCTATTCCAGGAACTACGTAAGGCTTGATTCCTGGAATTGAACAGGATACGTAGGCAATCCAAGATTCAGTCTTGGACTCAGCCGCATACATAAAATCCACCCCCTCATTCCTCTTTTTGGCATTAGGGTTCTTGTGTGTTCATCACTAGATTAAATTAGGGCTCAAATCATCAAGGTGACTTAATTTGTAATCGTCATTATGTTTGTAGCATTGTGTGCATTATTGTATTATATGTTATGCACAAAATGAATGCAGGCAAACAATCCAAATTGATGAAAAATTCACCAAACTTTTGTTGTAATGCACTTTGTTTTGTTTTGAGAGTTGGTTTTATATTGTTTCAACACTTTTCATGCGTTTCACTGTCGAAATTCACTAGTGAATATTAAAAGTGAATTTATGACTAACAATGAATTTCAAACAAACGTAATTTTTCACAGTAGCACTGTAGTAACTGAACTTATGAATCAAAATTATACATTTACTAATCAACCAATAGACAAAAAAAATGAGAATACTTAATAATTAAAATATGTAAACATTGATTGAAATAGTTGTCTCCTTGTAATTCAAATCTTTTCCACAGTAATTCAAATCACGTCATTTTAGGACATACCTATGAAAATAAGCAATAGGTTTCACTTGGCATACACGTTAATAGTGATGTTTGTGCTAATATGAAGATAACTTGTGTAGTTCCCTTGGCATCTACACATTAAAAGTTATGTTTGCCTACATTTCAATGTTCATCTTATTAGATGTAATACAAATTACTAAGAAGGCTTTGAATTCTTGTACTTCATCAGTGTTCCATTTCTTGTCAATTGGCTGATTAAGTGCAATCTGGTAGATGTAGTACATGACATATATTGTGCAGTCATTCCTGCAAAATTTTGGCATTCAAATAAACTTGTCAGCCATTACTTCCATTACATGTATGAATCAAAAAGTCTATTGAATAATACTTACATATCTGATCCCTGTTGTGGAAGCTTTGCAACCTTCTTGATTTTTTTGGCTTTTAGTTCACCGGATGGACAAAAGCAATTCAACAAGTATTTTTGCTGAAAAATAACACATGTTTAACACATTTGATTAGTATAGAAATTTTGACTGTAATATTAACAACACAAATACGAATAATACTTACAATGTCAAGTGCATTTTTCTCGAAATGGTCAACAGCATCTTTCCGGCTAGCCATTGAGTTGTACATGTGCCATTCTCCTCCTTCACCTGAAGCAAATGTGACTAATATCCAATGATATGATTCATTCTTCACACCTGGACAACACAACGGAATGAGAATATTTTTGTCTTTTTCCAGATGTGGTTTCATACTATCGACAAAATGATTTGAGTAGTTCCCAGTTGCTGCATATTTCTTGCAGTATGCCTGCAATCAATCACCATTTTTTTTGTTATGTATTATACATAAATAAAAAATGTATTCACACTGATTTGTAGTAAACGTTTCAGTGTATATTGCAAGTGAATGGTGATTACTTATAACAACAATTCAAAAAAATTTGACTCACCCAAGTTGATGCTGGCAATATGTGAAATACCTTTCGGACTTCCTCATTTCTGCTTAGCATTGTTGCAAATGCATCGATAACCTGCAAATGTACATGTCATTTGTTAGTTGGTTTCTTGGAATGTTGTCGTAGAAAAAGTAGTTAGATTGAATTGTTTACCTTGTCTGCAATGAACGATCCCTCTAGTACCTTCACCATGTCATGGACAGTGATTGTGGTGCCACTCTCAATATCTAACCATACTTCCCCCCTGAACACATTGTTCACGCAAGTTTATTATCATATAAACAGGATAAAATGTAATCAGAAATATGTTAACTACTGTTACTTACAATCTTCCATGTTTGTTCAATGTTGTGTGTAACAACTGAAATGCTTCTTCGGTTATTTTCTCCCCACATGTGTAACCAGCTTTCTTCTTTTTTTAAACTAACTTTCACAGTTTTTGCCATCCTTTGGACATCTTCTATTGCAGCTTCATTGGTCAAGTCCAGAATTTCAGTTCTTCTTTTCTTATCTTCTGGATATACAAAGTCATCATCCTTTCTTGTTGTTCGTTTCCTTTCTTTTATTTCTTTTACACGTGAACTTTGCTTCACAGATTTTTGTACTTTCTTAGCATCTGTGTTTCCATATTGTTGTGTCACTGCATGCACCGCTGCATTCTCAATTTCTGTATGAAGAGCATCAATTGTTGTGTGTTGTTCCTCTATTCTGCTCTCATACGATTTTTTCATTTCTTCGAACACAACCAATCTATTATGTAGCTCAGTCACGGTTGAGTTCAATTCAGAAATAGTAGCTTCTTTTGTGCAGTTCTCATCCTCAAGATGCTTCACTTTTTCTCGTCGACTTGTGTTCGATTGTTCGATCTTCAAAGGCCTTCATCGCCACTCTTTTTCATCTGCTTTTCAAATTCCTCCAATCTTGATCTCATTTCGTTTAGATCTTTCTGAAGATTGTGATCTTTTATTAAAGCATCGATGAAGTGAAGCTAACAATCAAAGATTTTCGCTTTTTCACACCATCAACTACACCTTTGTATACCTCCTCCAATTCACTGAAAATCTTGGATTTCATCTCATTCTCCCTTTCCTCAAATTTTTTCAGTTTGACAAGCAGCTCACTGTTCAGTTCTTCAGTTCTTCTGATTTCTTCCTTCTGCTTGCTTATTTCATCCTCTTTTCGCTCCAACTTTCTCAACTTTTTCTTCATCCTCTTAACTTTTGCTTTCAAACGTTCTACATTGTCATCCATTTCCTACATTCATGAAATGTTGTATGTTATAAAAGTATATCTAGTAAAACAATTGGCTGGAAAAAACGCATGCGTTTTGCAATTTTTCATGAGATTCACTAATGAAGATCAGTGAGTGATTCTCAATAGTGGATCTCAAACTACAGTGAATTTTGAAAGTGAATAAAAAGCTACTGTTGACAAAATGAGATGAATATATGAAATGATTTACTGATACGGGGAATTAGCACAGTGAATTCATGTTATTGTTATGCCTACTAATTACCTTAAGTGTCTTATCAATAGAATCTCTTACTTTGTTTCTGAACTACAACATCCCTTGGTCATTTTGTTCAAATGGATCCTCATCCATGAAAACTGCATTTTCTTCAGAATGGTAGGTGTCATTTTGATGATGCTCTTCCAACTGTGTTATGTGTAGGGAATCCTCTTCAGATGGTTCATCCATGAATTCTGCATTTTTGTCTTCCTCATGCATTCCCACTCGTTGGAGTTTGATTTTGAGTTTGAGTTGTTTCATTGGAATGTCATCTTCAAAATCTGAATCGTGTCCAACTGGATTCTTTGTCAAATCCGGTATCATTTGTAGCTCAGCTAGCGTAGGCTCTAATTCAGTCCATATGACCTATGTATATATTTTGAAAATAGTGAATTGTGTCAGTGAATGAATGTAAATGTATGGCATGAAATTTTCTTTGGCATAGGAAATGCATTTCTTACACTTTGTTTAGGCAAAGCCATGATTGTTGCCTTGTTCACAAATTTGTTCAAGGTGCTCAAGTCCCACTTTGTGCACCTTGGAATTCCTGAATATTTAATTGAAGTTTTGTCCTCTTGGTTTTGATGCGTCATTGGATCCTCCTCTTCTCTTGGCTTCATTGTTTTATCATGCTCAAACATCCAATACTACAATAGAATAAGAAATTGTTAATATGCAATCACATGTAATAAGAAGTATTTGGAAAAAACCTAGAATTTCTTACCAATAGTGAACTAGTGCATCCAATCACTGTACGAGGCATTTTGCTCTTTTTTGCAAGGCTCTGAATCATTGTTTCATAGATGGCAGAAGACCAATCATAGTGTTTCAATGTGTCCAAGTCCTCCACATATTTCACATATGTCCATGCAATGGTCTGTCCAGTGTTTGTGAAGAAACATGCCTGAAACATCAAAAGGCATAGGACTCTCACAGTGTCTACCGCAGCAGTTGTGTCTTCATTGTCCACAAGTTTTACTAACTTTTCCTTCATCATTTTGGCTGTGATGTTTTGGGCATTTGGGAATACTCTATCTGCAAATTCATATTTGACCTTCTTCCCGTGGTACTTGTCAACTTTTAAATTGCCATCCATGATTCCAAAAATCAGCTTGATATCAGTCCTACGTAGCTGGCAACATTCTCTTCCAATTTTGATTCCTCTTTTTTTTTGGTATGTATGCGCTTATGATGTTGTCCAACACTTGGTCTTTTCGCTTGTTGGAACATATCCTGTTTTCGTCAATAGCTTTGAAGAAGAGCTTAAAAGGAGTTTGCTACATAATGTTCCTGTGACTTCTTGTCAATTTTTTCTGTATGCTGTTATATGCATCCAATAGATATGAGATGATGTTTCTGTATTGATTATACCTGGAAAAAAATCAATGCAGACAACACATTTTTTTGTTGGTGAATTTGTTTGGCTTTTGAAACACGGTTAGTGTCATGATTCTGACATTCAGATGCATGTACTGTCAATATTCCTTGTAGTGAATATTCTTAGTGAATCAAACTTTCAGGAACATAGGTGATAAAAACCAGCTAAGCATGACCATGATAAGCAATCATGTTAAAGCTGAAGTAGGCATGACAAGCAATGAATGATTTGAATTTAAAGAGCATCAGCATGAATGCATGCAAACAATGAATAAATGGTAAAGTGAATGAGTTAACATTCAATACTTGTCTTAGTGAATTTTCTTAGTCAATCGGGATTTTACGATCTAAAACACAATAATTGAGAGGCAGGGGTAAGACAATTAGCTACATTAATGTTCAACAAGTGAACCAATCTTCACATAGTAAGTGTGATATGGGCAAATATAGTCTCTTATGGCAAGGTGTTTAATGTGTATTACATGAATTATCATTGTAGTGAATATTCTTAGTGAATCAAACTTTGAGGAACATAAATGCTAGAAACCAGTTAACCATGATCATGATAAGCAATTATGTTAAAGCTAAATTAGCTAGGAATGACAAGTAAGGAATCAGACTTTTGAATTTAAACAACATCGTCATGAATGTATGTAAACAGTGAATAAAATGGTTAAGTGAATTTCCATTAATATTTCTTGACTTAGTGAATCAGACTCTTTCTACATATCTCTCTGTAGGGCTGTAAATGAACCTAAGTATTCGATTCGATCCGGAGTATTCGGCTCGAAAAAGCTCGATTCGGGCTCGTTTCGTGGGTTCGAACTTCGAGCCAAACCTTACAAATTAGATATTCGGTGGTCGAGCCGAACATGTTCGAACATGTTCGGCTTGGATATCATAAATTCATATACAGTTCGAGCCGAACATGTTTTTTAAAACCGAGCGAACATGTTCGATTTTTTTAAAACCCGATTCGAGCCGAACATGTTCAAACGGTTCGACATGTTCGAGCCGAACCGAGCCGAGCTTTTTCCCCAAATGCCGACCGAACCCGGCCGAATAATGAAAATATAAGGCTCGCCATTTCGAGCCGAGCCGAGCCTAAGGTACGAACACACCGAGCCGAGCCGAACCCTGCCAGGGTTCGGTAGGGTTTGGCTCGTTTACAGGCCTATCTCTCTGACATGCATAAACCATGATTGCATGTAAAAAGTGAATGCATATTATAGCAAAGTGAATTCATATTACAACAAAGTTTAGTGAATATCATAAGCACGTCATAACATATATGTTGCACAAATCACAAAAAATATACAATGAATATAGTTTTGTATACATTCATTTGTATAAACATAATTCTCTTTGATTTCTCACTAAGAAAAGCAATCGAGCTGATAGATTTATCATCCTGTAGATTCAGTGAATCATAGCAGTGAATCTGAGTACTAAAACTTGCTGCAATAAAAAAGCCTAACAATATCACCATGATTCCTAGTAAAAATTCAGTGCATATTATAGTGAAGTTGAGTAAATGTTCACTAAAAAAACAATCAAAATGACAGAAAACTCGTCTAGTAAACGAAGTGAAACAGAGCAGTGAATTCTTCGATTTAGTACTTACTTAGTAATGCTTCCATCAGGTTTTTGCTTCCCAGCTGCCTTTGATCTTGTTTTTGCCATTTCGAGAACTTTATTCACTCGCTTTGTTACCTGAACAGATGAAAGGAAGATGCAAAGGTGAATTCGAACCCTAATTTTTTAAAGAAATTGAAATTTCCAGAATCCAAGCTTATCTGAGATCGTAGAGCTTCGATATCTGTTCAATTGAGTATAAATGGTTCCAAAATTAGGGATAACGATTGCGTACTCCTGAATTCGCATCCAATTTTTGTGATGATTTCTGCTCCTGTCTTGGAAATCGCAAAGAAAGTCAGAGTTTTAACTTCCTAACCCTAATTTGGCGTGAATGATGATGGACAACAGGATTTGTTGATAATATGGGTAAATTGGTTTTTTTCACTACAATTTTGTCGACGATGCAACATTTTTTGAAAGTTGTCCTATTCTCTAATTTTTTTAAATACTTTTGTCTTTGTGCCTCATTACCCATTCTTTAATTCATATCAATCATTGTTTATGTCAATACCGTAGCAAATTTTGCCTGTAGATTTCCTTCCGCTCTCTGCTTTGTCAATGTTCGCAGAAAACCTTAAAAACGGCAACAACAATAAAAATACCAAAATGATACAAATCCACGTAAAAATCGTACCACCCGTCCCACAGCAATGTTTAATGTCATGGTCCAGAATTTATAGCTTTTTTGTTTTTGTTGTTTTTAATTCAAAGTGTGTGGTTGTAAATATGTCGGGGGATAAAGTCGGGGGATGGGGTCGGTGCCCTATCACCATCCAACGACACAATGTTCATAAAGAAACTCTTGAAATGCCATACCAATTCAGAAATGGATTCACCTTTTCACCGTTAGAATGCCTCTGGTTATCGGGATTCACCATTTCACCGTTACAAATAACATGTTAGTGTATTTCTCTGATGATTTATGAAATTAAACCTTATGGCCGGCCTCTGAATTGCAAACGGCTGCTCCTCCATTGGTCATTGAATCGTAGGGTTGTTTTGATTTCCAAAACAGAATCATGGGTTTATTTCATGTTTAGCCTTTCTGCGAGATATTAGGTATCAGTTGAAAATCAAATCTTTGAAACTGAAATAGTTTCAGATTGGATTTTTTATTTGTATGGGAAACTTTAGATAGGATCCGTGTGTTTGAAAACGGGTATAGATCAGGCAATTGGGTCAGTTATGGGTAATCGGGTTAAATTACCCTTTCAAATATATATAGACTAGTAGGGAACCCGTGCGATGCACGAAGAACGTTATATTTGAAAAGTCGATTTGTGTATGTAGAAATTTGTAGATACTGTAGTAATTAAGAGCTATTTAAGTGAAACCAAAAAAAAATGGCATGAATGAAGTATTTACAATGATATATGTGTATGCTGAAATTTGTAGATGATGTTATAATTGAAAAGCTATGTAAGTGAAACAAAAACAAAACAAAAAAAAGATGGCATGAATAAAATGTTTACAATGAAATATAAAAGTGTAGACATCTGTCATAGTGATGAGAATGAAAAGTAGCGTTGGTTGACTTAAAAAGCAAACGTGAGAGTAATTCAATGTAATTATATGATGATGAATTATATGCTATAGAAAAATGTAATTCAAATATGCCAGTAGGAAACCCTTGAATTACATTTTTCTATAACACTACATTGAATTACATTTAATTCAATGTAGTGAATCAAATATTTCGGTCACAAGCTTCCAAGTCGTCAAACTGTTTATTTCTTTTTTGCTTGAATCGTGCTTCGTCACACATTTCAAGATGAGAAATATCCACAATTTTGTGAACGCCGCTCCATCAGAAACCTATGACGCCATGTAATCGCATACTACGGCATTTTAGTTGGCATGACTGTAATGACACACACAATACACCCTAAGCTAATGAAAATGCAAAAACAATTGAAAACAAACAAATTTCAGTGCAACCACAACATAACCAATCAGACCTACCAGGCAAGATGGATTTGGATGAATAGTAATATCCGTGTAACACCACCAGTAGAAAAATCAAGATTGTCGCCCTATAGAATCGAATAGAACCAAAACATTGGGTACGCATGAATCATAATTTGAAAGATCATTGTGAATAATTATTTTAAAAGGTGTTATTTTACAATGGAATGAATTTCAACAATCATTAAAAAAACAGGGAGGAAAAAAAAAACCAACTTAGACAAACCATGTCAGTTCCAAAACGTCTCTCAACAAATTTAAAAATGAAAAGAGAGATAATACTGTTGATGATATAAAGAGCATGAGTAAAAATGAGATAATGAAAAAGTATAAAAGAGATTGGAAGGAATATTGTCCGAATAAGTTTTAAGAAAATCTAAATAATAAAAATAATTAAAACAGAACCATTGTAAACAAACCATATGCCTCCTATATTTCATTGTAAAAAAACCATATGCCTCCTCCCATTTTCAAATGACGTGTGGGAATTTCACTTCATTTTATGAAAAAACATTCCTCCGAATCAAGTACATTGTTTGTGGATAGTTTGTTCGATACTCGAATCTTGTCAGGTTCGGGTTCGAGTTGAATCAAAACCGAGTCCAGTCAAGTTTTGGCTAGAGCCGGTAATCATGAATAGCGTGTGGCTCCTTTTGACCAAATCTGCCAATGCTGAGATGAGTGATGTAAAAGCCATCCAACAGTTTCGAACGCATTTGAAAGCCAAATTTCGAATGAACATGTGCATCAAAAGAGCAATTATGTCTCCAAAAAATGATTAAAGGTTCAAAATTAGCATCAAAAGAGCAAAATTAACATAAATTCACATTTTCGAGTTCGAAGACTATCCAAATTGACCGGTGGTGTGGTAGTGCTTACATGGAGTTTTACATCGTGGACCACAACATTCTTCAAAACTGGAGGAGTAATTTAGTCGAGCAACTTGTGTACATGAGTATCCCTTCTTTAATGCTCTGCAGCAAACCTTCAAACACTTGGCGTGCTTCACCAGACGCTCAATATCCAAACCAGAGATAACCAAATCCCTAACACCTTCAATAGGAACAATCACCAACGGAGCACGAACAAAGAACTTCCTTACCCAATCCGAAATTAAATGCTCCCAGGTGGCTGCGAGCTAGAAGAAGACGCCATTGAACACACAGAATCTTCAAAATGCGATAAGTCGCAATCGGGTGCCCTTTCGGCCATGGAAGAAGCCATCCCACCAAGCAAAACCTTCGCCGAAGAACATTTTCACTTGGAATCGTGCCTTTATCTCGTGATACCTCCCACCAATGGAGTCATAATGCACGAAGAAGTCGATAAAGAAGTCATCTTCTTATCCTTCCAATACAGTATCAAAACCAATTAGATCAAAATATATGATATCAAAACCAAATACTTTCGAGCATTCAAGAATATTTACCAATTCCAGCATAAGTTCCTTCCGAGACGACGCCATTGTCATGGTCCAGTTTTGTGGATTTTGGGAGATGGTTCTTGAATCTCGGTGTTGATTTCTTGAGCCATATAGAAAGAAGTGAGTACAAAAATGCATAACTGCGTTTGTGAATGGGGATTTGTGGATTTCCTGAAAGGCAAGGGCGGAGCCAGGATTTTCATTTGGGGTGGGCTAATGAACTATATCGAATTCGTCGGGTGGGCTGGATTAAGAATATTTTATGGATCGAACAAGACTACATACATTTACTAGTGTAATATTTTTTTTTTCCGGGTGGGCTTAGCCCCCCCTAGTCCACACATACCTCCGCCCTTGCTGAAAGGGGTCTGCATTTGAAGAAGAGAGGAGTTTGGAGATGATGGGTTGCGGGGAAGTTATCGGAAAGTAGAATCGTGGACATTTATGGAAAATCAGTCGTGGGGGAGGTTTTATTTTCACTTTTATTATAATTTATTTAAGGAAATAGTGGGGAGTTATTCTAATGAAAATGCGAGGGAGTGTCTGGTCGCAAGCCGGGTCAATTAGCCAAAACGGGTTAATTGACAGTTATTTGCTGTAAAATATAATAGAAAAATTAGCTTATAGTCCACTTTTTTCCTTTTAATTAAGTGCTAATCCACATTCCAAATAAAAGTTGCATTAAGGACAGAAAATATTGGATCGGACTAAAATACCCCTATTTATAATAATAATTAGAAATTAATACTGAGCTCTTAGTAGCGTAGAGCTCTCAGTGCTCTGGCAATGGGGGCGGCTGACTTCATCTTCTTCATTTCTACGGCGATTTGATATATGGAGAGCTTCTCCGGCTATCTTCCTTGCTCCGGCGGGTTAAGGCAGTCTTCAATGGTGCCGGGGGATGATCTGATCTTTGGGAAAAGGTGAAGATTTACATTTCTTCAAATGGATTGGGGATATAATTAATTTTTGTTTTTATTGCCAAAAATGTATTGTCTATTTTATCGCCTTCTCCGATGCTTCTCTTCATCGGATTGTCGGATTAGATTTCACCTGTGTTGACCTTAATGAGATGGCTCAATTTTTATTGCTTGGTGCCTACCCCAATCCCTAAATTGCTAATATTTACATTTTTGTTTATTGATTGTCTGGTAATTTTCTCGATGTCGTTGTCTATTTCAATCAATTGAAACTTTTGAATCGAAAGCTTTGTTGACCATGTAAATAATTTTAGATAGTGAAACTCCATAAAATCAAGGTTTCTAATAAAATATTTAGATTGTTGATTTGTTGCTAACTATGATTTTACAATTGATTCCAAATTACTATGAATAATTTAGCAAAAACATTGTTTATGTAGCAAGATGGAAACGTTGATGTTTTTTCAAGCCGAAACAACATATTTGCCTTGTATTCCTTTTGGACCATGTAGAAATGGTGCTTGATGAATTTGAAATCTTAAACATGTGTTTGGGTGAAGCATCAAAATGAATTGCACTCAGGGTCGTCAGCTTAAGTGTGTTTGTTCTTAATCCTTTGCCACATGCAAAGAAATGTTGTAAATTCAATGAGTTGGCTGCTACTAATAGCTTGATTCGTATAGTTCTTATTTAGTTCATTGTGCTATATTTGACATTTGTGATATATCTTGTGCTTTGCATTGTGCTAAGTGCTGAACCTTTTTGTGCATAAAACCTGCTGCTTTGCATTTGATCTCTAGCTGAATTACTTCACCTAATCTGCATTTGAACACCTGCTGTTGTATATCTGCTACCTCTATTCTTGCTGAACCCTTGGTTGAGACTTTTACCTTTAAAGTGCTGCTGTAAGAGCCTTTTATCATCTGGATGGTTGAAGCTTTGAATATATCCTGATCCTCTTGAATGAGCCTTATATGAGCCAGATATGTGTGTCTTGAAGTAGTCACTTGAATTAAGCCGTAAATGATACTGATACTGATACTGATATTGTATGCCTTATATGATACTGTTAGTGATGGTGTGTGGTTTGCTTAAGTCATCTCATTTGTGTTTAGGTAATGGTTCTTCCTCTTACGCTTTGGAGATTGATGAGCAAGATCAAGAAGAAGTGGTGTGTGTTTGATGATTTTATCTAAGGGTTCTAGTAACTGTGGTAGGGTGAATTCGGTTGTAGAATCTTCTGACAATCAATCTGATGTTTTAGAGACTAAATCATCTTCTATTGAGACGAAAACCGCTTGAAATCCCGTCTTTGTTCAAGTTGTTACTCCAGAAGCTAATAAAATGGATAGTAAAGCGGAGGTTAATAAGCAAGAAAGCTCTGATTCAGGTTACTATTTGGATGAATGTGTTGAAAAAGGCGAATCAGACATGTCTTTTGAAGGATTTTTCAAGAATGCAGCTTGTTTATGAAGCCAAGAACAAGTGGCCTAATGTGATTGAACCCAAGAACAAGAAGAGGCCTAAAAGAAATGATCCTAAAGAAAAAGTAGTATTGAAACATGCTCCGAAAAGAAGTAAATATGAGTGCTTGAACTGTGAGAAGACATTCAGTTCATATCAAGGACTTGGGGGACATAGACCTTGGAACAAAAAATCGAAAGGAGAGTCATTTTGAGCCTGATCATCGATCGATCATCGAGCATCTGCGACATCGATACTCACGTCATCGATCATCGCTAATCATCGACATCACTGAGCATCGATATCTATCGATATCAGTGCCTTAATGCAATAGATAGACCTAGTTCGTAGGCTTACTATGTGCCTTTGGCGTCTTGAGGTTTTTGATCTACATTGTATCATCATGTAATAGATAGGCCTAGTTCATAGGCTTCTCGAACTTGTAATTCATCACCTTGTGAATTCGGGCGTGATAATTTAGTTCTTTGAACTTGAATATCCTTCTTATAATTTGGTGATAGTTCAGATTGCTTTGACTTGTATTGATCTTCATGTATTACCTTTTAGTCCGATGTACCTATTGTACTAAATCTATAGTCTGTTGTATCGATCTTCTATGTATTACCTTTTAGTCCTGATGTACTTTTGAAGCTTAATTCAAGTGATTAACTCTCAACTCGCATGTTATAAACACCACACCTTAATCAAGTTATCTCATTAATGATTCTATCTCTTCTAAATTGTATCATATAAACCAATTTAACACGGTGTGTTAGTGTATCTGGATTTTGCATTTGGAGAATGATCTTTATCTCTGATAAAGACCTTACAAACAAATTCAGTGATTAAATAGCTTTGATGATGGTAAATAGAGACTAAACAAGCGTAAATCTGTTTTTTCTTTATTTTTCATGTTGTTAACTAATGTACATATTGTACTAAATCTATAGTTTGTTGTACTTGCTATTAATCTGCTGAGTTTTTAACGATGCAGGTGGAATGTTCTCCTGCATATTCTTGTATAATGACATCGACATCGATACTACCGATCATCGTCATCGTGTTAATGTAAATCTGCGATTAAATTCGGCTTTCAAATACTACGTCGAAAGGTATCAAACGCGTCTCAAAATGAAGATAAAAAAAAAAATGAGCTTTGGTGAAACAATTTTGATGATCGGTGTTATAAATCAAAAGTTACGGTCGTTTATAAGGAAAAGCGCTCGGTTAATAAAAATATTTTTTCGCTTTTCAAAATATACGTCGGAAGGAGTATCGATTTTGGGCTCAAATTGAAGAGCAAAAAAAAAAACATGAATTTTGGTGAAAAATTTCGATGATCGGAGTTGTAAATCAAAAGTTACGGTTGTTTGAAAAAAAAAAAAAAAAAACAAACAAACAAACAAACAAACTCAAGCAGCGGCGGAAGATTTAATACATATCGCGCGTCCTTCTTTAATAAAAGGGGTAATTTTGTCAAAATGCTGAAATTGTTTGTCTTTTTTGCAACTAAAAAATGAGTATGTCCTATTTATTTATTTTGTGTCAAAAAAAGGACTTTTGGCTCTTTATCTCAATATAATATAAGATATATAGATATAGATTATTATTATTATTATTATTATTAGCAGCAGCAGCTAGCATGGGCTGATGATGCTCTTTGTCCTTGGACGAATATGATATTAGTTAGACTATTTACCATCATTGAACAAACAAGGGGAAAAAAAAATAGTAGGGAAACAAAGAGGCTTTCAATGTCTGTTTTTGTACTTTCTTAACAAAAAAATGTAGTGCAGCTAAAGAACACATGGGATCAATGAAGGAAATGTACATGATGATTCAGATATATACACTAACAACACAAATATATTACTAATCAGTTGGCCAGATTTTTTCATTGTTCCAAGCATCATTTATTTTTGTGGAAGCCCTTTGTTTTGGACTATCTAACATGATTTCTCCTGGAAGTGTCTGCTGTTGTAGTATCAGCACAGACGCATATGAACTCAGGTCTGACGACGTTACAATATCTCCGATAAAACCGAGCTCTGGGTACTCATTCCAGTCTGCTAAACCTTGTATTAATGGTGAGCTGAGATCATGCCGCCTTCCGACAATAACAAGGTCCATACAAACACCCAATTCTCTAATACAACTAACAACACCTACACTGTCCTTAACAATCTCTTCTTTATAATCACAATACTTGTTCTTTTTATTCGTTTGTCTAAAATCGTCGATTAATCTGTTATCTTGTATAGTTTCCCTTGAAATCATGTTAATGTGTTCCTGATATTTGAATCGCATCACTGTGATACAGACTTTCGGATGCTTTGACATACGATTGCTAAGTGCTAGTGCTTCTCTATCATCCTTACCACCCAAGAATACTATTCCTACGTTGTACATATCGTTTCCAGACACCAGTCGGTTTGCAGACATCATTCGGGTTTTGATCGTCCCCTGTTCGACTAAAATCCCCACTGAGCAAGGCGCTTTCTTGAGGATGTTACGGTTGACGAATCTCCTAGACCGAGCTTCCTCAGCCGACCAATGAATGGCCTCAATCTTTTGAAAAGGTATAATTACAAGTGACACCCTTTTTTCCATAGCAAGATAGCATACATCATCATGCATCGTCTCGTATGGCGATACAGACGTAAAAGGATAGACCGTCACCTTACCTTGATTTTCCTTGTAGTACGACCACAGAGCGTTTATAATGTGCTCCGATTCATTTGAACGAGAACTTGATCTCCTTTGACGATGATCAATCAGACGAGGTACACCCCTACCCGCAATATCTAAAAGATGGATCACGTAAATGCAAATCGGGCTTTGAAAATTTGGGTACGACGTGTCAATGAGGTTTATGATTGAAGGAATCTGGTCTTGATGGTATAGACAGGCTAGCATGCCGAATTCCGATGTTAATTCCGAGTGCTGAACGGTTCGTCTCCTGTAGGAAGAGTATTTATTTTCTGGCTTGTATAGTGTTTTAATGGTGGGGGAAATCGTTGAAGCAAAGAATACTATACAGAAGATCATCACTGTAAATATCTCTTTGTCAATCAGCTGCAAAAAAACAAGGCAAATATCATTATCAGTGTGCATGAATTTCTGAAAAGATGAAAGGTTCAAACATAATTATATATACCTCACAATGGATTGCGTTTTCGAGTAGGAGACAGTCATTGATGCCTTGGACACTCAAAATCAAGCCAAGGCATAAAGCATCATCCATTGACATTTCATAGTATATGCAAGGTAAAATGGTACCAAGTATTTTCCCTAGGAATGAAGAAAACGCCAATATCAAGATAACAAAGAAGTTTCTTGCTCGGATTGAGGCGAAATCTAATCTTGAACCGCTAACAACGAAATACAGAGGCAAGAAGATGAAGGAGACGAAGTAATCAAGCTTTTTCACCAAAGCCGAACCCAAAGGCGGACCATGAGGCACTATAACCCCTAAAAGCATCGGTCCAAACACGAAATGTTGTCCGATTATCTCACCAAACATGGCACTTCCCAATATCAGGATGAACATAGAGAAAACATAGCTCTCTTTGATCGATTTCTCATCCGTTGAATTCCGTTCCATCCATAACAACGACGGCCTTAGGACAACGAATAGAAAGAAGACGAACGTGAATACTAATAACGGCATAAGTATAAGCACCCCTTTTGAGTTTTCTTCCACACTTCGCTTCCCCGCGAAAATAATTTCTGAAAATAACAACGACAATGCACCTGATATCATGGACGAGGACACAGCTAGTCTTCCAAGCTCCGAGTTCAAGAGCTTTAGATCATAAAGGAGGCAGAGGATCACATGCGACGAAACCATGGATTGAAATGATGCAACCCAATTAAGAGACTTGAACATCTTTGTTTCCATGACTAATGAATGCTGTAAAATTATTACCAAAATGAAATTGAGAAACAAAGGTATGAAGAAAGTGGAGCTTCCTATGATAAATGCTCGCCGTCCGGCCTCCTTTATTATGCTAAGATCCATCTTGATACCAACAACAAAAAGAAAAAGCATCACCCCGAAATACGCAAATGTATCGGTGATGTAGATCCCTCCCCTTGGGAAAACATGATCTTTGAATGATGCCGTCGACCCAATAACCGACGGCCCCAATAGAATTCCAGCCTGTGGATATATGTGAAACAGAAAATGTAATCTATCAGGCTAATAAACAAAGACCTATTAGACAGATTTAGAAAAAGAAGAAAAAAAGAATAATGAACCTTACAAGCACTTGAGGAATAAAAGTGTTTTGTACAAGTGGGAAGAGCAAATGCTGTAACAATCCATTGAAGAAAGCACTGAGAGACAACTGGACGAGGAGACGGGAAGACGGGGAAGACAATGGATTCTCATTAAAGAAAATTCCTCTTGACACTCCGATTTCAGCAGGAGCGCATACTACAAGTTGTCCTTCTACGGTTTTGTTCAAGGGAATAGAGCTCATTATATATTATATATCGATCCTTGAAGAGCAGAATTAATTTATGTGTTGTTTCAGATATGGATGAATTAGGTGGAGGAATAAAAATGAGAGAGGAAAATTAAGATGGAGGAGTTTGAAGCTAATTGACGATAGATACAAGTTTTGAAATAAGAAATGCATGGAGAGGAGGAAGAAACGGGGGGAAAGGATATTGACCAACAAAAGCTACTCTTTTCTTCCTTCTCAAAAAAAAAAAAAAAAAAACACCTCTTTCTTCAGCCGTTATGCGCAGTGTTGTTAAACGAACAGAGCTGTTCGTGAATAAACTCGTGTTCGACTCGTTAGTGTTCATAATCGTTTGTTCGTTTAGCTTAACGAGCCGAGCTCAAACATGATTGTAGGCTCGTTTGCTTAACGAACGAACATGAGTTGGTTCGCGAACGTTCGATTATGTTCACGAACGTGCTTATATAAATACATCAATTTACAGTAACCCTGATTCAAAAAAGGATAATTCATTCATTCATCTAATAGATATTATAGATTGAATTTATATAATATTTAGATATTTTTATAGTAATTTTAGTTGTGTAATATATGTAATTTTAATGTCTAACTTGTTATTTTTACATTTGCATTTTATGTTTTATATTTTAACGAACCGAACTCGAGCCGAATTCGAGCCAAACTCAAACCGAAAGACAAAAATTATGTTTAACGAGTCGAGCTCGAACACGAGCTCGAACATTACATCTTTTAAACGAGCCGATCAAGTTCAAACTTTATTTTTTGTTCGTTTAACAAACGAACGAGCTCGAGTTCGAACCACCAATACTCGACTCGGCTCGACTCGCTAACAGCTCTTGTGCATAGCTTTTTAGTTATTACTTTGAGCTATAGCCACCACCACTATGTAAGTGTTGTTTGGTATAAAAAATAGATCTTTTCCCAATTTTCCTCACATATGATGTGATGCCAATAATTCCATGTAATAATGGAAAATATATTTCTCAAAAAAAAAATTTAAAATATTTTTTTCTATTTTATATATTATTTATCAAATAAATAATATATCACATATTTATTAAATAGACCAACTATTTAGTATATCGTTGAGGTTTCACAACACGATAATTCAATCGCGTGTTACGACTCAACCCGGGAACCATAGACCTATAACCGGTAGCTCCAATAAATTGATTAAAAATATTTATTAGACAATATTTCTATTCAACCTATTAATTCCGGAATTACGTCACCATAAATCCGAAACTGAACTGATCTAACGATTATAGATATTTCTTATTTTCAATATGTCGAGTCAATAAGTATTCATTGATATGATCATTACATACAAACTAACCATACATAGACAATACTTGATGAAGCGGGAAAATTTCCGTGCATCTTCTTCATTAAATCTTATCATTATTTATTATTAACCCACTTGGTGATAAATTAGTTCATAACCAATACGAATTCGGCAGATCGATCGCTTTTTCTTGGATTAACAAATAAGTGAATCGTCTTTCTACTTAGCGCAGTTTGAATGGATTTTGTATCTGTGAAACACATTCCACGTGCACTCATTCACAATAGTGCCAATATGAAAGTGATTCGGACTGCACCACTTAGCAATCATTAACGAACACATCAAACCCTACCTTGAAACTGTTAGGAAATCTATGCGGGAACGCAGCGGAATTTAAAATTTATTTCCTTTTAACCAGGATCAACTTCGCTTAAGCAATAAACATAATAAGTTAGTAGACGGTGGTTACCTTGATTGATCTAAATTATCGACGTTTTGACCGTCTAAGGAGAGCAGTGATGCACAGAGCCGCCCAAGCGTTCGGCCTCTACCGCTAGTCCACACGAACAACCCGCCGGAATCTATCATTGGATTGCTACTAGAAAAACTCGGTTGGTAAACCGACCTTTTCTCTCTCTCAAAAATCTCTCTAAGAAGCTCTCTTATTTTTCATAAGAACTATTTGTCTCTTGAAATTATGATGTACAAAAGAACTAGCCAACCCCTTTCTTTTATAGGGATAAGTGGCGCCCCATTGAGCCACAATCTGATTGGGAGAAACTCCTTAGTAGATTGAGGAGAAAAAAAACATTTTAATAGTAAAATAAAGAAAATATATTTGATTGATTTATCTCATTCAATTTAATATCTCATATTAAATATTTCCAAAGATATTGTCAATATCTAATATTGATTATCTTTATCTCATTACCATAAATCTATTTTTCATAAATCTATTAATATCTAATATTAATACATGGTAATATCATTAATTAAATTACAAAAATCCAAATGTATCTTAATACATTTATTATTGCATGCCTCATAGCCATTAAATTGGCATCCGGAATATTCTTTTAATTAATATAATACTATGATTAATTAATTTGCAAAATACATGTATATCATATATACATATTTTCGACACACATATATATCATATGTATATTTAATTAATCAACATAATTAAAATCTTGTATTTAATTTATTCATAATAAATAAATATCATCATATTAATTTATCACTATTTCGAGATAAAACTTTCCTTATTCGGTTATCACTATAACCGCATTTTAATCCGGCTAGATGTTCTTATGTGTGTGACCCGATAGGCTTCCGAATATGTTGGCCGTAGGCACAAAGTGCAATTACGAAAATGCCCTTCATACCTAACGATCACGAAGTAGCGTCTAGCAACACACCGTGACCCTCAATCATTGGAAGAATCAAATGCAATGACTACTACATTTCATGTGAAACAGTTACCGTGTAAATAGAATCATATCGCTGTAATAATATCCATACGGTTGTATCTCGAGTGTCAATACATTGACGACCGTATCTTATAATCTGGATATCCTACTCTCTCGAAGTAACATATTTACTTCCACTTTGCAAAGACTTTCGAGAGTAAGATATTCCTTATAAGAAGGCCCTTTCGGATATTTACTCTTATTCATATGATACGCGATTTCCGGACGAGCAACATGAATCTTACGATGTTTCAAAGATCACACTCAATCACAACCGCATGATCACCCCATGGCTAGGGAAACCTCAATAGTGTCAAAGCATGACAATCCACACAGTGATACCATGAAGACTCCAATCTTAGGATAATTACACAACCGCAACATAGTGCGACACTTAATAAAGTAAGTTGGTCAGTTTAACGTACGCATTCTCTAATATACGTCCACGTGTCATACCCAAGTGTCTCGACACTTTGATGATTTAGATATATCCCTATCTTCAATAAGATAGAAGGCATCTAATACGAGCTAGTCTATTCGTACTATTAATGTCATGTTTAATAGAACATGCGACTAGAGACATTGAAGTATCAAACCCTTTAAAGTGAGTCGAGATCTCATCAACCATAATCACCCTTATGATTCCTCTTTCACAGTTTGACACTAAGGACGTTATCATATATATACAATATCATAATTTGTTCGTTAAACGAACTAATATATAACAACAGAAAAGTCATTTGATATATGTATAAACATAAAGAAATAGTAGAAATGATCCGACCCGGTCGGATTCGGTCCAACCCGATTGGGTTTAGGACACTATTTCAACAGAAACAAGCAGGAGTCTGCAATAACTTCAGGATTAAGGTTAATCCATATATGATCATCTTGAGTTGTAGGGCTGCTCGGGCCTCCACGGGTGGATTTACAACTCACGGTGGGTGGTCCCGGAGGTGGGAGTGGTGAGCGCAATATGGATGCGGCTTCTGCGGTATCAGCCTCAAGTGCAGGACTTATTTTTCGGGATGCACAGGGGGTCATTCTTGCCGTGTATTCTTTTCATCTAGACCCTGGTATTGACGTTGCGATGTTAGAGATGGGGGCTATATTGTTGGCTTTGGTGAAGGGTCATCGTTAGTGATTGGAGAGATTGGTGATGGAGAGTGATTGTTTGGCATGTGTGCAAATGTTGAATCATAATCACGAGGATCTATCTCCCATGGGTTTTTGCGGCATGACTATGTTAGGTGTAGTGCCCGAAAGACAATTATATAATTGTTTTAGGACAGAATTAATAATTCATTTTATTATATGCATGTATGCTTATAATTAAGACACTACTGAAAACCCTAAGTACCTCGTTTATGTAATCACATAACTCAGTGCGTGGCTATACACAAGAGGATTTAGTTAGTGAGATGTACTTAAAATTAACTTAGTCCGTAGCGTTGATTAATTTGAGTACGGGTCTCATGATTAATATGCTAATAATGCGCCCAGAACACTTTACGGTGTGACAGTCTTATCCGGATTGTCGGTAATAGTGGTACCTAGTGGGGCATTTATATATGATGATAATCATATAGTATCGACCGATTTGATTTGAATTCTCGATATAATTCCGTAATCGAAAGTCTTATCGAATCACAAGATGATCATATATGGATTAATCTCAATCTCGAGGTGATCACGCATAACCGCCGCACTATGGTAGAGTTTGATATGTTAGTAAGGATCACTTCGTAGTATGTGGTCCAACACTTCTCATTGGCTCTATTCGAATGAGTGAGTAGTCTGTGCTATCACGAATATGGAATCCATTCCTTCCTCGGGAAGTAGATGTATAGTTCCTTATTTGTTAATCCTAGAAACCGATCGATCCGCGGAGTTCATATTACATTAGTTATGAACTAATTGATCACTAGGGGTTAATGGTAAATAAGGATAAGAGGTTTCGAGAAGGGTCTACGGAGATACCCCGAATCGAAATGAACAGTCTATGGAGGATTTATCCGTATGTAATGATTATATCAGTGGACACTTTATCAACTCATGGTTGAGTGTAAGTTATCTATATTCGGCAGAGTTCAGTTTCGGGTTTATGGTGGTGTGATCCCAAAATTAATAGATTGAATATTATTGTTCGGTCTGACGGATAATATTATTTAATTTATTGTAGCTACTGAATATGGGTCCATGGTCCTCGATGTGGCTCCTAATATAGCATATACGATTTCTCGTCATTTCACCTCAATTATAATTAAATAGTTGGATTGGACTATTTAATTGATATATGGATTAATTGTTTAGTTGGACTAGATAATCAAATACATGGAAAAGAAATTTTTCGTGGACTCGGCCCAATGTATCAAAAAAATGCGCATGGACCTATTTTTAATAGGGTGGGGCGCATTTTTTGATTATTATTTAATTAGAGAGAAATTAGTTTTCTTGGATAATTATTTAATATATGATTTAATCATTTATTTGTTAAATGATAAATCATAGAATATTAGATAATATATTTATTTATCCTAATTTGTTTGGGATATATATTATATTTATCTTTTATTTAAAATAAAGATTAATCTAATAATTATCTCTTAATTATTAAATCCTTGGAGGACAAGGATTACTCTCCTATATAAAGAAAGTTCTCCCGAGCCTTTTGACACAACACATTACACGCATAATTGGGAGGAAAATAGCTTAGAAATTTCGGCTATTGTTCCTTGGGTTTGAGTTTTAGAAAACTTCAGGTTTTCTAAGGTAGCATATCGAGGAGGTCAAGCGGCTTGAAACACCATCCACCTGGTGGTGCTTGGAGATACACGTTGGAAGACTTTGGCTTCTCAACTAGGATCTCAACTAGCTCGGATTGGATTGAAGATTGTTCTAGACGTTTATTCACAATAAACCGGTAAGCAATCTAACCCCCTCGTAGGTTTAGATCTATTATTTTATGTATTTTGGTTGTTAGATCTAGATCTTATACTTTCCGCTGCGTAATCCGGTGGATCTTAGATCCATCCGGCGATATTACTGTAACACAAATTCCGTTGTTATCCCTGAAATACAAAGAAAGAAAACACGAAAATTGTGACAACTAAAATTTTATTAATTTATAAAATAAAAGTGGTACAATCTCTTGAATCCTTTGATTCTCCCTTTTTTTGTCGGTGATGATTAATGCTCTCCCGGATATAGCGGGGGTGCTTTTAATTTGGTGTTGATTGTTGACCTTCCGGATATAGCGGAAGTGCTTTTAATTTTGAGTTGACGACTCGGATATAAGCGGAGGTGCTTTTAATTTGAGTTGACGACTCCGGATATAAGCGAGGCGCCTTGAGAGGTTGACGAAGATTGGAAGGAACTTTTATGTTACCTTCGATCCCCTTGTTGAAGAAATTCAAGTTTTTCTCGCTGATCTTCGAATGTTGGAGATGCTTTTGATTTTCTTCTTTTGAAGAACTTCCGCCTTTTTTGGAAGATCTCTGATGCTTTTGGTGTTGTTGCAGAGTGCTCAAGCTTTTGCTCGAGACTTTTCACCTTCTTTTTTCTTCTCTTTTCATTGTTCTCTGTCTCTCAAGAACTTCAAGGATTTCTTGAAGATCTTCGAGTGTTGTTGATGAATGCTTGAACCTTCCTGTTCCGGATTTCTATCAACTCTTCAATGCCTTCATGTGTCTTTTACTGCAAATGGCCAAGGCCTCCTATTTATAAATGTGGTGAATGGAAGCTAATGATTGATTTGCATTAAATGTAGGAAATATTCGATTGATTTTAGATAATCTTTGAGTATTCCACATTTATTATAAATCAATAAAATCTTCTAATTATATTTAAAAGATTTTAGGATTTATTGTCTCCATATTATTTCCTAATATTTAATGTAGGAAAATAATATTAAACAATTCCAATTTCATGGCATATTTAACATGTAACACATATAATGTGTCACACATATATTATTGTATAGCCATTGAAATTAATTAAATCTCTAATATTTATTTAAGAGATTTTAATCAATTATCTATTTTACATTATTCCTAGAATTTTATAGGAAATAATACAAAATAAATTTCAATTTAGGACAAATGTATTATGTGACATATATAATTCGTCACATTAAATTTATATATCTACAAATGCCCCCTCGAGACTTGTTGTTTCAGTGAAATTTCACCGTAACGACGAGTCTCGACACAATTTAAAACAAACTGACTCAATATCATAATATATTTTCAAGAGACACTAAAGTTCTCTAAAGGCCCATCTCCTTTTTTGTAGGTTGAGTCCAAGTAGGTCCACGACCTAAAGAGATTTGTCACCTCCTGTAAATGAAGTCGGCGGCAGTTGCTTCTTCTATTTTTTTTTTTTTTTTTTTTTTTCACGTACATCATTCCCTTTCTTCAAGCTAGGGAAAATTTGGGGCGGCAGTTCTTTTTTTTTTTTTTTTTTTTTTTTTTGTTTTCTTTTCTTCTATATAAGAAATCCTTTGCTTTTGAGGAACTTCATTCTTCCCCTTCCCCTAATACAAATTGTCTACAAGTCCTTCTTTTCAGATTTGTTGTTAGGAGTTGTTGCTATCACCACATCCATCCAAGAAGCAGTAGGGCCCCAATTTTCCTTCTCAGCTTGTCTGCACCTGTGGCCTTGGCGTGAGCATATATATATATATATATATATATATATATATATATATATATATTGTATATGTTATCCTTAAGCCCTTTCTCTGCAAATACATAAAGTGCAAAAATTTCTCTTGTATTATTTTCCGTTCTTCTGGTCCAGTTTTTTTTTTTTTTTTTTTTTTTTTTTTTTTTTTACAGTTGGCCCTTCCAATTGGTCAGGAAGATGACCACCACTCATGTATATCTGCTCCTATGCGTACAACATGTAGCTGTTGATTTCCCTTTTTTTTTTTTTTTTTTTTTTTTTTTTTTGCCGTGCAAATACATATATATGTATTATTATAAGACAAGTGCTGTCCTATGTGCTCACTATTTGTTTGCATGTGTATCGTCTGCAACAGATTGGCCAATTTCCCTGCTACAGTTGTTCTCCATCTTTTTTTTTTCTTTTTTTTTTGTTAAAATTTCTTTTTTTTTTTTTTTTTTTTTTTTTTTTTTTTTTTTCTTTTTTTTCCAGATTTTCAGATCATGGTTGTTTTCCGGGAGGTGGCGAAAAATAATAAAAGATACTTGGTGGTTGTGCATGGTCCAGAACACGCGGATCAAACTGGGTTTAAGCTTGCGGTTCATCCACCTATGAGTGGCTCTCGCTCGCAAAACCTAACCTGCCGATCGACACAACAACACGACTTTTACATGGAGTTGAAGCGGTCGAACGGCCATGTGGAGTACGCGCTATGCCCTTTGGCGAATAGCACGAAGCCTCGGAGCCACACTTTTTCCACCCTTGGTCGGCGAATCATTGACGGCGAGGTCCAATGGGGAACCGTGTTAAAATCCACAGGAGTCTTCACCTTCATCGAGCGATATTGGGAATGGCTCGAAGATGTGCTTTCCCGCAATAAAAGCATTCGGAAAAAGACCGGTCTATATGATGCCCTAAGCGCATCTCTCTTCACCTACTCCAAATGCCCAAGCGCCATCCGAGCTTTCATGCGAGGCATGGTGTCCGTAAACTAATACGCTTCACACCGATGCCGGAGAGATGTCCATCTCCCTTAGCGGATTTATGGCACATTGGTGGACTTCCCATCACAGAGATTTGTATGAGGAGGTCATCCTAGTGTTGACGAGTTGATCTGCTTCGAGATGCTCATCAAAGGGCAAAGTCCTTCCCGTGAGTCATCGAGATCTTTTTTGATGCATATCTTCACCGCTTAGCGGTGGCGTTTATGACCATGAGAACCCGAAAGTTCCCTCTCCCCGGGTTGATTATTGGTGTAAAAGTCGACGGTGTACAAAAAGCCCACCCCGGAGAAAAGAGGAGCGTATCGTCCAAAGGATACTCAAAATCCTAGTGGCGCCATACAGCGTAAAAATCCTCGGCCGATGGTCGAAAAAGATGAAGAGTTGTTTGCTCGCTTTCATATTGACGTGAAAACTCAAAGGAGAGTCCTTCCTTGCCGCCTTTATCGCTCGCTTGGTTGTGTTCGTTTGCCTCCCGCCTAGTGATGCGACAATCGTGCCTTCGACTTTTAAAATGGCAAGTCCGATCGCCCATGAAAGTTCATTGCCTTGCCGCCCAAAGATACCAAAGATATATATAGAGGTTTAAACATGGTTTCACGCTCGTCTGCCCCCGAGCGAGGGGATGCTTGTCTTCCATGGCATTACGTCATTGGGTGGATTGCACGTTATTTTGGAACTCATCACAGAGTGTCATCACCTTTGCCTGGACCCATGATGGTTTCTTACTCTGGCGTAAGAGGAGCCAAAAACCTCAATGATCATGAAGGTCGAGACCTTATTCACCAAGCTCGTATGGCGTCGCTTGGTGGGCATCTGTCTCGAAAGAACCAAAACAGAGCTTAAAGTTGATGATGGTGGATTGCCTACTCGAGATCAGTCTTTTCCGGTCGGTCGCGACCGAGCTTCTTGGTATTTCATCAAGATGGAGCATGCTTTTCTCGAGCCGTATAGCCCGTGATCGGTTCGCACGGCAATTCGGTTCTTCCAAGTCGCCTGGCGGACTCTCCTCGACGATGGCCGCCAGTATCACAATTGGGACGGAAAACAATTATGGAAATGTACTTTACTCCCAATAGTCGTCTCAAGGTAGTATTTCCCGAAGCCCTCGAGAATATGATAGTTACTTCTCTTCCAACTTTGGTGAGTGGTGGCCACAAGTGCATGGCTCGTACTGCTTGATGGAAGATCTTCTCTAGTCGCGATCATTAATCAGGGGCTCTACTAAAGCAAAGCAAAGTACCCTATATCATAAAGATAAAGAATGTCGAGCCTCCGGAACCTCACAAGGAATCACTCTCCCCAAAACCTCTTTGTACCCGTAAGCGTGTTGAAAAGCCCAAGGATGTCCGTCTGATTTGAAGGAGAAGAGACAACTAGATGATGCAAATGGCGGTTCTTAGCGGCAGCTCTCCTCGTAGCGATGTGAACTGGAGGCCAAAGGAAAGGTACCGGGAAACAGTAATCACTTACTCCTTGACGGATAGCGACATTAATTGGTCAGCCTTTTTTGATGGTGTCCCATCTCCGAGTCACTTTATCACAAACTTTTCAAGGATTGTAAGACTCTTACTTCATTCGTTGCATTGTTTTTATTATATTTATTGCCTGCTCACTTTGCAACTTTTTTTTTTTTTTTTTTTTTTTGGACAATGAACCTCTATACGTGGCTAATCTTCCGCAACAAAGCGAGCCATCAACCAACGGTCCCGATGCCTTCAGCTTGGAAGCTCAAAAGGTCGGGAAGGAGCACACTCTTCCAATAACAGTTGAAGATGGCAATGATACTTTACCATCCCTGCATTCTCATGAGAGAAATGACTTTGGTACCAATCTTATGCCCAATGCGGAGGTTACCGCTGAGAGCGGCACTCAGATCGTCGATGGTGAAACTGAGTTAGGTGATCAAGACGTTGATGAAGGTCTTTCTACAGCCCATTCCGTGAGTAGAGAGCGCGTCATACTTCCTCCTTTGGCCTCACTTCCCGAAAGCGCGAGGTTTGAGTTCAAGCCAAGGACGTGATCT
The DNA here is from genome assembly GCA_026214975.1 of Gentiana macrophylla. Taxonomy (NCBI): domain Eukaryota; kingdom Viridiplantae; phylum Streptophyta; class Magnoliopsida; order Gentianales; family Gentianaceae; genus Gentiana; species Gentiana macrophylla. The sequence goes on along the minus strand of CM047811.1, from coordinate 74,271,274 downwards.
CGAAGTGTCGCCACCACTTTCTTGAGGCGCTGTGGGAATCTATCGAGAGACAAGCTCTCATGCCGCGCTATAGACAAGTTATCCTCCGTTAAAAGTGGTGTTTATGAAATATTCTTAGAGATGGAGAATACCAAAGTGTTGGACCTTTCCCATTTGAAGTCTCTTCTGACACACTTTTTAGAACGCCTCACACTACGGAGCCGCTTTGGATGACGCTTGAAGCGGCTTCTGAAGAGGAGCATGATGCAAAACTTTCAATTCTTTGCGAACATCTTTCGAGAGGCCGAGATAGTCGCTGAAGGTACATCTTGAAAAAGTCCAATCTTCTCAAGATAGGCTTTGAGAGATTCGAGGTAGAAGAGAAGAACTCCAAAAGGAATTGGCCGCCTGCGAAAAAGGAGAATGAGGTTGCTTTGTCACTCAACAATTTTGATGAGGACTACATACGGGTTGACCGCCTCGTGCGTCCCAACCGAGGGGGAGATCGCCGACTTGGAGGGCACATTTCCATTACAAAGAGGAGGAGATTGATGTTCGAATAAGATGAGGAGTTACTAGAAGGCAACCGACGTGACTTGGAAGACTTCAAGCTACCCGCTTAAATCCTCTTTTTTGTTCTTGAGATTTCTTATTTGCTTGTTTATTTACTTTCTTCCTAGATGTAATAAAACTTTATTGCTATCAATAAAATCTTATTATTTTCTTTCCATCTCTTTGAAGTCCTTTTTTTTGTAAGACTGAGCTTGAAATTCACTTTTTTTTTTTTTTTTTTCTAAATGTACCTTTTTTTTTTTTTGGTATGACTGAACTTGAGTAACTTCCTGCCGCCCAATGCACTCTCGGGAATGCTTTTAGGGGATCAAGTCAAACGTAGTTCAAAAGTTTTATTTTTTTTTGATTTTTTTTTTTTTGATATGATTAATGCAGTTTAGGCTCGTGCTTAGGAGCATTGATTGTGCAGTTTAGGCTCGTGCTTGGGAGCAATGTTTGAGTCATGCGTAAAACTTTTTGAGGAACTTGCCGTTGATTGGGCCAAGCTTGACGCCGTCTTTGTCCACCAACTTGTATGCTCCATTAGTGTAGACCTCCCGAACAACATAGGGGCCATCCCATTTTGAGGTGAACTTGTTTTTGGACTTATGTGTCAAGATGATAGGTCTTCTCACTGCAAGGATCAAGCTTTCACCAACTTGGAATGATCTCGGACGCACTTTCTTGTTGAATGCCTTTGACAACCGTGCTTGGTAGCATTCAAGATTCATGCTGAGCCTGGAGCCGCTGGCCCAAAGGTTTCCAATTCTTCAAGGCGAAGGCGAGCATTTTCTTCATCGATCAGACCTTCTTGGATAGCGATTCTCGGCGAAGGATTTGCCTCTCAAGGCGCAAAGACACCTTCAACACCGTATACAAGAGAATAGGAGTGGCCTGAGTTGGCGTCCGGTGTTGTACGGTATGCCCATAGCGCTTCACTCATCCGCCGCGCGCTTCTTTCTTGTGCCTTGCAACCACTTTCTTCAACAAGTTGCATAACGCTTTATTGAAAGCTTCAAAAAGTCCGCTGGCGGCGCGATTGTACATGGAGGACTTGTGTTGTTTGAAGTCGAATCGCTCACACAGATTATCAACCAAGCTTTTCACGAACGGCTTCCCATTATCCGTGATGATGTAGCGTGGAACTCCATAGCGATAGATGATGTTTACTCGGATGAAGCGGACTACATCCTCTTTCTTCACCTGGCGTAGTGCAACAACCTTCAAATTTCATTTGTAGAAGTAGTCGGTGGCGGCCAAGATATAAAGATGTTGGCCCGATGATTTCGGGTAGGGACCAACCACATCCATTCCCCAGGCATCAAAGGCCATGCCGCCATCTTGTTGGATGTAATGGCTCGGGAGGTTGATGAATAAAGTTAGCATGGAATTGGCATGCTTCACATTTTTGAGCGTAATCCATGCAATCTTTTACCATGGTCGGCCAAGAGTATCCCATTCTTTTAATGCGAAAATGCGCTTTCGTCCGGGTGATGGGCGCCACAAATCCCGGAGTGAGCCTCTCTCTACATGGCGTGAAGAGCTTCATCTTCTCCAAGGCAACGAAGAAAGACTTCTTCAAAAGAAAGCCGATACAAGACATCATTGTGAAGGAAGAAGCGTGGAGCCCGCCGTCTTATGTCAACTTTCTTCTTTTGATCGTCGTGAGCTTTCCGTATTTCAAGTACTCCACTAATGGATGACGCCATCCTCTTGGTCTATTTCATGAACACGAGAAAGATAACTATCATTATCTTCTTCCTCATCTTCTTCGGCAGTATGGAGGAACCACCCACTTTACTCACAGATGGGGACTTGCGTCTTTCCATCGCTGATTGCCAGTGTCGCAGCCAAGTTTGCTAGAGCGTCCGCTTGCTTATTTTCTTTTCTTGGAACATGCTCAATTGTGACGTCGCCAAGGTAAGCAATGATTTTTCTTGCATACTTGTAGTATGGGACTAACTCTGGCTTTTTTACATCGTAAGTGCCTTCAAGCTGGTTGATGATCAATTGAGAGTCGCCATAAACATTTAATCTGCATTGCTTTACATCCATTGCCATCTCAAGCCCTAAGATCAAAGCTTGGTATTCAGCAACATTGTTGGAGCAACATTCCATCAATTTGAATGAGTATGGCAGCACTTCACCTTCTGGGGAAATAAAAATGACTCCAGCGCCAGCACCGTCTCGCCTCGCCGCTCCATCAAAATACATTTTCCAAGGCGGAAGTACTTCAATCACCATGACATCCTCATCAGGCAAATCATCTGAGAGCTCCCATTCTGCCGGGATTGGGTGATCAGCCAAAGAAGTCCGCAAGCACTCGCCTTTGACGGCCTTTTGAGGCACGTAAACAATTTCAAATTGTTGAAGTTGGAGATACCACCTTGCTAATCTATCCGACAAAGACGGGCTTGGACATGACATATTTCGATGGATTTGCCTTTGACACCAAATGCACAGATGAGCTTGAAAGTAGTGCTTTAGCTTCTGGATGGCAAATATGAGTGACAAACAGAGCTTCTCAATTGGAGAGTATTTCAGCTCGTGTGGAGTCATCGTTCTGCTCAAATAGTATAATGCGTTTTCTTTGCCCTTCTCGTTCTCTTGAGCAAGAAGTGCGCTCTTGATCGATCGTTTGCGCGCCGTGATGTAAAGGATTAGAGGTTTACCTTTAACAGGGCTGCCAAGACCGGAGCATTTATCAAGTATGCTTTAATGTTTTCAAACGCCTTTACGCACGAGTTATCCCATTCAAATGGAACTCCTTCCTCATCGATGGCTGAAAGGTTGGCATCTTCCGCGAGGGTTTGATATGAACCTCCGTATATAGGCCAATTTACCCCTGCAGACTTCTAAGTTCACGTAAGTTACGAGGTTCGGGCATCTTCACAATGGCTTCCACTTTGACCGGTCAATTTCTATTCCTCGATGTCGGACGATGAAGCCAAGGAACTTCCTGAAATCGACTCCAAATGCACATTTGAGTGGGTTCATCTTCGATTGGAATCTTCTAAGTCTATCAAAGACTAATCTCAAGTCGTTCAAGTGGTCGGCCTTCTTCTTCGATTTTACAACCAGGTCATCAACATAGCATTCAACGTGTTGGTGTAGCATGTCATCAAAGATCTTCTCGCATGGCCCGTTGATAAGTTGCCCTCGCATTTTTAGACCAAAAGGCATCACTTTGTAACAAAGAGATTCCCTTGGTGTTTCGAAATGCCGTGAATTCTTCATCTTCGTGAGCCATTCTAATTTGATTGTACCCCGGACGATCCATCCATGAAGGACAAAGCCTCATGACTGTGGTTGCGCTCTACCATCACCTTCGATGATTGGCAAGGAAAAATCATCTTTGGGCATGCATTGTTTATGTCCCAAAATCAACACAGACGCGAATTTGACCATTTTTCTTTCTCACGGGGGCGATGCTCGAGATCCATGTTGGATACTTAACCTCACGGATGAATCCTCGCTTCAATGAGCTTGTTGACTTCCGCCTCTACATGAGTGGGATAAGATCCGGCCTAAATCTCCTTTGAGCACGCTTGATAGGGCGTGATCCTTTCTTTACGGACAACTGATGAACAGCCTACCTTCGGATCAAGCCTGGCATCTCTTTGTATGTCCAAGCGAAGACATCCTTGTATTCCTGGAGGATTTGAGGTATCTCTCTTCTTCTTCCGAGACAAAAGAGCACTTATAAAAGTGGGTCGCGGTTCATCCTCGGTGCCAAGGTTGATTTCCTTTAACTCATCCACTGTGGACTCGACCCTTCTTCTAGCTCCCGGGTGCTTCTTCAAGATCTTCTTCAATTTCATCATTTCCCAAGGTGATATGATAGACGGAAGCCCGCTCTTCACTTCATCAAGTTCCATGACTTCTTCTAACACCGTTCTAGTTCTCGGCAGATACAATTCTTCACCGACGGTGATAATATATGAGGATCCAACGCTTTCTTGAGCTCATTTTCTTGCACATTCTCTATATCGTGCTTGGCGTGCGAGCTTTAGTGTAGACCACCGTGCGCGCATTTTAGCCTTCATTATATTTCCACAATGAACGAAGACATGTATGACGCCTCATTCTAGACGGGATCAGCTCTTGATTTCTTTGAGTCAATGTTTGTCATCTCCTTCCGGGAGCATGCCTGTGTGTTGATCGATTTCGGCTCTTGACACCCTTAGATTTTGGCGGGTTCTTGGTTGTGACCGAAAGCCTTTCAAAGACCGATACACGTTCTTTCTTGGGTTGCAACCTCTCAAACACCGATGGCCTTTCATGTAGAGGTTCTGGGATGTTTGATGATGATGATTCTTCTTCAACTCCAATATAGTTATTGGTTGCCTTCCTTATTAAGATACGGACAAAGGTGAGGATTATACCCTGACCTTTTCGGGACCCAATAACCGAACATTAGCTTTTGTGGATTTTGCATTTCTCCAGATTCTTCGTTTTTGCCCCATTTTTAGAGCGGGGCTTCGGGATCCATTTGCTGCCTTTTGAGAGTTTGTAAGCAATAGGATCAAAACCTTCCTTCCTTGTGGTGGCAATATTCCATGTTCTATAACCGACCCTTCTTTGGACGGGTAAACCCTGTAGAGGAGCATCTGCTTTGTACGGCATTGATCTTGGGAAGTGGCAAAGCCGTCAGTCCACTCATCGCTTTGGATTTTTGGTGTTGAGGAAGTGATGATTTTGTCTCTCCATGCTTGCCAACCTCCTCTTGTCTTCGGCGGTGTGGACTTCTCCTCATCATCATTTTCTTGTGACTTGGAAATGCCTACTATCTTCAAAGAAGCCGGCTTGGTAGAATTTTGCATCCGCAAAGTGAGTTTCGCTCAAAGAAAGGTTTTTCATCAAAGAACGACCTTTCTTAAAACACCATTGCGCCAATACTTAAAGCATTGATGAAGGGTTGAAGGGATCGACTCCATTCTCGTGTAACCACGGCCTCCTAGCAACATGTTGTAGGGCGCTCGGCATCAATCACATGGAACAATCTGCGCTTGAAGATAGTTCATCTATCAAGATGTCAAGTCGGATTACACCAATGGCTCTTTGCCCCTTTGGTTGAATCCATGGATCATAAAGCGCCATCGTCGAGAGTTCATCCATAGAGACACCCAACTCTTTCATTACTCGGAGCGGCAATATGTTGACAAATGATCCTCCATCTAGTAACACGCGATTAATTTTTGCTCACGTGTGTATGTTGTGACAAATAGCGGGCGGTTATGGGGTGCCGATCCAAGAAGCATGTCATCATCTCAGAAGGTGATCTCAACCATGCAAGCAAGCTTTGAATTGTTTGAAGCCGCTTCTCGATCGGCAAATCTTCATTTTCCTTTTCACCATATCTTTCTTCTGCGTGGATAGCGTAACATGGGACAACTTCATCCTCTCGAGTTTTCTTGTCGCGTCTCTCGCTCGAGGACTCTTTTGGGCATGTACTCTAATAAGGTGATTGGAGTATGAGGGCTTCAGATGCTCGACCCCTTCAGGGAAGATCCTCTTCACTTTCTTGTTTACCTTCCTTTGATTTCTTCTCATCTTTCTTGCCCTTCGCCTCTTCTTGTCTTGGAAGACTTGGAACAAATCGTCTTTGGTTCTTCCAATTTAAAACAAGGTGACTTCCTTTGCTTTTTCTTGCGAGTCACCGTAATCCATCCATCATCGTCTGTTCGACAGGCTTGAGTTTTTCTTTTCTTCCGCAAATGACTTTTGCTTGTTTGGGAGACGTTCAGATTCTTTCTTAGCTATGGGTAGAGAGTCGTTGAATTTAATCTCAACAGGGTCGAGTGATCCGAATTGGATGGTCATGCAACGACCATTTGTCGGCTCTGCTATGGTGATTTGATTTGTGCTTGCCTTCTCTTCTTCAAGCACGATCTTTCCTTCCTCGCCAAACGCATAACCTTGTCCTTGAAGACAAAGCATTTTTCGATGGGATGACCAAATAAGCGATGATATTTGCAATAGTTACCTTCGTGGGCTCTTCTTGCATCCTCCGGACGCTTTGTTTCGGAAGTTCAATGAGTTTCAATTTCAACAACTCATCAAAATTGCGGGTACGTCGAATCGAAGAATGGATACTTCCTCTCATTGCCTTCGCTCGTTCGAGTTGGCCTCCGCTCTTTCAACTTGTCGTGGCTCAACCTTCCTCCATTCAGGTTGGCTTGATCTTTGGGTTGTTAACTTTTACCTGAGCTACGGTGGTAGCGTTGGACTCTTTCTTTTCCGTTCTTGGAGCAAATTTTACAGTGTTTCTTCATTTCTTGTTTTTCCTTGATCCTTCTAGGATCCTGAGCAGGGCCTGACCTCCATTGGCGCGCCAATGCTCGCCTCCATGTCATGCGCACGAGTGGCTAACTCCTCAAAAGATCTCGGCGAGAATACCTTTGAGAATGTATTGCAATCCCCAATGCATGCCTTGAATGCACATCTCAATGGCGAGGGCTTGAGACAATTGGTCTTTGCGATTAAGACTTAGACTTCTCCACTGTTAATGTAATCCACTACCTTCTCTTCTTTCCACTTTGGCGGGATTTGGTCAACTCCACCATACTCACAGTTCTACGAGTGCTGTAGAAACGATTGAGAAAGATCTGCTCCAGTTGCTCCCAACTATCCAGAGAGGCAGGGGCAAGATCAGTGTACCAATCAAACGCATTGCCTTTGAGAGAACGCACAAATTGCTTCACCAGTGATCTCCATAGTCCCGGCATTGTTGCAAGTTTCAATGAAATGGGCGACGTCTTTGCTCGGTTGCCTTTCCCGTCAAATTGCTTTGGAAATTTGGTGGTTGATAACCACCGGCATCTTCAAATCATCAATTCTTTTGGTGTATGGCTTGATATAAGTCTGAGATGACTTCAGGCCCTCCGACTTTGTCATTGATCGTCCCCCATGATGAACTCCTGGAGTTGGGCGATAGGGATGGTTCCGTCGGGAGATCTTCGATTGCTTGCCAAGGTAAAGGACTTGGAGCCTTCCGGTCCTTGAAAGAGTTTTCTGAGTGACCTTCAAGTTGTTTGCCATATGCAGAGACTTGAAGACTTCTTGGTCTTTGGAAGTGACATCGTGTTCGTCCTCTTCATCACGCATCACTTCTTTTGACTTACTTGCTTCCCCAACGGAATCAATCTTCTTTGGCAAGCTTCGCAATTTGCATGTCTTGAGTCCGAACATGCGATGTGAGGGCTTCAATGGCCTTCGTGAGGTAGCAATATGCTCCTCAAGAGTTGTGGAATTCGTCATCATTACGTCCGCAACCATTGGTGACGTGGGTCTATCGGAAGCTTCATGCGGGAAAAGGAGGTTGATGCCAAACTCCTTTGACATGCTTCAGCGTGATAGGTCCGGAAAGTTGTCCTTGAGATGACGAAAGCGACCTTAGCGGCGACCACCTTTGTAGTAGCGCCTTCAAAGCCACGGTCTTAACAAAGAAGAACCTTCGGAGCGGTAGAAACCTTTGGTGCCATTTTTCTTGACTTCTTTGGAAAGGAGAGATGAAAGGAGAGATTGGTCCCACCAGCGCGTGCGAAATTTGTAACACAAATTCCGTTGTTATCCCTGAATACAAAGAAAGAAAACACGAAAATTGTGACAACTAAAATTTTATTAATTTATAAAATAAAAGTGGTACAATCTCTTGAATCCTTTGATTCTCCCTTTTTTTGTCGGTGATGATTAATGCTCTCCCGGATATAGGCGGGGTGCTTTTAATTTGGTGTTGATTGTTGACCTTCCGGATATAGCGGAAGTGCTTTTAATTTTGAGTTGACGACTCGGATATAAGCGGAGGTGCTTTTAATTTGAGTTGACGACTCGGATATAAGCGGAGGCGCCTTGAGGTTGACGAAGATTGGAAGGAACTTTTATGTTACCTTCGATCCCTTGTTGAAGAAATTCAAGTCTTTTACTGATCTTCGAATGTTGGAGATGCTTTTGATTTTCTTCTTTTGAAGAACTTCCGGCCTTTTTTGGAAGATCTCTGATGCTTTTGGTGTTGTTGCAGAGTGCTCGAAGCTTTTGCTCTGAGACTTTTCACCTTCTTTTTGTCTTCTCTTTTTCTGTTGTTCTCTGTCTCTTGAAGAACTTCAAGGATTTCTTGAAGATCTTCGAGTGTTGTTGATGAATGCTTGAACCTTCTGGTTCTGGGATTTCTATCAACTCTTCAATGTCTTCATGTATTTTTTGCAAAATGACCAGGCCCTCCTTTTATAGTGGTGAATGGAAGCTAATGATTGATTTGCATTAAATGTAGGAAATATTCTGATTGATTTTAGACAATCTTTGGAGTATTCCACATTTATTATAAATCAATAAAATCTTCTAATTATATTTAAAAGATTTTAGGATTTATTGTCTCCATATTATTTCCTAATATTTAATTTAGGAAAATAATATTAAACAATTCCAATTTCATGGCATATTTAACATGTAACACATATAATGTGTCACACATATATTATTGTATAGCCATTGAAATTAATTAAATCTCTAATATTTATTTAAGAGATTTTAATCAATTATCTATTTTACATTATTCCCTAGAATTTTTATAGGAAATAATACAAAATAAATTTCAATTTAGGACAAATGTATTATGTGACATATATAATTCGTCACATTAAATTTATATATCTACAATTACATCCTACAGACTATCTCATGGCGGCCTCTCATTTTGTTTCTTTACATTTTTCCTTTGTTCGCATTTGTTTGCTCGGCTTTGTTTAAATGGTCACGGTATAACTGCTTGGGGAACTCAACCCCTCAAGATGTTGGATCTGCCTGTTTGGCAGATTTGGTGAATGATTAAAATTCCTTTTTCCCTAAAAAAAACAGCAATATTAGTGTCAGAATAAAACCGATACCAAAAATATTCATTTTTCTATTTTTAATTTAATATAATTAATTTCTTTTTATGGCACATGTATAATGTAACAATAGATTTCATTTTTATCACCGTATGGAATACGGAAAAAGCTTTATGTCACGTGTCTGTTTGTGGCCGACGACGCAAAAACTTTTGATGCCACAATACTTGTAGGGAGGTTCTATTGGCATCCCCAATTTATTACTGGCACCCCTATTACTTCCGGCACCACAAAAAATTACTTCGGCACCCGGTGATTTTTTACAAAGGGAACGCCAGTCACACTGGTGTTCCCTATATAAAAAGTGCTAAAACTTAAAAACGTCAGTCCACGACTTTCCACTGGTGAACCTTGTGGCACACCAACGTTAGTGGTTTTCAACAAGGAACACCAGTGTGACTGACATTTTTTTAATCCGAAAAAATAATCAGAAAATTGATGCCGGAAGTAAAAACGGGGGTGCTAATAGAACCCACCTACTTGTATTGTGTCATTTTTTAAGTTATAATGGCACCTCTAAGCAGCATCAAAAACATTTTTTTTTATGGGGCATTCGGTTATTAAGCCTACATGTCTACAATTCTTGCTAAAATAGATTTTTAAAAAACAAATCTTCTCTAAAAGACCTTTTCCATAAAAAAAAGGGGCTTAAGGTTAAAAAGGGTGTTTGACCACAAATCTTGGGGATATAGTCTTTTTTGTTCAGAAATGGTGTAAACAGTCTTTTTGAAGCCTCTAAATCTTCGCGTTTTAGGTGTTTTTTGAACCAAACTAAACCCTAATTGGGAAGGAACCCTATAGGGATTTGAGGACCTTAAGATCGTGCACATTTGTGAAAAAAATGGAGAAAATCGCGGTCAAAAAAACGGAAAAAACACACAAAAAGAATTTGTTGAAAAAAAAGATTTATATAGCCAATTCTCCTAAAAATACCCAATTTACCCTTGTTTCAATTTCCCCAATTCCCAAATCAATAACCTTAACCCTAAAACCCAGATCACCCATTTTCTTCAACCCCAAAATCCTCACCGAGCCTGCTGAACTAATCACCCATCTTCTTCAACGCCATGAACCCCTCAACCCCGGGAACCCTTGAAAGCGAGTTTGAACGAGTTTAAACTCGTTATTCAAGTCGTTACACTAAAACGAACTCGGTATTGAAGAAGAAGAAGTTGAGGTGACAAACACAATATTGAAGAAGATAAAAAAGAAGATGAGGGTGAAAAACACCAAATCGAACTCGTTATGTGCAGGATGGCGTAAGGTTGGGCGAATAATTTATCTTTTAAAAAAATCTTTTATTTTTGTGGCAAATAAAAGCCGCACCACTAGAAAGTATTAGTGTCAGAATAAAAACGATACCAAAAATATTCATTTTTCTATTTTTAATTTAATATAATTAATTGCTTTTTATGCACATGTATAATCAATAATGTACCACTCCGAAAAAACCATACGACGGCTTCTCGATTGTTGTTGTTGGAAAAGAAGAAGACCTAACCCTAGGAATATAGGAACTGGAAGTGGCGAACGGCAACAGAACGCTGGGAATCTGCCCGAGCAGTTCGGGCCAAATCTGAAGAAAGCTAAAAGGCATTGTTTGATGAGCCGAGGATTTAATGCTCTAAAAGGAAAGAGAATTACCATTCCCCAAACTGACCATATGTACGGAGCGAGTTCCAGTCTTACCGCAGTACAGAATACGGCAAAAGCTTTAATTCACACTTTTGTTTGTGGCGAGTTCGACGCAAAAACTATTGATGCCACAATAACTGTATTGTGTCATTTTTTAAGCTTTAGTGGCACCGCGAGTCATAACAGTTCGAGGGCATGGCTTAAGGTTAGGGTCCCCTCTCGGCTCCCTCCCCTCGGCGTTTAGTACATTAGCTGCCTTATCTGTTCACATGACATTGAAGTGGAACAAAATATCAAATTTGAAGAAATTTGATCCCAAAATTGAAGTCCCAAAAAAGAATGTGCTCGACTTCTTGGCTAATCCAAAGTTATCATGCATTCGTGGACTATATACAAAAATAAGACCCTCTGGCTACCTTTTTACATTACAGCGAGCTCCCATCCGATGGCTAATATTCGGTTATTTGAGCGTTGAAACTCTGCCTAGTAATGCTCGGGAAGCAGACAATGCCATTCGAGGCAATTGCTGCTGAACCACCAGAACCGAAAACCGAAAATCTGAAGTAGCTAGCATGTCGCCTACTGCACCAAGTTCTTGACATTCGCTCCACTCTTCAAGCCCTTGTGTAAGAGGCGACTCCGGTGAGTGATGTCTCCCAACTATGCACAATTCACAAGCACCGTCTAAAGATCGAAGAACCCGTGTTGTCCCAACTGCATCTTTCACCAGCTCTTCCTTGTAAATAACCCTTTGATTACCAATTGTATTAGCCCTGAAATGGCTTACCAAATCTGCATCAATGTTGCTCTCCATTCTATCACTTTCACTCTGTATCTTGCTGTTGTCCACCAATCTGAGCCATAGAAACGTCATCCCTATCTCGGGGTTTCCTACCATCCTGCCGGCATACGCAAGGGCCTCACGGTCGTCTATGCCTCCTAGAAAAAGGACAATAATCCGAAACAAGGTTTTTCTTGCTAAAAGAGATTGACTTCCTGACATCTGGCCACGATCGACTAGTATTGCTACCGAACAAGGCGCTTTGTTCAGAACATTCTGGTTCACCGTTCTCACAGCAGGTAAATTGTTTCCAATAGTTCCATCAATTTCCCACTGCTTATGGAAAGGTAGAATGATAATATTTCCCTTTGTATCCGCAGCAATCGTGCAGATATCACTATGCATGCTCTTATACGGTGCAATCGAAGTGAAATGCTGCAATGCCACCACACCTTTATATCTATTTGCAAAATAATTGAAAGCTTTAGAAATATGCTCCGACCTGCTACGCATTGATGTGAGCCTGCCCGCATAAGCATTGTGCTCAAGTACAGCTGCGGCTCTGCCTTTAAGCTCCATAAGATTTAGGATGAAAACCGAAACAGGGCTTGTTCTTGAAGGATGCGAGGCTGCCAGAAGATTTATCATAGTCGGGACGTTGTCTTCCGTATGTAAGCATACTAATATTTTAAGGTGGCTTTTAGGATTTGAAAATAAGATGCTGTTTGTCTGCGTGCTAGAGTATCTTCTCGATGGATCATATATACGGTGTATCAGAGGCCTTGAAATTCCTGTTGTGATAATCACTGATATCATCAGAAGGGCGTATGCTTCACCGTTTATGTTCTGTAAGCACAAACAAAAAAGAAGACAGAATTTTGTGTTATCAATTCATGCATTGATTGAACAGTATATTAGATGATGAGTGACCTACCCCGCCCTCTTTGAGCATGATGAACACAGAAATGTCAATTACGCCTTTGCTCCCCATAATTAAGCAAAGGGTCAATGAATCCCAGAAAGACAGGTTGCAGAAAAGGCCAGGGATCAGAACGCCCAAGAATTTCCCGATATAGCACAAGATGATAATGAAAGCAACTACCACATCAGTTGATGCTACACTTAAGGCTGAAAAGTTTATGGAAAAACCAGAAACTGCAAATTTTGCAGGTAGTAACAAGCCGGTGCAAAAAGTATCAAGCTTTTGCACCAAAGACGAACCTAATGGCGGTCCATCAGGTACAGCTATACCGACAAGAAACAAACCGATTGCAGCCGACATCCCAAAGGACTCAGCACAAAACGCACAAAACAATGTTGAAACGATCACTGCCAAGAATTGGCTTTCCTTCATAGATCGTCCTTCTGGTATCCCTTTAGCCATTCTTAACATCAATGGTCGAACCACATAAACAAGTACAACACCTAAAAACAGATTCCACCCCAAAGATGTCACAACTGCCCACCGGTTATTCTTTAGGGCGACCACGAGTGCACTAACTACCAAGAACAAAGCATAGTAACAAAGATCATTTACCATTGCGGCAAAGGAGGCTAAACGTCCAATATCGGAATTGAGAAGATCAAGATCAGAGAGAAGGCTGGTAATTCCAGGAAATGAAGATAAACAGCACACAATTATTACAAGAAAAAGGGACTGCAGGAGCTGTCCACCACTATTAGATTTGGAAGAATAAAGATACTAATCATACCAAGAACAAAGGGCACTAAGAAACTTGACAACCCAATTACTATTGCAGTCCTGCCTGATTTCTTCATGGCAGACGGATCTACATGTATACCCAGTATGAAGAGATGAAATATAAAACCCACATCTGCAATTGTTTCGATTATCATTTTACCTCCTGGTGGGAAAAATGGTTGATCTAAATAGCTCAATTTCCCCAATACAGATCCCCCCACCATTATACCGGCCTGCTTCATTCAAAAGGAAAAAAAAAAAAAAAAAAAAAAAATTGGAATCAAAACTAGTACAACAAACATGAAAAATATTGGAAATTTCTTACAAAAGATTGATTCCTCATTGCAGAGGACAAATGATAATGAGACGTGTGTAGTAGAGACGGATTTCTTAGTCTCTACAAGCGCATAATTTAAGCAAATTTTTTTTTTCTATTCACAAAACTCTTATGAGCCCCAAAAAAAAAATGCAATAAAAATTCAGATTCCAACAAAATGAAAGATAAGCAAAAGAAAGGAAGGAACGGAGGAGCTTACAATGAGTTGGGCATTGAGCATACTTTGTTTCAAAGGCTCCAAGATGAAGAAAATGAATCTAGAAAGGAAAAAAACAACAGAGAGCTGAAACAATATACTAGGTATGGTGAAGGAAAAAGGATCACTCCCAGTATCATACCAAAGATACCCACGAGAATTGATCATATGGGTAAATTGGCATACTAAACGTTCTTGATTGTATTTTCCCTGGACATATCCATATGTTCTGTAAACTCTGCCACGTGATGGCATTTTTTTCTATAATGCAGATGAAGCTGAAGGTGAAGGGAAAGCTCGGAAGGATATGAATCAATGGCGGAAAAATCATTGAGATGGTGGAAGAAGGTGGTGGAGGGAGAAATGGTTAAGCGTGAGAAAGGGAAGCAATTGGTTTTTTTTTTTTAACCTCTTACTCTAACCTCTCTGTTAGTGACTTATCGACTATCTTTTACCACCGTTCATCTCATCCAAAAAAATAATCAAAACATAGAGGATTTACATGTTACACTTATCTTAAAGACGGGATGGTCTCCATTTACATGTTACACTAATCCTAAAGATAGGACGGTCTTGATTTACATCTTTCATTATACCAAAGGTGAAATTTTAAAATACAACCGTTGTAGGAAGGTTTTATCAAGTGACATACATTACAACCACTTATTTCTAACCTCTCACACACGATAAAAGTGTATTATGTGAAAGAGAGTAAAAATGAGAGGCTCTAATGTATGCCACTTGGTATAACCTTCCTACAACGGTTGTATTTTAAAATTTCACCTTTGGAGAGATTTTATGGTGAAATTTTAATCAAAAATGGATCCCCAATTCTTTTTCTCCCCGAAAGAAAGATTTTATTGAAAGCCGAACTAAAACCGGTAAATACAAAGACAATGCCGGAGACGCCGGACGACGCCGGATCTCAACCGGACAAACTAAACTAAAGATACGACAAACACAAACTAACAAACCATACAACACAACAAAACTGAATAATAGATCGGGTCGAGGGTGCTGAACAGAAGAGAAAATTTTTCCAAAAGATTTAAAGGTGTTCAGACACATGGATCCTCAATTCTTATAAATACATTTTTAACCCATTCCCAATCATCGATCGAAAAAAATAAAAAAATACCCTCACTCACATCCTCTTCTCAACCACACTCATTTCCCATTCCCTCACCATGCAACGAAACCCTAATACGTCCTCTCACTTACAACGGACACCTTCGCCAGCACGCCTCTACTCTCTTGAAAATCTCACACCTTGTCCTTTTAAACGCGAATTTTTTCCTCTTTTTGTAAAATCATAACACTTTGCTTCCCATTGCTTTAGAATCACGACCCTCCCTTTAAAAAATTGGGTCTATCGGGATACTTTTGCCACATAACCTACTATGCTACAACAAAAGTATACGCAACACTTTGTCTTCATACACTGGACATCAATTTCGAATGACTCAAAGTCCACTGGTGGTTATGTAATCACTATTGGTAGTGGTGCTATGTCTTGGAAATCCTCAAAGAAAACATGCATAGCTCGATCTACTATAGAATCAGAGTTCATATCATTGGACAAAGCTGAGAATAAGCAAAATGGCTTCAGAATTTCTTAGAGGATATCCCATGTTGGCCAAAGCCAATTCCTCGTATCAGCATTTACTGCGATAGTATGTCGGCGATAGGACGCGCACAAAGTTGTATTTACAATGGTAAGTCTCGACATATACGTGGGAGACACAATACCATCAAACAATTGATCTTTAATGGCGTGATTTCCATTGATTAAGTAAAATAAAAAAAAAAAGAATCTTGCAGATCCGCTAACAAAAAGCTTACCTAGAGATAATGTCACTTTTGACAAACATGGTGGGACTGAAGCCTATTACGCATGCTCCCTTGTAATGGTAATCCAACCATGCTGACTGAAGATCTCAAGATCATGGTTCAAAAGGGACAATTATGTTATAAGGGACAATGATCGCTTACTCATTCCGTTAAAACAAAAGTGTTGACTGCTGATGGTTTTAGGTTAAGTGAAAGATTTTAATGATTCCTATATCTTGGTCAAGCCAAGTGGGGAGTTTCAAAGTACTATTTATAAGAGGTCACATGTGTAAATCGGAAGTGGGGCCGCTTCTGTGAGATTTTTGAGGCTTGAATTCTCTGAACTCAAATTCTGAAACCAAGGTTATCCATGGCCAAAACGGACACAACAATGAGAACCTCGAAAATTTTACGTGATCTATTGTGTAGGCATACACCAAAGTCTGAGCAATTCAAGACCTTGTTCACTGCTTAGCCGAGTATGTCTGATGGTACTCTACTACGGAAGGTTCAAGACCGCAAATCACCTCGCCCGATGCAACATATATCCGCATGTGACCTCTTCATAGCCTACATTGCATTTGCATTAGTTTTCGTTCATGTGAGAGATTGTTGGAGAAATTGAATTAAATATTAATGCTAAATAATATATAAGAAATGGAGGATCTTTTTGAATGGATATGTGGCTAAGGGTTGCATCAGTTCGGTAAAAAGTTACAACCACATATGAGCTGTATCTTTTCGTTAAAGGTTGCAACCGAAAAACAATTGGGCTTCATTCTCCTATATAATCCCAACACTTGAGGGAATATTAAAATATAGAAAATCATGAGAAATTTTGTCTAGGCCAAATTTGCATTCATTCATATCTTACTGAAAATACTTTGCATTAATTTGAGTCAATAATATACTTACAGAACATGATCGGTTCGCCGTCTTCTTCCCAATGAAGTGCACAATCGGGAGAAGGTATGACTGTCGTATCTTGAGAGACGATCGGCATTACAGTGTGCACATAGTCGGAGCAAAAATGTCTTAAGGACAGAGTGCTGCACTCGCCTCAATCAACAAGTTTTCTATCCAATTTTACTGCTTTCGTTTTTGCATGAATTACATGTTAAACAGCATGCTAGATTGATAATTTTCACCCAACAAATACTACTGTAACGCCCCGTTCCCGGACACCGAGTCCTTATCCGGAAATCGAAACGTTCGGCACGCATAACATTAAATAAATAATATTACACGTAAGCCTCTACTACGTCGTATCAAATAAAAGGCAAACGGAAGCAAAGACTCGGGTAAATTTTTTTCCAAACATTAAAGAATAGAAACCACTAAAGATAGAATAAATGTAATACTTATTACATTCAAAGAAACCAACGAAATCCAATGATACTAAGATAACTATTACATCCAACTAATCCAAGTCTATGAAATAGCATAAATGAAAGAACCAAAATAAATAAGAGTCTTCAACTCCGGCGTCTTCAAACGTCGTCATCAAAGTCCTCCTCGAAACCTTCACCAACTGTTTAGTCTTCTCTCCCCAAACACATAAATAAACATGCATTTGAGGTAAGTACAATGTACATAGTAAGAAGTAGAAGATACAATTTAATTAAGGTTATTATTAAAAGCTTATCTTGGCGAGAACGACTCAATCTAGGGTTCACTTCATGCCCATCGACACGTCGTGACTATACGTTTCTACTTAGCTTATCTTTGTTACATCACTACCCAAGGACACCGTGCATGGCGTTCATCACCAAGATATACTTGCTAACTAACGGTGATTAGCACCGATTAGCTCGGGGTCTCCCGGTATGCGTATATCGTCCGATGGATTTCCTCCACTACCCTTCAGCCGTTTAAGGCCAGCAGTGTTGTCCACATTTTATGGACGTATCACATCGCCGATATGAAATAGTGTCTAACCGAGAATAGATGATGTTTTATCTTTTACTACACATATGTATGTATTGATGTGAATTAACTAGCCATCCCTAGTGTTTTCAAGTAAGCTCCTCACATCTCTACTACTCGCATTTAGACCACTAGACGCGACAAGTCCTAGCAAATACACCGACATTGATGAACCCTAGTTCACCAAAGCACAAGCCCTTTCATGCCCTTCCGACGGATCCAACTTCAACTCCTTTTAAGAGTACATTCGGTGTTTTAATCGAACACATCGTAGTACAATCGAAGCTTGTTTATGTTTAATTAATCTTAATACATCGTGATTAAGAGTTTAAAACAATAAAGGACATGATGATCAAGCTTGAAACAATTAAAGTAATAGAAATAAGGTAACAAATCCAAACGCTCGTTTAAGCCTTATGGGCGCCCGTCCACTAATACCGACGCTTCGCCCACTTAAAATCGCTACAACTCGTAAGTAAATCACCTCTCAAACGCCCGTCCCGCTTAAAGCAACGCCCGTTTGAAATCGGGCGCCGTCCACTAATCCCGGACGCCCGTCCTCCTAAGAACGCTACAATCCTGAATCAAAAATCTACTGTCAGACGCCCGTCCAGCTAGTCCGGACGCCCGTCCGAACTACCAAAATCACAGACGCCCGTCCGACTAGTTCAGACGCCCGTCTGCCTGGGGTTTACCCAAAACCCTAAAATCTTCAAATACGATTTTCAATCCGTTTCTAACCTAAATAACAGCAATTTCAACACATAAAATCACAGGGAAACATATCTAACCATACCATGGCATCTAGGACCATTAACCAACTAGAAAGCCATAACCTTCTTACATCTAAACACTTAAAACCTTAATCTAAACCTTAATTAGATTGTAGGAAGAGCTTCTTACTTGTCTTGCAGCCAAAAACCAGGTCTGATCAGCCTTGAAATATGCAGCCTTTCCAACAAAGCTGCTATCCAAACGATGCTCTTCTCACGGCGATTCCGGCGTTCAAACTGATCTCGAAACGATTGAGATTTGCTTTAGATTTTGGTGAAACTGTTCCAACCCTTTTCTTTTCTCCCAAGTCGACGGCAAGAAGAAAAGGCGAACGCTTCTCTTTTTTTTGACTAATGATTTAGGTTAGGGATTAATGTGTATAATAGATCCCTTATATAGTTAATCCCAATTAAATCATTTTTCCATAAAAAAGCAGAAAAAATCTCTTTTATTATATACATAATTATCTTGAAAATTACGTATATAAATATCCAATTATTTAAACTCCAAATAAAAGGAACCGAACCCAATATTTCGTTTTATAAAATGACACGTCTGCCTTCTTTCCGAAAATCGGAATATTACATTCTCCCCAAAGGAGTTTCGTCCTCGAAACTTAGAACATACCTGGTAAGTCCATTAAATCTGGGAACTCGCCGATCATCTCATCCTCGACTTCCCACGTAGCTTCTTCCGGTGAATGATTGCTCCATTGCACCAAAATCAAGGGAATCATTCTTCTCTTAACCATCTTTTCCTTCCTGTCCAAAATTCTGATCGGTTTCTCGTCATACGAAAGGTTATCTTGAAGGATCTCCGGATCAACCGTAGTCTCAACATCCGTCTTGGTCAAACACCTTTTCAACATCGATACGTGGAACACGTTGTGGACTCTTGACATGGATTCTGGTAGCTCAACCTTATAAGCCAACGGTCCAATCCTTTCCAGAATCTCAAAAGGTCCAACATACCTCGGACTCAACTTTCCTTTTTGTCCAAAACGTCTCACTCCCTTCATTGGTGAGGCTCGTAGATACACTCTTTCACCAACTTCAAACTCTAAGGGCCTTCTTCTAACATCTGCCCAACTCTTCTGTCTATCTTGAGCTGCCTTCAAATTCTTCTTAACCAATCGAACTCTTTCCTTAGCCTCGCTCAACCAATTCCGGCCCGGTGATTTGTCTTTCTCCGACTTCATCCCAAAACAAATGGCGTTTCTACACCTTCTTCCATACAACGCTTCAAATGGCGGCATGCCTATACTTGCATGATAATCGTTGTTGTAGGCAAACTCCGCTACCGTAGGTAATCATCCCATGATCCGCCTACTTCCAAAACACAAGCTCTCAACATATCTTCAAGTGTTTGGATGGTTCTCTCAGATTGTCCGTCTGTCTGAGGATGAAAGGCCGTACTCAAATCTAACTTGGTTCCGAAAGCTGTTTGTAAACCTTTCCAAAATCGACTGACGAACCTCGAATCACGATCCGAGACTATCGATATAGAACTCCATGTAACTTCACTATGTTATCCAAGTATAGTGTCGCCATCTTCTTCAAGGGCATATCAACCTTATACGGTAAGAAATGAGCGGATTTGGTCAATTTGTCTACAATCACCCAAATTGCATCATGACCGCCTCTTGTCTTAGGTAAGCCGGTAATGAAATCCATCGTAATCTTATCCCACTTCCATTCAGGGATATCCAATGGCTTAAGCATTCCTCCTGGTCGCCTATGCTCCGCTTTTACCTTCCGGCGCAGATATCACACTCGCCACGAACTTGGCTATTTCGGCCATCGCCGAGGCCACCAAAACTTTTCCTTCAAGTCTCAGACATTTTAGTGGATCCTGGATGAACCGAGAATGCAATCCTATGTGCCTCTTCCATAACTCTTTGCCTCAAATCCCCAATATTAGGCACACACAGGCGATCCTGGTACCAAAGGTTTCCGTTCTTGTCTAGCACGTAACCCACTGTAGGCTTTTCTCTTGCAACTCGCTTTAAATCAACCAAAACTGGGTCTTCATCCTGTTTTTCCCGAATATCATCCATCAACTCAGACCTTGCTAACAACGGCGCCACAACCTGCCGGTCTTCAATCTGATCAAAACTTCGGATTTGCAGCCCGTCTAGCCTTTCTGCCACAACTTCAACACTTGAAACCGCGAACACGGGTTTTCTACTCAAAGCATCTGCCACTATGTTGGCTTTACCCGGATGATATTGAATATCTAGGTCGTAATCCTTTACGAACTCTAGCCATCTCCTTTGTCTCATATTCAGATTCTCTTGGGTAAAGAAGTACTTCAAGCTCTTGTGATCGGTGAAGATCCTCGCCTTAACTCCGTATAAGTAGTGCCTCCAAGTCTTTAGGGCAAACACTACTGCCGCCAACTCTAAGTCATGTGTTGGGTAATTCTTCTCTCATGCACCTTCAATCGTCTAGATGCATAAGCAATTACCTTTCCTCCTTGCATCAACACACAACCCAAACCCCGTCCCGAAGCATCCGTGTAAACGCTATAATTATCAAAGATCTCCGGATCGCCAAAATCAATTCAGTAGTCAACTTCTTCTTCAACGTCTGAAAGGCCTCTTCACACTCACTGGTCCACTCAAACTTCACATTCTTCTGAGTGAGCCGGGTAAGTGGTGTAGCTATCCTTGAGAAGTCTTGAACAAACTTCCTATAATAGCCAGCCAGACCAAGGAAACTTCTAACCTCTGAAACTGTAGTCGGTCTGGACCACTTCTCAACTGCTTCAACCTTCGAGGGATCAACTTTAATGCCATCTCCAGAAATGACATGACCCAAGAAACTCACTTGATTCAACCAAAATTCACATTTGGAAAACTTAGCATACAACCGATTCCTCTTCAAAGTCTCCAACACTATCCTTAAGTGTTCTTCATGTTCTTTCTCATCCTTGGAATATACTAGGATATCGTCTATGAAGACTATCACAAACTTATCTAAGTATGGCATGAAAACACGCCGCATTAAGTCCATAAATGCAGATGGAGCATTAGTGAGTCCAAAAGGCATAACTAAGAACTCATAATGTCCATACCTCAGATCAATGCCGTCTTCGGTATATCTGCTACCTTGATTTTCAATCGGTGATATCCCGACCTAAGATCAATCTTAGAGAACACGCTCCTTCCTTGCAACTGATTAAACAAGTCATCAATTCTTGGCAAAGGATATTTGTTCTTGATGGTGAGATTATTCAACGCTCTGTAGTCGATGCACATCCTCATGCTACCATCTTTCTTCTTGACAAACAATACTTGGGGCTCCCAAGGTGAAGTACTAGGCTGAATTATATTCCTCTCGAGCATGTCCTTAAGGTGAGCTTTCAACTCTTTCAACTCACCGGCGCCATTCTATAAGGTGCCTTGGCAATCGTGTCGCTCCCGTATCAACTTGATCTCGAATTCGATCTCTCTATCCGGCATGTTCCCGGTAACTCTTCCGGAAACACTTCAGGATACTCCTTGACCACAGGGGTCTCCCTTAACTCGGGCTTTACTTGTTCCACATCCACTGCGTACAACAAGTAGCCTTCACAGCCTTTCTGACAAGCCCTTATAGCCTTAACCGCTGATATTATCGGATGTCGCTTCTTGCTAGGCTTGTACACATTGCCTTGATAAGTCTTATCAGATTTCCCAGGTACCTTAAAGATCACTTTCTTTCCTCGGCAATCTAGATGGACGAAGTTCTCGGATAGCCAATCTATTCCAAGAATCACATCGAAATCCGAAAAGTCTAAAACCGTGAAGTCGCTTTTGCATCGATAAGATCCAACTTGGACTTCCACTTGTGGTATCATCTTAGTTACTTTCGTTACCTTCCCTAACGGTGTGGTTATCTCCAACGTATTCCTTAAAGGTTCCAAAGGTAGACTCAATTTCTTAGCTACTTTAGTCGACACGAAAAGTATTAGACGCCTCCCGTGATCGAACAAAGCTCTGACCATAAAATTATTTAACATTATCGTACCTACGATGTACATTTATTCAATTAACTACAGTCACAACATGAATAAACATGCTATAAACATAACTTAAAAGAACAAATTAACAATAAGTACCTGATATAACGTCATCCTCAGGTTCTGCCTCTCTAGCATCAGCTGCAAAAACACGAATCAGGCGACTTGGGCCGCTTCTACCACTTCCTTCTTCGTTACCCGTTGGACCCTTGGTCGGACGGCTTCTTGGCAAAGTGTCCCGCTTCTCCACAGAGATAACATCCGTTTGTATGAACTCGGCACTCACCTGAGTGATTCATGTTGCACTTAGGGCAAAGGGGTGCTCCGGTAGGTGGTTTACTTGCTGCAGGGGCCGTGGTCTTCTTGAAACTCGATGTGGTGCTCTCGGTTATTACCCTGGCTCGCTCCAAAGCTCCTCTTATTCCCAACAACCACGGTGGCCTTCTTCCGAAGGTCTCAACTTCCAAAGCTTTATTCAACAACTCCGCCATATTCTTAGCCGTGAAACCTAGCATGCCAGATCAGTATATGATATGCTAACCCTTCCTTGTATAGGGCCATTTTCCTCTCTTCTACCTTCATTAGCTCAGATAGAATCTTCCCAACTCGTTAAACTTGTTGGTGTCTTTAACTGGCTATCATAGTCAAACCTCTGCGTAAGCTTTAAACTGCCTTGCCATATCTCGCCTGCATCAGTGGCCGGAAGTACTCATTGTAGAACATGGTCTTGAAACCTTCCTAATCATCACCTTACCACTTTGCTACTCAGATCGAATCAATCCAAGCTTCACCACACCCAAAAGAAAATCGACCGCCAATCGTGCCATTTCAGGTCTCGGGGACATGTATGTTCCTACATGCCTTCTCAAAACTCCTAATCCATTCTTCACCTTCGAGTGCTCAACATTTCCAAAGAAATCTGGACTTTGTTCCTTCTCAACTCGTATACCAGTCAATCTGATGGTGCTTGCTCGAAACCGGTCTAATCTGGGTGGAGTGCGGATAAATTGGAGGTGTGCAGCGTAAGGCACTTGCCGGTGATACTTGGGGTTCTTTGGAAACCGTAGGGTGGGTAGCCAAAACCTTCTTTGAAAGTCGGGCGGGGTGACGGTGGTCTTGTGTAGTCGTGACGTAGGACCTACTGGAGGTGGATAGGGGACCTGTTGTTGCTGGTGGAACACAATGGGTGAGGTGTGGCTCACTGGTGGAGGGTAAAAGATTTGCGGCTGCGGAGGGTAGCTCACTGGCGGTGGTATCGAACTCACTGGAACTTCACTGACCAGAGAAAATGGAACCGAACTTCCCACATGCCACTGTGGGGGTTGCTGAGGTCGTGGTGGCGAATTCCGCTGAGAAACCGGTGAGGGGGTTGCTGTATGTGGTGGTGGTGACAAACTCTGCTGAGGTGGATGACTTGGCCTCACAACACCTCCTCCTACGACTGGTGTTGGACTCTCCCGTCGAACTCCTGACGATTCTGCACCGGCTCAGTTCTCGTGAACACCATCCCTGATGATCAAAGAAAACCGTAGCGTTACTAATGGATCTAGAAAACTTATCTTAAAAGAATAGAAGCCTAAAAGACGCTTTGCTCTGATACCAACTGTAACGCCCCGTTCCCGGACACCGAGTCCTTATCCGGAAATCGAAACGTTCGGCACGCATAACATTAAATAAATAATATTACACGTAAGCCTCTACTACGTCGTATCAAATAAAAGGCAAACGGAAGCAAAGACTCGGGTAAAAATTTTTCCAAACATTAAAGAATAGAAACCACTAAAGATAGAATAAATGTAATACTTATTACATTCAAAGAAACCAACGAAATCCAATGATACTAAGATAACTATTACATCCAACTAATCCAAGTCTATGAAATAGCATAAATGAAAGAACCAAAATAAATAAGAGTCTTCAACTCCGCGCCTTCAAACGTCGTCATCAAAGTCCTCCTCAAAACCTTCACCAACTCGTTTCGTCTTCTCTCCCCAAACACATAAATAAACATGCATTTGAGGTAAGTACAATGTACATAGTAAGAAGTAGAAGATACAATTTAATTAAGGTTATTATTAAAAGCTTATCTTGGCGAGAACGACTCAATCTAGGGTTCACTTCATGCCCATCGACACGTCGTGACTATACGTTTCTACTTAGCTTATCTTTGTTACATCACTACCCAAGAACATCAAGCATGCGGCGTTCATCACTGAAGATATACTTGCTAACTAACGGTGATTAGCACCGATTAGCTCGGGGTCTCCCGGTATGCGTATCGTCCGATGGATTTCCTCCACTACCCTTCACCCGTTTAAGGCCAAAGCAGTGTTGTCCACCTTTTATGGACGTATCACATCGCCGATATGAAATAGTGTTCTAACCGAGAATAGATGATGTTTTATCTTTTACTACACATATGTATGTATTGATGTGAATTAACTAGCCATCCCTAGTGTTTTCAAGTAAGCTCCTCACATCTCCTACTCTGCATTTTTAGACCACTGAGACGCGGACAAGTCCTAGCAAATACACCGACATTGATGAACCCTAGTTCACCAAAGCACAAGCCCTTTCATGCCACTTCCGACGGATCCGAACTTCAACTCCTTTAAGAGTACATTCGGTGTTTTAATCAACGCATCGAAGTATAATCGAAGCTTGTTTATGTTTAATTAATCTTAATACATCGTGATTAAGAGTTTAAAACAATAAAGGACATGATGATCAAGCTTGAAACAATTAAAGTAATAGAAATAAGGTAACAAATCCAAACGCTCGTTTAAGCCTTATGGACGCCCGTCCACTAATACCGGACGCTCGTCCACTTAAAATCGCTACAACCTGTAAGTAAAATCACCCCTCAAACGCCCGTCCGCTTAAAGCAAACGCCCGTTTGAAATCGGGCGCCCGTCCACTAATCCCGACGCCCGCCCTCCAAGAACGCTACAATCTCGAATCAAAAATCTCTCGCCGACGCCCGTCTCAGCTAGTCCGACGCCCGTCCGAACTACCAAAATCACAGACGCCCGTCCGACTAGTTCAGACGCCCGTCGCTGGGTTTACCCAAAACCCTAAAATCTTCAAATACGATTTTCAATCCGTTTAACCTAAATAATAGCAATTTCAACACATAAAATCACAGGAAACATATCTAACCATACCATGGCATCTAGGACCATTAACCAACTAAAAGCCATAACCTTCTTACATCTAAACACTTAAAACCTTAATCTAAACCTTAATTAGATTGTAGGAAGAGCTTCTTACTTGTCTTGCGACCAAAAACCAGTCCGATCACCTTGAAATCTGCAGCCTTTCCAACAAAGTCGCTATCCAACGATGTTCTTCTCACGACGATTCCGGCGTTCAAACCGATCCAAAACGATTGAGATTTGCTTTAGATTTTGGTGAAACTGTTCCAACCCTTTTCTTTTCTCCCAAGTCGACGGCAAGAAGAAAAGGGCGGCTGCTCTCTTTTTTTTGACTAATGATTTAGGTTAGGGGATTAATGTGTATAATAGATCCCTTATATAGTTAATCCCAATTAAATCATTTTTCCATAAAAACAGAGAAAATCTCTTTTATTATATACATAATTATCTTGAAAATTACGTATATAAATATCCAATTATTTAAACTCCAAATAAAAGCGAATCGAACCCAATATTTCGTTTCAAAAAATACACATGCCTCTGCTTTTTCCTAAAATCGGAATATTACAACTACTGCCACTAATTCATAAGTATGATAGTTTTTCTCACGTGGCTTCAGTTTTCTACATGTATATGCTATCACTTTCCCATCTTTCATCAAAATGCAACCAAGCCCTTGCCATGAGCATCTGTATAAACACCATAGTTGTTGAATATCTTAGATAGAACAAGAACTAGTGATGTTATCAACTTCTCCTTCAATGTCATGAATGCCATTTCACATTCCTTGCTCCACTCATATTTAACACCCTGTGAGTGAATTTAGAGAGAGGTGTAGCTATCTTGGAGTTGGCAGTAAATGAGCTGAACTACTTGTGAGCTACTTGTACCCGACTCGCAAGAGAGTTGGACTCGATTCGGTTTTTTCGAGTTCGAAATTGAGTTTGATTAAATAATTAAATTTATTAAATGTATCATAAAATATTATTTTACATAATTAAAAAATATTATTCGAGTCGAATATTAGACGAGTCGAGCTCGATCTTACAATATTTTATTAAAAATTAAATGACTTCTATGAAAATAATCGAGGTTACGAGCCGAGTCGAGTTATATCGGGTACTTAGCGAGTCGGGTTCGATCTTGTCTTTTTATAGCTTGAGTCGAGTTTCGAGCCCGAAGTTTTTTAGTCAAGTCGAGTCGAGCCCTAGAAAGTATCGACTCGACTCGGCTCGATTACACCATTATCTTGGAGAGATCTTTTACAAATTGCCGGTAATAAACCGCTAAACCCAAAAAACTTCGGATTTCAATCATTGTGGTCGGTTTAGACCATTTAGTTACGGCATCGACTTTTACAGGATCTACCTTAATCTTTTTCGATATCACATGACCTAAGAAACAGAGTTGGTCAAGTCAAAATTCGCATTTTCAGAATCCAACAAGCTTGTTAGTATTAACATCACATCATCAACAAAGTAGTATACCAGAATATCATCGATAAATATTATTACAAACTTGTACCATAAATTTTATGTTGGACTGCACAGAAATCACAGTTGGTCTTGCACCAAAACCAATAGAATTCAACTTCCATCACCCGCCTCACCAGTAAAAAACTTTCCATTAATGTATCTATTTAAAAGTGCCGACTTGATGTCCGAAACTTGCATCTGGACCATCCTAAAATTAGTGTGTACGGAAAAGTAGTAGAAGTAGTAGTAATTTGTTTTTTTTATAAGTAACTAAACAACATTGTGCACACGTATTGCTTTCTCTTATTTGGGGAACCGAAGTATTGCTTTCTCGAAGCTCAATCCGACCCCGGCCGCATGCTTATTCAGGTATCGGAAACAATCCCCAATTTGTTATGGCCACCACTACAACCGGCACCTCTCCGAATTTCCAAAAGCCTGATCTTTTATCTCCTCCCAACCCAACCGATCGACTCCTAGGAACTCTCGTGAACGCGCCGGTACATGACGGTCTGCACTTTTGGCAATTTATGGTTGCCGGGTCGATTGCGGGTTTGGTGGAGCACATGGCCATGTTCCCTGTGGACACAGTGAAGACCCAAATGCAAGCTATGGGCTCCTGCCCTTTGAAATCTTCCAGCCTGCGACTCTCCATCCGGTCTATCCTAAAATCCGAAGGCCCTGCTGGGTTTTACCGTGGGATAGCGGCTATGGGTCTTGGAGCTGGCCCTGCACATGCGGTTTACTTTTCTCTTTATGAAATTTGCAAGAAATCACTTTCAGGTGGGAAACCTAATAATTCCCTGGCTCATTCGGCTTCTGGGGTGGTTGCAACTGTGGCAAGCGATGCCGTATTTACGCCGATGGATATGGTTAAGCAGAGGCTACAGTTAAGTAGCAGTCCATATAATGGAGTTTGGGATTGTGTGAAGAGGGTAGTGAGGGAGGAGGGGATTGGAGCGTTTTATGCTTCCTATAAAACTACAGTGCTTATGAATGCGCCTTATACTGCAGTGCATTTTGCCACCTATGAAGCAGCCAAGAGGGCATTGATGGGGTTCTCTCTCGAGACAGCAAATGATGAGCGCTTGGTAGTTCATGCTACAGCTGGAGCTGCTGCTGGGGCATTAGCAGCATTTGTTACGACTCCTCTAGATGTGGTTAAAACAAAGCTTCAATGTCAGGTACTACCTAAGTTTATGGGCCGATTTCTTTTAGAGTCCTTTATGCAGTTACAATTTGTTCTCAATTTTTTCTGTGCCATATAGCGTGTTTTTGTTTATTCTCCTTAAGATATGTCGCCTTGCTTGCTTATTTGTGTCCTGGTGTGGTCGTTTTGAGGACGATTTTGTGTTCCGCAAGTATATATAGCCCATCATTTACTTTGTCTATATGAACCGCTTTTAGTGCTCAAGCTAACTTGGTGTAGCTGTGTATGTTCATACTCGTTTATGACTGGAATTATTAAGGATGAATTGGAGTTATTTAAGCTGTCTGAAATATTACTCCAAATTAATATTCAAGTACCCTTTTTTTTGCGTCAATTCCTATCCAATGTGTGTCTTTTTACATTCATATATGCTTTTTGTCAAGATGAAGCATATTGATTTTGGATGATAAGGGCGTGCGGAGTGCTCACCATGTGTGGCTGAGTGCTGGTGTTGTACCCACCAAACATGACCAAGTACAGTTTCTTTTAGAACTGCCGTGTTGCTTGCTTTGGGGTCCATTGTAAAATCCATACCTTAGGAGGTGATGTGGTGTGGATGGAATCCTGTCCTTGGGGCTCCCATATTAGCTGATGGTTTTGTGGCGTAAATCTTTTCATCTGGATTTCCATAGTATACTATTTTAAGTGAATTGTTTTTACACTTCAATAGTTAACCCCAACCTATTTTAGTTATGAGGGTAGCTTGAGCACGTAAATCCCATGGAATCGTTACAAGATAAGAGAGAGTACAATGTCTTGAGCTCTTAAATTGATTCATGCAGTTCAATAGTCGTCCCCAACTTATTTTAGTTATCAAGGTACCATGTGCATGCTATTCCTGCGGAATTGTTTCAATATAAGAGAGAGTTCGATGTCTTGAGCTCTTAAAGTAATTTCTATTTACTTAATTGTTTAATGTAAAGTGAGATTCAAGATTAGCCATCTCTAGATAGCAGAGCTCGATATCATTCTGATCACAAAGTAGGATTTAATTTCCCGCTCGTTTTCTCATGCAATTCTTGAGGAGGCTAACATGTTTTTAGTTAGCAAGGGCTGTTAAAGTCAGTATCAAGGTATGAGTGTTCTATATGTCTTGAATATACCCTAGGCGACCTCTGCTGGGCGATCCGGTCTTCTGGGCGGTGTTGGGCGGTGCTGGGCGCTCCTGGGCGCCGCCTAGGCGACCTAGGCGATTAGGGTTCCATCTGGGCGAACATCCAAGTTTTCCCAAGTGTTTAGACAAGAAAGAGGCATATAGAACACTCATACCTTGATACTGCTGGGCAATAATGATGACGTAGTGTATCAATTTCCCACAATGAGCTCCCATTACAAAAACACAACTGCTAAAAGCTTTGTAAACTAGAATTCTTCGAATCAAGTCATCCAACGTAAAGATATTACACTCTAGAGTTTTCCCCCAAACTGTAAAAAGCTATTACTCTGAATGTTGGAACTCAAGAGACTTGTACTCAGTTAGTGTAACCTTAAAACCCTAAAACCGCCTAGGCGCCCTAGGCCCTAGGCGCCCCAGTAGCGTACCGACTTCGCCTAGCGAGTTTTAGAACATTGGTTAAAGTTTAGTTTTTTTGCTTGTAAAATTTAGTAATTTATGTTCTAGAGTTCATTTCATGCCTAGTACTCAATTTGGATATCAGTAAGCTCTTCAGTTCTTGGGCTACTGCTTGTTCTGTTACCTATTTTGGTGTAGAATTTTACCTTTATGTTCCAAGAAACTGCTCTTCTGAGGAATTAATTTGCTCGCACCTTGCTCTTATGTTCATGTACAGTTGTAGCCCTTGTACCAACTGTGACATTTTTGTGGAATTAGGTGTACAGGGAACACCAGTCATTGATTACTGTTTACAGAATTTGAAATATTTGTATATTCGTTTAGTGTGTGATCACTTTTTTTGTTTCGTGGTGATTTGAAGTGAACTATAGCTTAGATTGGTCCAAGACATTTGATAATGTCTTGGTTTTGAGCTTTTCTGATCTTGATGTGTATGTGTCCTTACTCCTTAGTGAACAAAAATTTTGTTGTCCGCGGTAGAAGGGCTATTTTGGATGTATCACATACATTCACTTGGTACAAGTACAACCACTGCTACAACAGTTATACCATAAAATTTTCGCTTTTTTTTTTTTTGTACTGATGAAAATTGGTGGCTTTTATGTAGGGTGTATGTGGATGTGACAGATTTGTATCTAGTTCAATTAGAAATGTATTTACAACCATAATAAAGAAAGACGGATATAGGGGTCTCATGAGAGGGTGGATGCCTAGGATGCTCTTCCATGCTCCCGCAGCTGCAATCTGCTGGTCAACTTACGAATCAGCCAAGACCTTCTTCCACAACGGGAATCTTAGTAGTAATGTTACGGCCTGAAACACATACATCATCAACTGGTGTTAGTCCCACTCTTATGTGAAAGAGATATTTTTCGTAGAGTTATAAACACAGATTTGATTTTGACTTGCAAAGAGGATGAAGGAACAACTTGAACAAGCTTTGGTGTTCTGCACTTGGGCTCGGTTTTATACAACATAGTTTGTTAAAGGAAAATTTCGCAGGTCACCCCCTCTCCGCCCCAATGATTTGAGTTGTAGTTAAGTTACCTCTGGTCTATTAGACCATGCAATTTTGTTTATCGCTGTAACTATGGGATTTCTGTTATTATGATCAACTGTAGTGTCTTCTTGTATCAGTTTAATACTCGGTTCTCAGTTTAAACCCTGAACCAAAGCAAATCAGTTCAAACCAAACCATTCGTTTCATATTATTTGGCTTGATTTAAGGTTTTTTTTTTTTTTTTTTATTTTAAAATTTTTATTTTTAAACGAATCATTAAATTTTTAACCAACCCAAACCCATCCAAAGCATGCCACGCTCGCCCTTACCGGAAATGCAAAGGAAAAGATGAAAGTCAAATCTCCGAGTCTCCACCAGTGTGTATAAACCATGAGTCATACCGGAAATGCAATGGAAAAGATGAAAGTCAAATCTCCGAGTCTCCATCCGTGTGTATAAACCTCGAGTCATTTACACATAAGCTTCACTAGTGAATTGTGACAGTGAAACACGGGTAATAACAGAAGGGTATCAAGTAATTAGTGAAAGAATTGAAAAATAACATATTTATGTGTTGTTTAAATATCATTAATGTTGTAAGAAAAGTCACAAATATGACTACAAAAGGGAAATTTTATGACAGTGGAACACATGGGTAATAACCGAAGGGTATCACGTAATTGGTGAAAGAATTATAATTTTCAGTGAATTAAATCGAGAGATTTACATAATAAGGTTTACCTCAATCGTAAAACTGAGGTCTTGTGAACTCTAGGTGCATGTGTTGTCGTATAGACAGGGGCGGACCTACCCTAGGGGTGGGGTGGTCTCAAAACCACCCCAAATTTTGAAAAAAAACCCAAAAAATATTATTTTTATTATTGTATTAGTATTAGTGTTAATATTAGTAAAACGTAATGTGTCTTTTTCTAAAAGAAAATATAATATTTTCAAGTGGGCTTTTTTTATTTTTATTATTATTATTATCTTTTTTACACAGAGACGAGAGCGTGGCCTAATGGCCTTATTTATTTATTTAAGGGATTCGAACCCTGGGCCTTCCCACCTGGAGCGCCTGAAAATCAGGTGGTAACCACCTGGGATGAAATTCTTTTGCTTTTCAAGTGGTCTAAAAACAAATCTTTTTTAGTCTCAATAATTAGAGGTTGTAGGTTCAAATCCCGCTACCAACATTTTTTTTTAGCTTGTGCAGTTTATATACTGCAAAAGGGAAATTTGGGTTGAAAAAATATACTTTGGACGAAATTAGTAAAACTTATCTTTAAGACATAAACAAATTATACAGTCATATAAACTGAAGATTATTTGGAAAGTGTCATACTTGCAGGAGGGGAAAAAACACACACACGCACACCCCAACAACAACAACAACAAAAAACTATTGAACTTTGTTCATCGAATCGTATAAATTCCAGTACTGAATTAACATTCATTCTTGACTATTTGAACAATCATAATCATAATTAAACAACTAGTCTGCTTAATATACATGTACTTTGTATAGGTTTTCATTCCAGCCACAAACCGAGTTTTTCAAGATGTTGCTCTCTCATTAAAAACACCATAAAGAATAAGGCCTTAATTACACTTCTTGACCAACCATCAATCAAGTTCTGCAGATTTGCACCACCCGCCTTTGAATGCAAAATGGCGGGCAGCGTCATGAACTTTCCACTTGCCCAACCACGACGGTAATGTCATCAAGCTTTCCACCTACAAATACAATGGCTTGAAAACTAGGTTCAACATTTTGTTTTGCAGATATTCATACCAAGGGTCTCTCTCTCATTCACCAAAACTAACACAGACCAATACAAAATACAAGAGCGTTTTTGTCTTTTTACACACTAGTCGAGAAATACCCCTGATTTCCGTACCTGTTAACTTCATTCCAATAGCTTTCTTCCACCACGGAGCGTCAAAACCCTAAGCATGATCATATACATTGGACCATATGACACAAATAAAAAACAAAAACGAAGAAAAAAGGATTACAAATTGGCTTTACTCTAGCTCTGGCCTCCATAGAATAAGGTGAGTCGAAACTGGGATCCGTTGAATGTAGGTGGGCTAGATTAGCTAACTTCTTTGCTGCCATTATTATACACAAAATACAAAAAAGAAAGAAGTGAGATGGAGAGCTATTTTGATGATCTATTATTTCAAGTGAATGAACTTGATTTTAAAAAAGAGGTACCGGTATCAGTTACGTCATCACTACATGAAGACATGGTAGAAGCAATTTCAAAGTCGAAAAGGTTATCAAATAGCCCATCTGAGCCCATAACAACTGTGTCTCCTTCCATCAATTCCACACTTGTTACCTGTATTTGGCTTCAAATACCAAATCTTAATGAAGCATACACACAACACGATAATGCACTGCGTCAATTATAGCTCAGATATTTCTGAAACCCCTTTATTTAAATGGTCACAGTTAAAAAAAATGATTTGAACGCACGGTTAACATACCGTAGCATCAAGATATGTTTGACCAAGAACCTCTGAGCTCAGTTGGTATGGGCAGTCAAAATAATGCTCTTGTGGTGATGTTGTGAATATCACTTGGCCTATCACAATAAGAAAATCAAATCTGCTTGAGTTCAAAATGGAAAGTAAAAAAATAAAGTAATAATGACAAGAACAAAAATAGATAAACAGTAGGGAAACAATACCGTTCCGGACAATCCGCAGTCCACAGTCCCCAACACTGCCAATCTTAAGAGTTCCATTTCTTTCCAACATGGCAACTATTCTAATTAACCAAAAGAGGGGATCGATTTCATTGTTACGGAATTAATATTTGTCGAATATATTCTCGTGTTGAAGCATTTAACAGAGAAGCAACCTACACTGTAGCAGAACCAACTGAAGATGTTCCGGCGTGTGCTTTCTTTATGAGATTCCGAGGATCATAATTGACCTACAGACCAGGACATACTATAAGCTAACCACATGCATTTAACAAAACAATTTAGCGTCAAAATCTGTAAGTTCACAAGTGTTTGTATGAATAATTAACCAACAAGAATGGTTCTCTTTATCACCCCAAACATTGTATAGCAGAATTCAATACAAAAACACAAAAGCTTATGTTTCTCCAAATCGATAAACATACTCTACTCCCAACAGATAAGTGAATCCCGGAAAGCATGAATCAGCTAGAACCGCAAGGTTCCAAAAAAACAAGTTATATATACAGATAAAGTCTAAAGAAAGACAAAACAATTTCTAGGGGTGAAACAATGAGGCCTACCTCCTCATCTCCAACTAAAGAAGAAGCATTAGCCATCAATTCTCGAGAGAACAATGCAGGGTCGACGTTTTGCTCAGCCCAGCTGCCAATCAGAACAGAGTTCTAAGGTTCTAGTCTTCCAGATCAAACTCATCTGGAAGCTCAAAAAGAGCTAACATACAAACACATATGCATATTATAGTGATTATTGAAGATAAAAAAAAAACACCAAAACCAAATTTCACAATTCACATTGCATTATACGGCAAAGTAGAATACACTGACCATGTAAAATTCAGCAATCTCATTTCTTCGTTGCTGATAAAAAAAAAATCGAATCTAGAACTAGAAGAGAACGGCACATGCATTTAATGTCTGAGCACATCAAAGAGTTTCTACAGAAAAGTTGAGGCCTTGAATACTACAAACCAACACCTTATCTACACCAAGATATTCCCATTCCCTTCGACTTGAACACACCAAATTGGCAAGGCAAGTTAAAGAGCAGAAAACTAAGAAAGAAGAGAAAGGTCGAGTGGCTTTGTATTTGTATTAGAAGAAAAAAAAGCCTGGGAAATCAGAAAAGCGCCATATCTACATTTACCATAAAAATCTAAGAAACCCAATCAACTATAGCTGGGAATTTTTTTTTTACTACAGTTCAAAGATAAGAAATTAATTGAAGCATACCCAGAGACACCATCAGCAACGGCAATAACTCCTCCGTTGTAGTTGCTTACAAAGAAGGCATCTTCCCCTCCCTTTTCCACCTACTCACAAGGGGAAAAAGAAAATCATTAGTGTCAATTCATCATCACTTACGAAGCACTTTTATGCAAATTTAAAATCCAAATGAAGCACATGACATCATTGGAAGATGAAATCACTTTTGAGAATCCAAGCAATTCCATTTAATCAAACAATGACAGAATGGTAGAATTTTCCTTAAATCCTAACCTTCTTTGGATGTGGGATGACATGGGTTCCAACACGCAACCACAATTTCGGTCTGGAAAAAAAAAATCTCTTGAATGCGAAAGTAAGTGTGATAAAATAGAACATTAACAATAAAAGGGATTGATAAGTTGTACTCTACCCAGCAATGGGATTGGACACAGATGATGCACAAGAAACAGATGTCTTCGCCCTCATGGGGAGAGAATTACACCTTCCTATCACATGAGATGACCCAAAATGGGATGATTCGAAACATTGAGAAGATATCCGAAGCTTGCAAATGTGTGTCGCCATTTCCGGCTTCAAACCCAGGCCAAAAGTTCAAGTTACACTTTAGTGTTGCAAGTACGTGGGTTTAAAACGTCCCCACGCTCCCTTCTCATCTTCATGTAGTAAATTTTTTACTAGTTAACTTTTTCTTCCCCTAAAAGAAAAAAAAAAAAAAAAAACTTTTTCTACTTAAAAACATGTCGCCACAGTGAATTCTACCTCTGGTGCAACTAGGCGAAAATTCCGGAAAATTGAACTTGTGTAACAGAACCGACTAAACGGTGGCAAATTTTATTTTGCGATAATATAAAATCGTAATACTGTCTTTAGTCGTTTTTATTAAATTAGTTTTAATTCACCTTATTCGCATTTATTAGATTTTAATCACGCAAAGGTTTAAAAAAATGGATATTTGTTTAAAATTACTAATTTTGAGATTTAATTAGACATTTAAAATACTTAAAAAATATAATTGGTTATAAGGACACGTTCTATTTAGTTTTCTTAAATTACCCATTTGCCTATCCGTTCAACAAATAATCTGCATCTCAATGTCAAATTGCTCATCCTCCACCTAAAACTGCTCCCTCCTCCGCCTATCCTAGCACCGCCGCCGCTGCGAAGATTTTGAAGCTCCGACAGTGTCTTGCTAAGCTCCGACAGTCTCAAACTTCCATTTAATGAATGCATTACACTTAAAGAAGAAGAAGAACTAAAGATATAGATGAACTTTCATTAATGTTTCTTAGATTTCATCCACAGACCGAATCCTAGCATATATGCTGGATATTTGTTAAAACAAACTACACAAATCTCAAGACACAATTTAATCCAAAGGTTCTAGTTGACACACCACACTACACACTTGTATACTCTAGACAAGTGACACATGTCAACATTAAAAACTTATCCAAATAATATCCAAATAAGTCATTTTACTTTTCATCCCCCCTGAAACGAAACGTTGTATCCACCACGTTGAGTTTGCTACGAACCAGCTGAAATAATCGAGTTCCAAGAGGCTTTGTCAGATTATCAGCAAGTTGTGATTCTGAGGGAACATATCTAACCATAAGCTTCTTGCCAAGGACTTGATGTCTCACAAAGTGAACATCAACTTCAATGTGTTTAGTACGTGAGTGAAAGACAGGATTATGAGCCAAGAAGGTTGCACCGGTGTCACGGATTTTATCTAAGAAAAACAACAAGTAATAAATTTATAAATCCGGTATTCCCCAAGTGTAGGGATCGTAGTATAGCGATTAATACCGGAGTCGATCACAGGGAATCGGGGTATCTAGTTCATTAATTTTCCTAGGTTGTTACTACTATTATTAAACCTAATATAATAGAACGAAAAGATAAACTGGACAGAGGATTGTCAGTCCAAAGCCAGGAAGGATAAAAGAGAAAACGAAATCTAAACTATAAACTATAAAATAAACAGTAAACAAGAAGATGATCATGGTGATTAAACAACGAACAAACAATAATCCACCGTTCCCGCAACCCTCTATTTCCTCTTTAAAGTTATCTTGTGATGATTTAATTCAAGTTGTGGTTCACCTATCAAAGGTATGAATTTCTACTCTCGTAGATAATTCGCCTATCAATCTCTCATCTCTCGATATATAAGATTGACGCTATCAAAACAAGGTGTAAGATCTCTCAATCTAGCAACCTAGATATTCAACCTATCAACTCTCGTTATGTCAAGGTAAAAAATCCCATCTTTCCTATGGTGATCTAAGGTTTACACCGACTCTCGTCATATGGTAAACATCAATAAACAATACATCTCTCGATATCGATTGCATAACAAATAATCATGGAAAAGATACAACTTTGAATTAAAATCACAACATAAAATCATTGGAAATAGAAAAACTCGATGGAAAAGATTCAAATCGTTTGAACATGTTCACTTTCTGCGTTGAGCATAAAACGCAAAGAAAGAAACAGAAATAAAACGGAAAAGAAACAAGAAAAATCGCAACCCCAGCCTCCTCACAAGAAGGGCAGGGCCGCTTGAGGTTTTCTCTAATGATTGTGTATCAATAGGTCTCTATAATGTCTCAATAATGTATTTTGTTAGGGTTGAAATACGCTACCGCTATTTATAGGAAAGTAAGTCGGTTTTCAGCATGTCGGCCGTGGACGCCCGTCCGGAATTGTGGACGCCCGTCCGGGGTGCCTTGGACTTGCTTCAGACGCCCGTCCACTCAGCGTCCAAACTCTCTGAATCAACTTTCCTCTCCTGGACACCAGTCTAATATTCGACGCCTTGACCCAGCTGACGGACTTGGGCGCTTGATTGGTTGGATCCAAATTCGAAATCTTCAACTCTATCTCTTTTCTTCTAGCCAATTCCATCCCTATCTCTTTCTCATCCATTAAATCCGACTCTTATCTCTTTTAATCATCTTTTGAGCATCAAACATGTACCTACAACACATCAAAACATTGCAAAATGTAGTATCTTCCAAATCAATATAAAACCATCAATTTTACACATAAATCATACAATTTTGCAACGAACCCATTGAAAACATCACTTGCTCAATATTTCAATTATAAAGCTCGATTTCTATGAAAAAACATCCAGACATGGGGGAAATTGATATAAAATATATCCTTATAAAACGTATAAAATCACCCTTAACAACTCCCCCACACTTAGCTTTTGCTCGTCCCGAGCAAAACAAAACATAATCAAGACTCGAGACATATAAACATTTATGCATATATAAAGCATATTCAATAGTTTAGAGGTTCACCCAAGTGTGTGGCCATAATAAATTTCCACTAAATCCACACTTGAAATTGATTCAAGCAAAACTAGCCAACATCCCATTTAGATCAGAAATATAAAAACGATTATAACATGCACCTCACAAAACATACATATTCGAAAAAAAATAATAAGGAGTATTTAAAATATTTCCGACATACTTAGAGGATAATCCCTACAACATATCTTTCAGTTTCTACTGGGGATAGTCAGAAGATGACTAAGGTTTTCAACCATCTTTTCACAATACCATTTGCTAATTTTTCTTAAAGTTCTCTTAATTACACACGTATAGCATATGCCCTCATTCCCAAAGAATAGGACGTTTATGATAACACCCTAGCCGGACTACTATCATCGAGCGATCGGGAGCTATTAATCTCATAGTGGTATAGGACGTTTCGTGATAACGCCCTACCGCACTCAAATCATTGGCAGCTACTTCCGACATACACATATATTATTCATACAATTCATCTTAGAGTGGTATTCAAACCTTAAATTATATCCCTCCTATCACATTCAAACCTTCAGATATTCACAGTATGTCATATTTTAATTCTAAACACAAACTTATTAAAATTTTCAAAATTCGTATGTAAGCAAAGAATCATGCGATAATCATCAAAAATCTCTAATCAAACGGGCATAGCTTTAAAATATAGCTCATCATTTACTATGGCACGTGAAAAATAGTGTTGGGTGAGACACCTAAATTTACTAAATATGCAAAATAACGCACCAATGATATAAAAACTCAAATAAAGATATGCCTTTGTTCACTTGGGACGAAGCAAAAATTTAGCACTTTTTCATAGAAATATAATAGTATGGCAAATGAATGTAGATACATAAAACCATTCCCCTCCCCCACACTTAAATTACAACATGTCCTCATGTTGTGCAGAATTAAAGAAAAGATAAAAGAACTTAGCTGATTTGGTAATGATATGAAGATAGGCTGAAGAAGGATAGATAATCGATCCGCGTTTCGAGGCACGAGATGTCATAGTATTCCTCTCCGATTCACTTCCAAGGCCACTTAACAAAATCAACTAAAATGTACCGCACCACTTGAAAAACATGGCGATCTCTCGGGAACACGGGGGAATATAACATGGCAAAAATAATTATAGACAAGAAATAAGCACATGATATAATGGCTCAGATGGAAAAATCACCACACAGGGAAAGTACAGAACACCTAAGCGTCAAATATAAAGCCACAGAAGCTTTACAAAACAAATAAGGTCCAACATGTGCATACAGAAATGAGGATAGAGGACACTACAAAGTAGTAGGGCTAGGTGCACTAAAAAGATAAATAAAAAGAAAAAGAAAAAACAGAATAAAATACCATGCAACTAAATGATATGCAACTATACTAAAAAGGCAAAAAGAAAATAAAGAAAATAAACTAGCCCAACTAATTCCATAGATGTCGCCCTAATCTAAGCACGATCAAGAATATAAACGTCTACTAAATAACGCCACAGAAGCGCAACAAAATTCGATTATGCAAAGCCACAGAAGCTTGCCAAGTAAAGTGTAGACGTGCCTTTAACAACCCTAACACCCTAGATAGACGACAAAAGGAACAACATATATCAAATTGGAATCACATCTAACTAGGTGAATTACTCAACATGGATTGCAGTAAATGGAAAGAAAACCATAACGGTGAAAGAACATGACATCTACGCATATACAAAGGCCACAGAGGCTCACATTAAAACATCCAAGTCGAATAATGAAGCATGTATATGAAAATTAATCAATTATTTAACATGGAATAGTAGATGGAAAGATGTAAACATGTAAGTTCAGAACATCTACGCAAAAATAATTAGCCACAGAAGCTCATATAGGAACAACCATGTCAAATAATAGACGTATGTATCAAGATAAAATCTATTCATAAAAACTGACAGACTGGACTGACGTTCAGTCAATCCAGACGGACGTCTAAATCATATTCAGGGCGGACGGACGTTCGAGCATGCAGAGCGCCCGTCGAGAACCACATAAGCGAGGCGGGCGTTGGGGAAAAAGACAAACACTCGTCGACTCTCTTCTAAAACCATAACAAATTGATGCGTTTTGGGACGGACGGGCATTCACTTACTATGGACGCCCGTCTGACTTAGCAGAAAAGCACAACAGACTCGACCTATATCAGAAGACAGCAACAACCCCAGAAATAATCTAATATCATATCATTAAAATGAAACCCTAGTGTTTATTGAAAACAACACTATGAAACCTAAATTCACGTTTCATAAATTGAGTAAAAAAGGTTTTGCACATTAACTTGATAGTTTATCGAAACACGGCAAAATAAAAAACCTCAATTCATTTAACGGTACTTTTTATTGAAAGAAATAAAGAAACAGAAACAGAAAAAGATACGGAAAACCTAAACATAAACCTACCTACGAAAAATTTAAAACAAAAAACAAGAAAACGATAAAAGGGAGAAAAACGTGTTGAAATCTTCTGAGCCCAAAATGGAAGGGAAAACAGTGGATTTTGACCTCGAAAATGGCATCAAACGGCCTTCGGCAATTCAACACGTCATCGGCGTCGGAACGAGCTTTCCGAATTGGGGTCCTGCGCTCCAAACGGACACTCGAGCCGAAAGTTACGACAAAATACTAACGAGTGCTAAAAACGATCCTTTTATCCAAAAGTTCGATCGCTAAAAATGTGGAGTCGATGATTCAACCTCGGAACCCTACCTACGAAACCTACCTACAGCGAAACCTAGTACATTTATTTAATAAGCACAAGAAAGACAAACCAAGATATCTACCTAAAACAAAAATAAATAAAAAAAAGCGGTGATGAGAGGCAGGCGAGGCGGGCGTCCAAGTTTCTTGGACGGACGTCTGCTGGAGAAAGAAAACAGACGGGCGCCCAAGTTCTTGGGCCGCTCAAATGCTCTGGGCAAAGCACAAAATAGAGACGATCGATTTGGACGGACGGGCGCCCAATAGCTCGAGACGCCCGTTTACGTTCAAAGCGAAGCACATAAACGCCGCTAAACACGAAACAGTCCAAACAAAACACGAAAACTAAACAAAACCCTAATTGGAACCTAAACACAAACCTATGAAAAATTAATAATCACTAGATAACACAAACTACCTACGAAAAACAAAACAGAACAACTTTAGAAAAAATTAATAAGAAACTAAACGACCGTACCGATTCCCCGGCAACGGCGCCAAAAACTTGTTTTTGGTTCCGTTGGCGGGAATACTCACCACTATAATACCTTAGAAAAATTAATAATGAACTGGACAACCGCACCGATTCCCCGGCAACGGCGCCAAAAACTTGTCACGGATTTTATCTAAGAAAAACAACAAGTAATAAATTTATAAATCCGGTATTCCCCAAGTGTAGGGATCGTAGTATAGCGATTAATACCGGAGTCGATCACAGGGAATCGGGGTATCTAGTTCATTAATTTTCCTAAGGTTGTTACTACTATTATTAAACCTAATATAATAGAACGAAAAGATAAACTGGACAGAGGATTGTCAGTCCAAAGCCAGGAAGGATAAAAGCGAAAACGAAATCTAAACTATAAACTATAAAATAAACAGTAAACAAGAAGATGATCATGGTGATTAAACAACGAACAAACAATAATCCACCGTTCCCGCAACCCTCTATTTCCTCTCTAAAGTTATCTTGTGATGATTTAATTCAAGTTGTGGTTCACCTATCAAAGGTATGAATTTCTACTCTCGTAGATAATTACTTATCAATCTCTCATCTCTCGATATATAAGATTGACGCTATCAAAACAAGGTGTAAGATCTCTCAATCTAGCAACCTAGATATTCAACCTATCAACTCTCGTTATGTCAAGGTAAAAAATCCCATCTTTCCTATGGTGATCTAAGGTTTACACCGACTCTCGTCATATGGTAAACATCAATAAACAATACATCTCTCGATATCGATTGCATAACAAATAATCATGGAAAAGATACAACTTTGAATTAAAATCACAACATAAAATCAGATTGGAAATAGAAAAACCTGATGGAAAAGATTCAAATCGTTTGAACATGTTCATTTCTGCGTTGAGCATAAAACGCAAAGAAAGAAAAAACAAATAAAACGGAAAAAAAACAAGAAAAATCGCAACCCACCTCCTCCCTGCAGTGGGTCAGCCGCTAAGGTTTTCTCCTAATGATTGTGTATCAATAGGTCTCTATAATGTCTCAATAATGTATTTTGTTAGGGTTGAAATACGCGCTGCTATTTATAGGGAAAGTAAGTCGGTTTTCAGCATGTCGGCCGTGGACGCCCGTCCGGAATTGTGGACGCCCGTCCGGGGTGCCTTGGACTTGCTTCAGACGCCCGTCCACTCAGCGTCCAAACTCTCTGAATCAACTTTCCTCTCCACGACACCGAGTCTAATATTCGGGCGCCATCCAGTAGACGGGACTTGGGCGCTTGATTCACTGGATCCAAATTCGAAATCTTCAACTCTATCTCTTTTCTTCTAGCCAATTCCATCCCTATCTCTTTCTCATCCATTAAATCCGACTCTTATCTCTTTTAATCATCTTTTGAGCATCAAACATGTACCTACAACACATCAAAACATTGCAAAATGTAGTATCTTCCAAATCAATATAAAACCATCAATTTTACACATAAATCATACAATTTTGCAACGAACCCATTGAAAACATCACTTGCTCAATATTTCAATTATAAAGCTCGATTTCTATGAAAAAACATCCAGACATGGGGGAAATTGATATAAAATATATCCTTATAAAACGTATAAAATCACCCTTAACAACTGGTATTATCACACCACAATATAGACATCAACTTGACAGGAACCTGTAATTCTGATAGAACAGATTGTATCC
This sequence comes from Gentiana macrophylla, assembly GCA_026214975.1. Lineage (NCBI taxonomy): Eukaryota > Viridiplantae > Streptophyta > Magnoliopsida > Gentianales > Gentianaceae > Gentiana > Gentiana macrophylla. The sequence continues at coordinate 74,228,087 of CM047811.1, read as the reverse complement.
ATAAGATTTCTGCAATACGCTAAGGATCTCAGATCTTGCCTCTGTTGATGATCACGGCCATCGCTGCTGCTTCTTTGAACTCCAAGAGACCAAAGAATTACCTAAAACACACAATATCCACTAAATGATTTTTACATCATAGGGTGAGGTAGCCCAATCTGCATCTGAATATGCTTGCACAGTAAGATCATAGGATGCCTTGAAGTGTAAACCAAGCTGTAATATCCCTTTAACATATCTCAAGAGCCTTTTTACTTCCTGCCAATGCAAGTCAGTAGGTTGAGCCATAAACTGACTAACAGTGTTGACACTGTATGCAATGTCGGCCTGGTCAGAGTTAAATACTGAAGAGCACCAATGGCACTCCTGTATAATGTAGGATTCTTCATCAGAGGACCAGAATATGGACTTAGAGACTTGTGTGACACCATGAGGGTAGAACATGGTTTCAAGTTCTCCATACCAGGCCTATGCAACAACTGTGTTACAAAATGTGTCTGTGTTAAATATAAACCAGAAGTATCCCTGTATGCCTCCACTCTAAGAAAATGACTGATTGATCCCAAAGATTTAAGGGCAAATTTCTGATTGAGTTTGTTGATGAAAACTTGTACAACAGCCTGAGAATTATCTGTTACTAGAATATCATCCACATAGATCAACACATACATAGTCATAACTAAATCTTTAAAGATAAACAGGGAGGAGCCTGAAGTGGACTGTTTAAAACTCATACTCAGCAAGTGCTGTTTAAGTGTGGAAAACCAAGCCCTAGGAGCCTGTTTCAAGCCATACAGGGCCTTCTTCAAATGGCACACATAAGAGGGTTTATCAGGATTGTTGGACTTATTTCTATGTTTTGATGATGAGTGCCAGACTAGCTGTTATAGTGCAAAGGCAAAAGGATGTCTAGATCAAATGTATAGGTTTATTAGAGTTTGATTTATGAATAGGTTTGATCAAACAAGCATCAGAATGGTCACCGATTTATTTCATTGATTGGTCTAAGTCGATTAGGGTAGATAGGTCAATGAGACTAGTCCGGAACTCTTGAAGACCAAAGGCCGAGGTTCAAACTCGATTCTGAGAAGGCTAAGGGATCAAACTTAGTAATTTAAGTCAAGGATATGAAATCGAGAATTTAGGCAAGTCCAGTGATGACCTAAATCGATTACATATACCTTGTGTACAAGGTCTAAGTTCCATAAGTTGGATGATCTTTGGAACTTGGTTATAATTAAAGGTGTAATCTAACCTCACAAATAAAGGTTAGATAAAAGAAGTCACCGCATTGTATTTTATACACAAAGAAATTGGAGTTCAAGATCGATAGGTATCTCAAGCAGATCGATGAACTCGCGATAATATACCTCGATTAATTCAAGATTATTGGAAGATTACATAGATAAGGATGTACCAACTACCTCTCGACTTATCAAAGAAATCAAAGGTGAGATTAAAAGAACGTTGGGATGATTCATATTTTTATCCATTGGATACAAGTCAAAGGGGTGGACAGACCGCGCCTTTGTCAAAAAAGGAATTCTCGATGATGTCGATCCCTATGAATAGTGACGAATGCAAATCGGATGGGACAAAAACAAGGAACGGTTACATTTGAATTTCAAATACAAGTCACATGCATTCTTGCCTATAAATAGAGGACTTTCAACTCGAAACAAGATGATGAAAATTAACAAACTTTGAAGAGATATTAATGAAATTTGAAAAACACCTGCTTGAACTTCTTCGAACTTAAAGCTACTTGATCCAGAGAAATTCTTCAAGCGTATTCTACATTCAAGCTACATCAAGCATACACACTTGAAGTCCGCAAGTGCCGATTATATCATCCTAATCAAGTCTGCTTTTGCAATCGAATCATTTATTTGATTCAATCTTTATTTTATAAAAGAACTCTCGGCCAAGACAAGTGAAGCATCCGTTGGGTGTGAAAGATCGTTGTTTGTGGTGGAGCCGGTGAAGAGGCAATCCTACCCTTCAAGGACCAAGTGGAAGACTAAGGAGCAAAGAATCCTACCTGCTCCCGGTTTTGAGCTTTGTGAAGCCATAGTTATTGGTGAAGGACAAACAACTTAGGAATCTTTGTAACAGTTACATCAAGGATCTCTAGTGAATTTCCTCCAACATCACAGGAGAAGAGTGGACTGACAGGATTACACCACCTGGAACCACTATAAAATCTGCTTATTTACTTTCAGCATGTACATTCTGCACTTAGTTTATTTAACACATCAACCTACTGAATCTAGCAACTGAAATCACACACTTGCACTCACGAGTATCTAATACTTAGTATCATATTTAACAACAAGTATTAAGGCTTAATTTTGATATAATTCCACTTTGCACAAATTCAAAGAAACTCAACTATCAATGAACTACTATTTATCAAAGAGACTCTCAAGTCTCAACAGACTCCTGAAGTATCAGCAGACTGTTGAAGTTGTAGAATTTGTTAACTCCAAAGTTTTAAGTGTTAAGTTTATTCACCCCCCCTCTAAACTTAACCAAAGCCTTTTCAAGGGACCAACAATGATCAACAAAACCAGCAGGTTGTGGCATAAAGATATCCTCTTGCAACTCTCCATTGAGGAAAGCATTGTTCACATCAACCTGTTGTATGTCCCAGTTCTGACCGACTGCAATTGCCAACACAATTCTGATGGTTGATGGTTTAATAACAGGACTAAAAGTCTCATGGAAGTCCACCCCATAGGACTGTTTGAAACCTTGAGCAACCAGTCTTGCTTTATGTTTGTTAATTGTGCCATTTGGATTCAGCTTCAACTTGAAGATCCATCTGTTACCAATCAGTTTCTGATTGGAATGAGAAGGAACCAAGGTCCAGGTTCCATTTCTTTGTAAGGCATCAAACTCAGATTGCATGGCAGCCAACCATTGAGGTTGAGACAATGCATCAGACACAGTAGTAGGTTCTGGTGGAGTAGAGGAAGATGACTGAGCTAGATAAGAGTAGGTTTTAGGTTTAAAAATTCCACTCTTGGATCTAGTTTGCATAGGATGGCCTAGAACCACAGGTGGTGAAGGACTAGGAATAACTGGAGAAGCCTCCGGACTGGGAACATCAGAGGCAGAATCAGAAGTGGGATAAGGAGAAGGAGGAGGAGACTGATCATGCATAGGACCAGGACTATGAGTACTAGGAGGAGGAGCATGAGAACTGAGAGAAGGATGAGTGATTGCAGGATCAGAAAGAGATGTAGAGACATGAGAATTGGAGTGAGGTTCTACATCAGGCTGGATGATAGGGCCATGAGGAGCATTAGTTGTGAAATCCATAGGAAGGAAATATGAGACATCAGTGTTAGAGGGGAGAGATGAAGTATCTAGACCTGTGTATTTAGGGAAACCAAGACAGTATGGAAATTCAGCTTCATTGAAAATAACATGCCTGGATATATAGACTCTGCCACTAGGATCTAGACATTTAAACCCCTTATGATCAGGGCTAAAACCAATAAAAACACACTTCTTGGTATGGAAGTCAAACTTGTGCCTGTTATAAGGTCACAAAAAGGGAAAACAAGCACAACCAAAAACTTTCAGATTTGAGTAATTTGGTGATCTGTGAAACAACCTTTCATAAGGAGGCTGATCACTAAGGACAGGTGTAGGTAACATGTTAATAAGATAAACAGCATGCTGAAAACTCTCCCACCAAAGAAGAAGAGGAATTTTGCCTTGAGCTAATAGGGTCAGACCTAATTCAGTGATGTGCCTATGTTTTCTCTCAGCTTTTCCATTTTGTTCATGAGTGTGAGGACAAGGATACCTGAACATAACACCAGCATTTTTAAGGACAGGTTCAAAAACTCTATACTCACCACCCCAATCTGATTGAACCATCTTTATTTTAGCAGCAAATTGAGTTTCAACAAGTTTTTGAAAATGAAGAAAGGCATTAAGAGCATCAGACTTGTTCTTTAAAGGATAAATCCAAGTATATCTGGTGCAATCATCTATGAAGTGTATATAGTAAGTATATCCAGAAACAAATTTAACTGGGGAAGGCCCCCACAAATCAGTGTGTATTAGTTCAAAGGGTTTAATGACAGTAGTATCAAATTTAGAGAAAGGTAAAGCATGATGTTTTCCATACACACAAGCATCACATAAATCCATTTCATTACTTAACTGAACATTACAAGATTTCATAGCAGTACTCAAGACTTTAAAAGATGGATATCCTAATCTCCTATGCCATAGAACATCATTTTTAGGGCTACTGACTTCACTAACATAAGCTCTAGAACAGACTCTTTGACTAAAACTAGAATTTGGATGCTGAAGGCCTGACTTGGAAAAGTTGTGACTGGGTCGAAGGGAGCTCCGGTTGGCTGGGAAAAGCTGATAAAGACCATGGTGCACTCTACCTCTGAGAAGAATTCTGCCTGTGATTTTGTCCTTCACATAACAACCAACATTGTCAAATTCAACACTAACATGATTATCAGAGGTCAACTTAGATATGCTAACAAGACTCTTAGTAATATCAGGAACATTAAGGACATTTTTCAGTTTAAGATCGGAAACAGAAGTGGGAAAATTAGTGGAACCAAGATGATTTATAGTAAGTTTGGAGCAGTTACCTACTCCTAAAGTGTCTGATCCATTGTACTTTGTACTCAACTGAAGTTTGCCAAGATCTGCAGTGACATGATTAGTGGCCCCAGAATCAGCATACCAATTGGGATCAGCAATGGACTCAGGACCAGCAAGGTAGGCAGCAGGGGCATTCTGATTTCCTTGATTAGATGCTGTAGGGTTGTTGAAGTTCTGATCAAACCTATACCAGCATTCCACCACTGTATGCCCAGTCTTATTACACAACTGACATGTAGCTCTAGAGGTGTTGTTATTGTATCCAGCTCTACCTCTTCCTCTAGACCTTCCACCTCTTGAGTTTTGACCACCCATGCCTCTGTTTTGTCCTTGATTATTGTAGTTTCCTCTACCTCTTCCTTGATAATTATCACCAGTTCTCACAGCAGCATTTGCAGATGCTTGTGACAGATCAAGATTAGCGATAGGATTAAACCTTGCTATGAGCCTCTCATGTGTGATCAATCGAGCCTGCACTCCGGCCAAGATAGAGCCCCATCCTTGATGTAAGATTGACAATAAGCCGACTCATATTCCTTGCCTAATCCTCCCAAAGTGGCAAGAATTAGTTCAGATCGAGTAATAGGATATCCAACGACACTTAACTTGTCTCGAATATGTCTTCATCTCATGCCAAATAATCTGCCATAGTTTTTTTAATCCTTTTTTGACTTTAGTTAATGCATCCTTATACTCCAACATTTGAGCTTCACATTGATTATTGAACAACAGCTCCAAAGTTTTCCAGATCTCATGTGAAGTAGCACATCCTACCACTTCAACTAGAGCTTGTTCAGTCATGGATGCCAAGAGCCAACCAGTCAACAAGGAATCATTGGCCATCCATTCATCATACGCAAGATTTACAGATGTAACAACATATGAGGTCAAATTTGGAACACCCAGATACTGTGGTGGACATGGAAGAGTGCCAAACAAAAAATGTTCAAGTTTATGACCCCTTACAACCGGAAGAACACTAAATTTCCACAACAGATAGTTATTCCTATCTAATTTGACAGAACATATGGACCCCCGTATGAGGTACTGGACGCCCGTCCAGCTTGTATAAAATCTTTGAGTCGGGCCGAGTCATGTCAGACGCCCGTCCTATGTAAATTTGGACGCTCGTTCAGCAAAAATCTCAATACTCTGAATCCACTATTTCTTCCTGGACGCCCGTTCGATTCCTCAAATGCCCATCCATCTGGACGGAGCTTCAGACGCTCGTTCAGTTTACTTCAAATCCGGTTTTCATCTCTATCTTCATCCGACTTCATCTTTATCCTTTTTCTTCCATGTAAACCCTCACTTGAACATCTTTTAGACCTCTTTTAAGCCAAATTCGCGTATCTACAAGATATCAAAAACATTGCAAAGTGTAAAATCATTCAAATCGATAGAAAATCAACAATAAAACCTCATAATTCCACCAACTTTGCGATTAAACCATTCCAAACATCACTTGCTTAATAAATCAAATAAACGTTCACTTTCTATGCAAAACATCAGAGTATAGAGGAAAATTGTTACGAAATAGAATGATATAAATCATAGAAAATCACCCTAAACAACTCCCCCACACTTAGCTTTTGCTCGTCCCGAGCGAAACAAAACAATATCAAGGCTCGGAAAAAAAAGATAGACATTTTAGCAAGAATAAAGCATATTTAATAATTTAGAGGTTCACCCCTGTGTGTGTGCAAAGCCATAGCAAACTTCCACTAAGTCCAAACTTGAAATCTATTCAAAGCAACTAGCAAATACCCCATTTAAACTAGAAATAAATGATACTTATAACATGCACCCTACAAAGCGTAACATATCCCGGAAAGGATGATAGAATACATTTAGGACCTTTACGACATACTCGAGAGGATAATCCCTACAACATATCTCATTCGGTTTATCTTTGGGGATAAGGTAGGCGATAACTAAGTCTTATATCAATTCATACCAATACCTTTCGTAAGTTGATTTAATTAACATTCACATTTATACGCACATCAGAATGAGCTATTGCCCGTCATAGTAGAATAGGACATTCGAGATATGACCTACCGTACTCAAATCATCGACCAGCTTCCGACACACCTAATTAATTCATTTTTTAAAAACAACTTTTTAAAGCACAATAGTCACGTTTAAACTTATCACATTCAAACCTAAGATATTCACAGATGTCATACTCCGGCTCTAAACACAAACTATTATAATTCTCACGATCATTACATTAGCACTAAGCACAAGATACTTATAAGATAATCAAAAATTACTAATCCAAATGTATACAGCTTTATATTTTAGCTCATCATTTAATATGGCTCGTGAAACGTATGTCGGGTGAAACATCTAACCTACTAAACATACAATATACAACATAAATGTCTATAAAAACCGAACAAAAATATGCATTCGCTCAACCGGGACAAAACAAAAATTTGAAAAATTTAGCTCTTTTCAGCATAGAATAACAATATAAGCAAAAAGATACACATAACCATTCCCCTCCCCCACACTTAAACGACAACATGTCATCAGGTTGTGCAGAATTAAAAAGAAACAAAGTACTTAGCTGATTTGAATAGATACTCGAACCGTTGGTCAGGCAGGAGCATGAAGAAACCAACGTTTGTAAACTCAAAGATTATCCGTTTCAACATGATTCCAATACTAGCTCGACAAAACAGCTAAAAATATGCCTACATTACTTGATAAACACGGGAAAATCTCGGGGAAAAACGGGGATTATATCACATCGCAGAATAAAGATAAAGATAAGGATAAGGTGAAATCGAATCAAACTACAATTCATGCACGACACGGAATAATAGAAACCATAGGAATGTCAACGATACGCCGTATGGCTTACATGATTCATCAATAAAGATGAGCAACGAAACCGATGAGTACCTCAAGAAAAATACATATGAATCAAGTAAGGAAAGAAAAAAATATAGTAGCAAAATACGGTCAAATTCCAGGATAAAAATACAAAATAGAATCGGCGATCGAGAAAGTCAAGTGCGCCTACGGTGTCGAAGAATCACCAAAGCGGGGCGTTCCATCCGTAGGAGTATCGATAGAAGGTCGATCAGTGGTGTAGTAGTCCTCCCCTCTTTGTGTCAACCCGCTCCTCATCGAAGACGACTCATCATGAAGAACATCTGCAATAGCCTGCTCGATGTCGCCAGAAAAAACGTAATCCATAGTGCTTGTGTTGTAGCATCTCTGGTCCCTCGGAGGACGGTCCTCACTCATACACCGTAGGATAGTCAAGATATTGTTCTGTGACGTTCTGATGTCCTCCATCCAGTTCCTTAGACTATTTGCCATACTCAAACGCATCTCGAGGCGATGGAGATAAAAAGGTAGGGAAGATCTTTGGGGCGATACGGAAGATGATCCGGGCTCATGTCTTTGCCTCGGACTCGATCGGCTGAAGATTTCACTTTCTCTCGCTGCAAGTACCTCAGTTTTTAGGTTTGTGATCGGTTTTGTACTCGGGAACCTCGGCATCTGAGGCAGAGACTATGGATCAAATGGGGCAAATCGGACATCGAGAATAGACTTTCGATTCAACGCTATCTCATAAAAATCGCTTTGCCCAACATCAACATTTAACTTAAAGTTCAAGGCGTAGAGCATTCCAAGATCGCCAATGTGAAAATGTGTCGAGTTGTTCTTAGGCAACAACCTGCTACAGATAAATGTACACTGGACTTTCCAATCCTCCGTCCCAAGAAGTAGTAACCAATTCTTTCCTATCACCTCCCGGTCTAAGTGTCCACGGCACCTCCGGGCACACTTTCAGTCTAAGCTCCTCCAAAGGGTCCTCACCCGCATCCTGCTTCGCTTTAATTGCTTCCTTATAATCCAACCCCTCAAATGGTGCTAACTTGTATTTCTCATTGATAACCTTCGGTGTAAACGGCACCTTAACTCCTCGAACCATAACTACCTGTCTCGGATTTTATCTAATGAAAAACAAACAAGTAATAAAAATAATCCGGTTTACCCCAAGTGCAGGGATCGTAGTATAGAGGTTAATACCGGGTCGATCTCACAGGGAATCGAGGTTGTTTATCTAGTTTATTAATCTTTCTAAAGATTTGTCACGAAAAACACAAAACAAAACTAAAACGAATACAATAAAAAATTGAATGAGAGGGTTGTCAATCCAAAGCCAGGAAATATGATTACGAACCTAAAATAACTAATTCTATTCTATAAACTAAAACGAAAATAAAATTCTAAGCTAGCAACGAAGAACAAGGCACAATGATTCTTTCAATTAAGTTAACGAGGAACAAGCAATGATCCACCTATCTCGCAACTCTCAATTTCCACCCTAGATCGTTTAGTGATGTGGTTCACCTATCGAAGGTATGAATTTCTACTCTCGTAGATAATTCGGCTATTAATCTTTCATCTCTCGATCTTAAAGATTAACGCTTCCATAACAAAGGTGTAAGATTTCTCAATCTAGCAACCTAGAAATTTAACCTAGCAACTCTCATTATTTTTAGGTTAAAAAATCCCATCTTTACTACGGTGATCTAGGTCTAACAACGATTTTCATCAAACGTTAAACATCACAAAGCAACCATCTCTCGATATAAATTGCAAAACAATATAAAAGCATAATATAGATACAAACTTTATTTAAAACTCACAAAACATCCAAGATTCGAAATCAAAACGCTGCACGATCGGCTTCACAAGGCTTGTTCAAATTGCTTAGCCTCTATTCATCGTTGATATGCAAATATTATAAATAAAAAGTAGAAGAAATTGTGTTCTTGGTAGCAGGGAAACGCAGCTAGGGCGCCCCCAAGGGGCTTGTGGCCGCCTAGGGTCGAATTGTGTGTATTAGGGTTCAGAAAAACACGTCTATTTATAGATTTCTAGGTCGGTTTAGGCAATGGCGGTGGATGGACGCCCGTCCGATGCCTCTCGGCGCCCGATTCGATCACATGTAAACTTTTCGAGTCGGGCGAATCTTCTCAAACGCCAACCTATGCAATTATGGGCGCCCGTCCGAGAAAAATCCATAAATCCACGAATCCAGATTGGCTCCAGTGGGCGCCAGATTCACCTCTTTGGACGCTTGATCCACTCTTACGACGCTTGATCCAGTGGACGAACACCAAACGTCGTCGGCATGCTCCATATCCAAGTTTAAGTTAAATCTTCAATCCCAAGTTCATCTTGCAACTTCATCCTTCTATTTAATCTTCAACAGAACATCGTTTATGCTCCTTCATTGCCATGCAAGCGTACCTACAAGATAATCAAAGCGTGCAAAATGTAGAACCATATATATTGATAGAAAAATCATCGATAAAAACACGTAATAAGCTCGATTTTGCATTTAAACCAATTTCATATGCATTCTCTCAATAAATCCTTTAAACACTTACTTTTCTATAAAAAGTAATAAAACACGAAGGAAATTTCTACGAAATAATATCATATATATCGTAAAAATCACCGTTAACAACTCCCCCACACTTAGCTTTTGCTCGTCCCGAGCAAAACAAGACAAGATAAAGGCTCGGAAAAAAAGATAGACACTTCAGCAAATATAACGCATATTCAATAAATCAGAAGTTCACCCCTGTGTGTGTGCAAAGCCATAGTAAACTTCCACTAAGTCCAAACTTGAAATTTATTCCAAGCAACTAGCAAATACCCCATTCAAACTAGAAATGAATGATACTTATAACATGCACCCTACAAAACGTAACATATCCTGAAAAGGATGTTAGAAGGTATTTACGACCTTTCTGACATACTCAGAGGACAATGCCTACAACATATCTGTCAGTTTATACTGGGGATAAGGTAGACGATAACTAAGCCTTTCACTCATTCTTACCAGATTCCTCATATCAGTTGATTCAATTAACTTCACATTTAAACACACATCAGAATGAGCTCTTGCCCGTCATAGTAGAATAGGACATTCGAGATATACCCTACCTTACTCAAATCATAAGGCAGCTTCTTTTGACTGTCGTGAGCTTCTGGTCATCATAGTGGTATAGGACATTCATGATACGCCCTACCTCACTCCAATCATCGACCAGCTTCCGACACACCCAATAATTCTTTTAAATTCAACTTCTAAAGCACAGTAGTTACGTTTCACTTATCACATTCAAACCTAAGATATTCACAGTATGTCATACTCTGGCTATAAACACAAACTATTATAATTCTCACGATATGTACATTAGCACTAAGCACAAGATACTTATAAGATAATCAAACATTTCTAATCTAAATGGGTATAGCTTTATAATTTAGCTCATCGTTCAGTATGGCTCGTGAAAGGTATGTCGGGTGAAACAACTAACTTACTAAACATACGGTATACAGCATCCATGAATATTAAAACCGAACAAAAATATGCATTGCTTACTCGGGACAAAACAAAAAATTGAAAAATTTTAGCTCATTTTAAAATTTTCAATTTTTCACAAAAGATAAGCATAATAAACTGAGCACATAGGTACAAGCAATCCCTCCCCCACAATTAAACCACAACATGTCCTCAGGTTGTGCAGAATTAAAGAAAAGATAAAGTACTTAGCTGATTGTAGTTCGAATGTGCAAGTCTGGAAGTGGTCATGAGTCAGATCCGAAATGCTTGAAGAAATCGATGATCGTGGACCATCCACCGAAAAGCGATATCGTCTAAACGCTTCACAATTGCTATATCGCAAATATCCTGCACACATGAAAAACAAGACAAGATCTCGGGATAGGGAATATAACATATTGTGCGAAAAGTTTGATATAAGCACATGATATAATTGCTCAGATGGAAAAATCACCACACAGGGAAAACACAGGGCATCTAAGCGTCAAATATAACCACAGAGGTTTACAAATCAAATATGGTCCAACATGTGCATACAGAAATATCAAACTCCAACTGAAAGTGCAAAAGCACGTTAAGGCTTACAAGATTCATCAGAAAGTAATAGCAACGGAAAACCGACAGTAGCTTCAACTAAAGTCCAGATGAATCAAAAAGCGACAGTCGCTTCTGCTCATGCAAGTTACCTGGCCACAGACACCGACTCCAAAAACATAGACGACACAAGACAAAACTAGCCCCCCTTATTCAACAAAAAACAAAATAATCCAAAATAATAAAAAAAAACTATTTTTATTATTGGGTTGCCTCCCAACAAGCGCCTTTCTTTAGTGTCTTTGGCTAGGCACACTTACGTCACTATCCATTATCAAGGAGGACTAAACCAAAGAAGGGCCTCCCTCTGCTTTTTCCTCCACATATCAGGGATATTCGCACGGATTCTAAGATATAGCATTGGAATCCTACAACCATGTCTTCTTAAACATTTCATCACTCAGGAAAGAAGTGTCATTCAACAACTTGTTGATTTCTTTATCAATGCTCATGACAAATCTAAGAGAATTATGGACTATTAGAGGTGCAACATCTATGTACTCGGTATGATCAACATCAACATTGCTATTCAAGGACGGATAACTAACAGTATCAGATGACTTATGATCAAGAACAATACCGTTACCTTCCTTTTCATCTTTTTCATGGCTCATTAATGTTGAATCTGGAATTATGGCACCATTATCCTGTGAAGATGGTTCAGATTTCCATGTGGCTTCACTCTTGTGGATCTGGAGGCTTGAACCCTGATGACGTAGATCAAGTGATAATAAAATACTTGACCACCATAAACCAATACTAGCAAGAGGACTAGGTTCATCGTAGTATAGCTATAGCGAATCAAGGTCGATCCCACAGGGAACCAATTGTGGGTCATTTATATACAAACAATTAATCATTCATGTCGAGCACACAAAGGCGGTCTATGACCAACAAAAGACAAGAAAGGTAAAGGACACGACTCGACACAACACATAATGTAATTAACCTCCCCAATTATCATGTTATCGTTTGGATCTAGAGATTCTATATAATTAAGCTAGACTCGACAACTATTAATCCGATCCGCATTTCTTTCATAGTGGCTACGGGAGTCATCCCCTAAACTAGATCTAGCTCCGGGTAGGCCATCCAGATCACTATGCTACATCACGTGACTTCGCTTTTTCGGCCTCCATCTCATATGATTTGCACGCTTACTAAACTAGGGATGCCGATATTAACCGTATTCCTCACCTAGGCAACATTCCTTTGTTCAGGCGTACTTCCTAAGCGATCGCATCAGTCTCTGTCCCATTAACAATTACCTGGACGGTCTCATGTTAATCTACGATTTACGTATAACTAGGTGTCGACAATTCCCAAATACAGAACAAATCTATATCTCGCTGAAAGTCCCGGAAGATCAATTCATGAGCCAACCTAGGAGCCCTATATTGGTATTTCCTAATCATACGCTAATTAAAATAGACGAGCAACGTAGCCGTAGCCATACCTACTAAGATAAGAAATTCTAGGTGGACAATCACACCATAAAGACGTGGCTAGATTGACGCGGCGAAAACCAAAATCTTAGCGTTTCTACATACGTAACGGATAAAATAGAAGCTCATAAAGCAATTATATAGATCTACTAAAAACAAGGTTGTCGATCATACCAAAGTCATCTATAGGTCACCGGATAACAGATCTGGGCGTGTGGACCCTTATAGACAAGGAATCCCCACTGCCTCACATCGTATCCTTAGATCTACATCGTTCGGAGAAGAACGAACAACCTCAAACGATAAACAATAATTGGGGACTTAATTACAAAGAACTAAGAACAAATAAATACAAGAACTTACATTATTGCCGAACTTGCATAAAAACTGCTCTAAGAAAAACTGAGGATTTTATTATAAACTGAGAAAAGTGTCTGAGGTGTATTGTGTAAAGTGTGTGTGGCGTGTATATGCATGCCTTTATTTATAGGGGTTCAAGCTAATTAAGATATATGCATCAAAATATCAAAACAAATAAGAGATAACTCTCGGCCGATCTTCCGGAAAAAGGCAAAATGCGTCCCAAATATGTGATAGGGCCGCCGCATTTACTTCCCCAAGCTTCGGATTGGCTCGCTTGCTCTTGTCATGCCTTACTCCTCTTTTCGTGCTTATCCGATCTCTATCTTGAATTTCCTTTGATTTATCTTGAGATTTAATTCTTCCATTTGTATTTATCCTCCAAAATTTATCTCAATCTATTAAATAGATATTTATCCCAATGTAAATAATAAAATAATAAAAATGGATAAATACCAAAATATAAATAAAAACAGATAAATACCAAATTATATAATAAAAATGGATAAATACCAAATTATATCTTATAAATCACATAACATTAAATAATCAATATAACACGTGATTTAATTATAAAATATATATTATTACTCTCGATTTAAGGTCAACGTTGATGACTTTTACGGGTATAATTTGACCGTCATCAAACCCTCAGCGGTCTTGGATAAATCATCACGAAAACGTTCGATCAAGACAATATGGGTTCTCAAAAGGATCACGATTTACATCCTACGACTCTCAACGTCGGCCTTCCTTTCGAGGACTCGCCATCATCTCATGTTCCTTTTCATATTCAATAACTTGGCGATCATGTGCAACTAATTCTCCTGAAGTCGCCTCCTTGCTTCTAGAGCGGGATGCACCAGGTGTGCCGTTTCTCCGTAAACTTCTTTCGCTCTCTATTATTTCTCTAACAAAGCTTCCATGTAAGACTCGGGCTCTGAGTGAGGGAACACTTGTTGATAATTGCTTTCTTCTTGATCCCACGGAGAATAAGGATAGTTACTCCTCCCACCATTGTATGTGGATGCATAGTTAGAGTGAAGTGGATTCTCATAACTTGCATCATAATTGCTATTAGTATTCCATTGGTGGGGTGAATTACCTCCACTGCACTGAGCCTCATAATGGTTTCCACCACAATACGAACATCTCATTTGAACGTTATTAAATCCATGTCCATAAGAATTCTCATCAGTTGAGGGTATACGAGCATCGGATCCAAAGACAGATGAATCCATTAAACTTGACACTTCTACTTTTGGGGGACCACTGAATTGAATGCCGGATCCTAAGTTCATGGCATTGTCCTCTTCGCTATCATAAGGAAATGTGGGAGCTAGGTCACTGCCTAGGTCTTGAGCCATTTCCCCGATTCGTCTCTCAATATTCTTAAGCCTATCATTACTTTCCTTCCGAAAGGAGTCCAATTCGGCTTCAAGATCGTCAGATTGAGTGGGGTCTTGATAGTTCTGAAAGTTCTGTGGGAAAGATTGGCTAGACTGACTTTGAAACATAGGATCGAGACTGCTCGATTGAACCAATCGATATTGATTGGAAAATTGATATTTTGGTTACGATCAAGTTCGGGTTTTGATAGAAATTGATTCGAGAATTGAAACCACGATTAAAACGCTTTGGCGAGAGAACGATTATTAAATCTCGATCTGCTGCCACATGAAGCATTTACTTGAGCGCTTACGTCCACTCATGGACGAAACGGCGATGTGTCCCACATTGTCATAATTTTGACATGTGACTAGATTAAAATTTCCTGATTATGGGCAAGTGTTAACTTGATACGCAGCAGGAAAAGAACCGACAGCGCCAACAAAGATGGCCAGGTCGACAACATCTTCCACGAACGAAACTTGTGAGTTCTGTGGAAAAAACGGGTTCGATTCATAGGATTAAGCGACATTTGAAGAGCCGCCATCTGCACATTTCAAAGATGGCGATCCGATCTTGCATAATCTAGTTGATGACATTTTTTGTTTTTTTGTTTTTTTGTTTTTTTATTTTAGAAAGATAAAAAACAGAAAAGCGAAACAAAAATGTAAAACCTACCTACGAAAAATTTAAAACAGAAAACAAGAAAACAATAAAAGGGAGAAAAACGTGTTGAAAGCTTCTGAGCCCAAAATGGAAGGGAAAACAGCAGATTTTGACCTCTAAAACGGCGTCAAACGGGCTTTCCGAATTGGGGTCCTGCGCGCCAAACCGACACCGGAGCCGAAAGTTACGGCCGAAATACTACCATGTGCCCTAACGATCCCTTTTATCCCAACTTATAACAGAAAATCAGAAAAATTAATAAACTAGACAACCGTACCAATTCCCCGGCAACGGCGCCAAAAACTTGTCTCGGATTTTATCTAATGAAAAACAAACAAGTAATAAAAATAATCCGGTTTACCCCAAGTGCAGGGATCGTAGTATAGAGGTTAATACCGGGTCGATCTCACAGGGAATCGAGGTTGTTTATCTAGTTTATTAATCTTTCTAAAGATTTGTCACGAAAAACACAAAACAAAACTAAAACGAATACAATAAACTGGACAGAGGGTTGTCAATCCAAAGCCAAGAAATATGATTACGAACCTAAAATAACTAATTCTATTCTATAAACTAAAACGAAAATAAAATTCTAAACTAGCAACGAAGAACAAGGCACAATGATTCTTTCAATTAAGTTAACGAGGAACAAGCAATGATCCACCTATCTCGCAACTCTCAATTTCCACCCTAGATCGTTTAGTGAAGATTTAATAAAGTTGTGGTTCACCTATCAAAGGTATGAATTTCTACTCTCGTAGATAATGCGCCTATTAATCTTTCATCTCTCGATCTTAAAGATTAACGCTTCCATAACAAAGGTGTAAGATTTCTCAATCTAGCAACCTAGAAATTTAACCTAGCAACTCTCGTTATTTTTAGGTTAAAAAATCCCATCTTTACTACGGTGATCTAGGTCTAACAACGATTTTCATCAAACGTTAAACATCACAAAGCAACCATCTCTTGATATAAAATGCAAAACAATATAAAAGCATAATAAAGATACAAACTTTATTTAAAACTCACAAAACATCCAAGATTCGAAATCAAAACGCTGCACGATCGGCTTCACAAGGCTTGTTCAAATTGCTTAGCCTCTATTCATCGTTGATATGCAAATATTATAAATAAAAAGTAGAAGAAATTGTGTTCTTGGTAGCAGGGAAACGCAGCTAAGGCGCCCCCAAGGGGCTTGTGGCCGCCTAGGGTCGAATTGTGTGTATTAGGGTTCAGAAAAACGCATGTATTTATAGATTTCTAGGTCGGTTTAGGCAATGGCGGTGGATGGACGCCCGTCCAGTGCCTCTGGACGCCAGTATTTTCGAGTCGGGCCGAATCTTCTCAAACGCCAGTCCTATGCAATTCTGGACGCCCGTCCAGGAAAAATCCATAAATCCTGAATCCAGTTGGCTCTAGTGGACGCCAGTTCACCTCTTTGGACGCCAGTCCAGGTGGACCGGACACCAAACGTGCGTCCAGCATGCTCCATATCCAAGTTTAAGTTAAATCTTCAATCCCAAGTTCATCTTGCAACTTCATCCTTCTATTTAATCTTCAACAGAACATTGTTTATGCTCCTTCATTGCCATGCAAGCGTACCTACAAGATAATCAAAGCGTGAAAAATGTAGAACCATATATATTGATGGAAAAATCATCGATAAAAACACGTAATAAGCTCGATTTTGCATTTAAACCAATTTCATATGCATTCTCTCAATAAATCCTTTAAACACTTACTTTTCTATAAAAAGTAATAAAACACGAAGGAAATTGCTACGAAATAATATCATATATATCGTAAAAATCACCGTTAACAACTCCCCCACACTTAGCTTTTGCTCGTCCCGAGCAAAACAAGACAAGATAAAGGCTCGGAAAAAAAGATAGACACTTCAAAGAAATATAACGCATATTCAATAAATCAGAAGTTCACCCCTGTGTGTGTGCAAAGCCATAGTAAACTTCCACTAAGTCCAAACTTGAAATTTATTCCAAGCAACTAGCAAATACCCCATTCAAACTGGAAATGAATGATACTTATAACATGCACCCTACAAAACGTAACATATCCTGAAAAGGATGATAGAAGGTATTTACGACCTTTCTGACATACTCAGAGGACAATCCCTACAACATATCTGTCAGTTTATACTGGGGATAAGGTAGACGATAACTAAGCCTTTCACTCATTCATACCAGATTCCTCATATCAGTTGATTCACTTAACTTCACATTTAAACACACATCAGAATGAGCTCTTGCCCGTCATAGTAGAATAGGACATTCGAGATATACCCTACCTTACTCAAATCATAAGGCAGCTTCTTCTGACTGTCGTGAGCTTCTGGTCATCATAGTGGTATAGGACATTCGTGATACGCCCTACCTCACTCCAATCATCGACCAGCTTCCGACACACCCAATAATTCTTTTAAATTCAACTTCTAAAGCACAGTAGTTACGTTTCACTTATCACATTCAAACCTAAGATATTCACAGTATGTCATACTCTGGCTATAAACACAAACTATTATAATTCTCATGATATGTACATTAGCACTAAGCACAAGATACTTATAAGATAATCAAACATTTCTAATCTAAATGGGTATAGCTTTATATTTTAGCTCATCGTTCAGTATGGCTCGTGAAAGGTATGTCGGGTGAAACAACTAACTTACTAAACATACGGTATACAGCATCCATGAATATTAAAACCGAACAAAAAATTGAAAAATTTTAGCTCATTTTAAAATTTTCAATTTTTCACAAAAGATAAGCATAATAAACTGAGCACATAGGTACAAGCAATCCCTCCCCACACTTAAACCACAACATGTCCTCAGGTTGTGCAGAATTAAAGAAAAGATAAAGTACTTAGCTGATTGTAGTTCGAAGGTGCAAGTCCGGAAGTGGTCATGAGTCGATCGAGAATGCTTGAAGAAATCGATGAGATCGTGGACCATCCACCAGAAAACTGATATCGTTTAAACGCTCACAATTGCTATCGCAAATATCCTGCACACATGAAAAACAAGACAAGATCTCGGGGATAGGGGAATATAACATATTGTGCAGAAAAGTTTGATATAAGCACAGGATATAATTGCTCAGATGGAAAAATCACCACACAGGGAAACACAGGGCATCTAAGCGCGTCAAATATAACCACAGAGGTTTACAAAACAAATATGGTCCAACATGTGCATACGAAATATCAAACTCCAACTCGAAAGTGCAAATGCGCAGCGTTAAGGCTTACAAGATTCATCGAAAGTAATAGCAACGGAAAACCGACGGTGAGCTTCAACTAAAGTCCATATGAATCAAAAACGACAGTAGCTTCCGCTCATGCAAGTTACCTGGCCACAGACACCGACTCCAAAAACCTAGACGACACAAGACAAAACTAGCCCCCCTTATTCAACAAAAAACAAAATAATCCAAAAAAAAAAAAAAAAAAAAACTATTCTTATTATTGGGTTGCCTCCCAACAAGCGCCTTTCTTTAGTGTCTTTGGCTAGACACACTTACGTCACTATCCATTATCAAGGAGGACTAAACTAAAGAAGGGCCTCCCTCTGCTTTTTCCTCCACATATCAGGGATATTCGCACGTTGGAGGGAAATTTCTGGATGGGTGTCCAAAAAATACAGAGTTGGAGGGAAATTTCTGGACGGGCGTCCATTGAAAACACAGGCAGACGGGCGTCTCATATGATGGACGGGCGTCCTAGATCAAAATTAAGCAAAAACATAGAATTTTCATACATTTTTATCCAAACCCTTATTGCCTCAGATAAATCAAACAAAAACTTCAAATACATAAAAAAAACTAGAAGATAGTGGGTTGCCTCCCACCGAGCGCTTTTGTTTAACGTCGTTTGCTCGACAAAACACCTAATGAAGCTAGTCATCATAAATATCAGCCCAATCCACAATCCGGATCAGACGACGGAGCATGTCAATCGCGGGAGGAAAATCGTATTCATCCCGTAGGCCCAGATCCTCTCCAAAGAACATCCACTCTTCGAAATGTTCAAAGACGCAAAGACTAGCAACAAGTCGGTCAGCATCGGATCATTGAGGATTGTATACGGTCGTCCTAAAGCACTCTGCAGGTCCTCGGTACTAAACTCTCCACCTCCCAAAGCTTGGGGTACAATGATAACGTAGGTAACAGTCCTGAGGCGAGTGATAATATCATAATCTACGTCCAGAATGATCGTCCCTCCAGGTCCGTCATCTAAGGTGATAAGGTGGATCCTACTAATGAAAGGGAACTCATGCGGCAGAACTCCGTAATCCATCTTTAAAAAAACACAAAGCTAAACTGAAGCAGAGTCAACAATTACCCTAATTAGACTTAAACTAAACAAATAAATCAAAGAAAAGAGTAAAACGAAAGTAACTAATACAAATAAGGATATCTAGGATGCCCCCTAGTGGCGCTTTTGGTTTGTGTCGTTAGCTCGACAATCTCTCAATTAAGCCTGGATCAGGCCATTTAACCTTTCTTCCAGCCAATACATCGTGTAAGCTCGATCGAGAGTGTGGCTACAAAAGCAAAGATCTAACACATGGGGTCAAGCTTTGATAGCTTTCCAAACACTTTTAATCCTCCCCATTGTAGACTTCTTCTTCTTCAGACGTCTCTTAAGCTGTTGCTCCCTTTTAAACTCTTCCATATCCCAACTACCAGCCATGACTTCCTCTAATGGACCACTGCCGTCATCCTCAGAAAACAAGTCGGGTGAAAATTCATCAAACTTATTGACTTCAGGTATACCACACCCGAGGATGTCGAGGAAATGAACAATCAAAGGTTTTTCTTTGGTTTGACCGATATAATGCTTGCAACTTTGACCATTCACTCTGACGGCTGATCACCATGACCTCTTGGTTCTAAAACACCTCCGAATGATTTGCGAGAATTTCAAAGGGCCGGACCAACGTGTCCTCAACTTTCCAGGGAACAGATGTAACCTGGAATTGTACAATAGAACTTGCTCCCCAACTTGAAATTCTCGCTTCTTGATTTTGGCATCATGACGGAGTTTCATCTTATCTATACTTATCCTGGCACTCTCGTAGGCTTGGAGTCTAAACTCATCTAACTCATGCAACTGCTGCAGTCGGTGGTCACCACATGATTGGGTATCGAAGTTTAAGAACTTAGTGGCCCAATACGCTCTATGCTCCAACTCAACTGGAAGGTGGCATGGTTTTCCATATACCATCTGATAGGGTGATGTACCCATGGGGGTTTTGTAGGCAGTTCGATATGCCCATAATGCATCATCCAACTTAAGACTCGAATCCTTTCGTGGATCAAGCTTACTACTTTCTCCAGGATCTTCTTCAAGCTCGACGATTGCTTGTTCAACGACCACTAGTCATAGGGTGATATGGTGTGCCGATTTTATGCGAACACCATATTTCTCAAGTAATTTCTCTAGTGGTCGGTTGCGAAGTGTGTTCCTCATCGCTTATCAAGGCACGTGGGCACCCAAATATTACAAAGATGTTTTCTTTAGAAAATTCATGACCGTTTATGATCATTGCGAGAAGTGGCTTGGGCCTCCACCCATTTCGATACATAATCGACCTGAGACTAAGATGTATTTATTTCCACGGGGAAGATGGGAACGGGCCCATAAAATCAATCCCCATACATCGAAGACTTCACATTCTAGAATGGGTTTCAACGGCATGTCAAAACGCCTTGTTAAAGCTCGGTTCGTTGGCACCTATCACAAGCTTTGCAGAAAGCCTCTGAATCCTTGAAGATCGTGGGCCAATAGAAACCAGACTGAAAGATCTTGGCAACGGTATTCCAAGGACCAAAGTGACCGCCAGTAGGCCCACTGTGGCATTGTTCAATGATATCACGTTGCTCAGATTCAGGAACACATCTCCTTAACAATCCGTCTTTACAAATTTTGAAGAGGTAAGGTTCATCCCATACAAATGTTTTCAAGTCAGAGAAGAATTTCTTCTTCTCTTGATATGAAAATTCCGGATTTAGATATTGGGAATGCAGTAGTTGACGATGGAAGAATACCATGGAACATCTCAAGGCGCAATCGTCTATAAGCATAACATTTTCAAGAGGAAAGTAAAGGTCTATATCATTAGGTTCTTGCTCTTCCTCATTCAACATCCTTGAAACATGATCAGCTACTACGTTTTCACTGCCTTTTTGTCCTTAATCTGAACGTCAAACTCTTGCAGGATCGGTATCCAACGTAGTAAGCGCGGTTTAGCATCTTTCTTTGTCATTAGATATCGCAAGCGGCGTGATCGATCCACACCGTAATCGCAGCGACCCAACAAGTAACTTTAAATTTTGTCCATAGCGAAGACTACGGCCAATAATTCCTTTTCGGTTGTGGTATAGTTTACTTGAGTAGGGTTTAGTGTGTGGTAGGGCGTAAGATATGGGCTGGAACTTTCCTTTATTCGTTGTCCTAAGATCGCACTGCAGCGTAGTTGGATGCATCACACATAAGCTCGAAGGGTAGATTCGGTCGGAGAGATAAGAATCGGTCTTGAAATCAACTGACTTTTAAGCTCCTCAAACGCTTGCTTGCAACTATCATCAAAATTAAAAACAACATCTTCTTTGAGTAGGGTAGATAGGGGCTTGGCTATCTTGGAAAAGTCTTTAATGAATCTCCTATAAAAACCGACGTGTGCAAGAAAACCTCTCACTTCGCGCACATTTCTAGGCAAACTCATCTTCTCTATAGCCTCCACTTTTGCCCTATCTACTTCCATACCTTTGGCTAAGATCTTGTGGCCAAGAACTATTCCTTCATCTACCATAAAATGGCACATTTCCCAGTTTAGGACTAAGTTCTTTTCCACACAGTGGGATAAAACCTGGTCAAGATTATCAAGACAATCATCGAAGGATTGACCAAAGACTGAGAAATCATCCATGAATATCTCCATACACTTTTCAACCAGCCCATCAAAGATTGCCAGCATACACCTTTGGAATGTAGTTGGGGCATTGCAAAGACCAAATGGCATTCGTCTGTAAGCGAATGTACCATAGGGGTAGGTGAAAGTTGTCTTTTCTTGGTCGACTGGATCTATGGTATCTGGAAATATCCCAAATATCCATCAAGGAAACAGTAGAATGCATGTCCTGCCAGACGCTCTAGCATCCGGTCAATGAAAGGAAGGAAATGATCTTTCATTGTAACTTCATTGAGTTTTCACGTCGATATCTGAGACTCTATAACCGATTACTAGCCTCAATGCTATTTCTTCACCCTTTTCATTCTTCTCGATAGTAATTCCTCATTTCTTAGGAACTACTTGAGTAGGGGACACCCATTCACTGTCAGCAATTGCATAAATAATACCCATGTCCAAAAGCTTGATAATCTCCTTCTTAACTACTTCTTGCATGTGAGGGTTGAGCCTCCTCTGGGGCTGTCTAACACACATAGCACCCTTTTCAGTCTTTATCTTGTGCATGCATATGTCAGGAGATATCCCTCTGATGTCTCCCACTTGACAACCAAAAGCTTTCTCATTCTTTCTCAAAATGTTTAACAGTTTCATCTCTTCCAACCGGGATAGCTTAGCAGAAATAATCAACGGAAGCTTGTCACCTTCTCTCAAGAAAACATATTTGAGATGCTTAGTAACGGCTTGATGCGGATCTGCGGGGGTTCTTCTAAACTCGATTTAAGATCTCCACTTTTCAACTCAACATCACCGAGTTTACTTAGTGGTCCCAATCGCTAAAGCTTCTCCTTTCAACGAAACTTTATTAAACTCAGCTTCTAATTGTTCTAGATTCACCCAACCATGATTATTCAAATTTTCAACTAATCGCTCATATTCAGTCTCAACAGCCATGACTTGCTTTTCCATGTAAGCATTAAAGTCATCTGACATATCCTCAATGGAGAAGCCGGTTGGATAATCAGAGTGTCTCTGAATAGCTTTGGAGACACTGTAGCTCACCTCCTGATCACCGACTCGTATGGTCACTTGCCCACCTTCACAGTCAATGAGGGCTCTGGCTGTAGAAAGGAAAGGTCTTCCAAGTATCAATGGGACATTCTCATCCTTTTCTATGTCTAGGACGTACCTGTCAACCGGAAAAGTAAATCTATCAATTTGAACTAATACGTCCTTTAGTACCCCCACAGCTTTCTTGGAAGATCTATCAGCGAATTGTAAGTTCATGTTCGTGGGTTCTAAAAGATCATTTAATCCAAGCTGTTTACATACAGACAATGACATCAGACTTATGGATGCACCCAGGTCACATAAAGAGTTTGGGAAGACTAGGCCTCCCATCAGCAATGTGAGCACAAATTTCCCAGGGTCACCCCTCTTGATTGGTAGATTTTCATAGCTTATCATAGAGAAATCCTCACCAATCAACCGATCCATGTCTTCTAACTTCTTCTTAGAAGAAACAACATCCTTGATGAACTTAGTGTATTAGGCATCTCAACCAAAACATCAGATAATGGAAGATTAACCTGAGTATTTTTCAGAAGATTAAGCACTTTTTCATATTTCTTGTCCTCATGCAAGGAGATGTTGCTTTTGTTAGGTGTGATGCCCGAAAGACAATTTTTGTAATTGTTTTATTAGACATTTGTTTATAAGGACTAGTTTCAACACTTAATAAGCATTTAGGACATTCTTAAATCTTATTTGTTTATAAGGACAAATTAAGATTTCTTGGACAAAATTACCCCATCTCTTATTTATCTCTTTCGTTCTTGGCTTCGGAAAAAAAATTCCCATGGCTGATCGAACATGGTCACCTCCTTCCTCGACGATTTCCGATCGAGGCTCGGACAACTCTTCTTTGAATCGAACCTATCTTTGTTGATGGCCTTGATCACTCTTTTTGATTTTTCCATTTCTTGCTTTGATTTACTTATTTGACGGCAAAGATGAAGATTATGCCCAAACACGCTATGTTGGAGATTTCACGAGATGATGTTTTGATTGGTGGTGGTCCGGCAACAAAGAAGGATCGATGATGGAAGTCGTTGTTGAAGCAAATTGCAAATTCGGATGATGGTAAAAGTAATCGTGACAACCAAACATGTCCATGAATGGTAAGGAAGAAGATCGTGTATCGAATAAACTAAAAGCCGCGAATCGATCGGAAAATCTTGAATTAAACGTTGAATAGCTATCGGATTTCAATTCCCTCGCTTTCTGTCCATTTTGATCGAATATCATATATTTTTCAAAGGTTTTTCTTGATTGATACGAGGGTAAGATTGCCATACAATGGCTATTCAATGATTGATCTTGAGCAATTAAGTCATTTTATGAAGCTATTCAATGATCGATACAGAACTTTATAATGGCCACTATTATGTATTAGTTTCCAATCATGAAGCTATGGTGTTTACTTGAATTTTCTGCAAGTGCTTGCTGTATTCTCAGTAAACAATTCTGCTTTTAGTTCCAGGGGAAGAAAATCTGAGAATGTTTTTAATCTTGTTGATAGCCTTCCTACAACTAAGGACTATTTGGGGAAATTCATGGAACAAAGCAATTATGTCAAAAGATGAAGACACCACAAGCGCTTGTGGATAGAACATGTTGATACTATTTCTTGCTTGGCTGTGAATAATGGGCTTATTTATTCCAGTTCATGGGACAAGACTGTGAAGGTTTGGATAATTTGATATGTCAAGTGTTTGGAATCAATCAAAGCACGTGATGGAAGAATGATGAAAGAAATAGGACAGCAGCAAACACACATTCACTAAAGGGAATCTTAAAAGTTCATAAAGATATTTCCTTATTGTTAAAGGTTATATCATTATTGAATGAAGATGATTCATTGTTAAAAAAAAGTATGTTTGGAGAGGAGGAAATTTGGTACACATTGTCAACCTAATTATGTTCAATGAATTAGTAAATGTTTGTTGTTGTTGCTGAAGTATGAACAGAAATATGAAGGTCTTGTCACACTCAATATTTATATGTTCGGGCATTCAAAAAGTATTGGGTGTTATTGTATATGTGAATCCTGATGTCACTGCATAAAATGTTGTTATTAGGTGTCACTGCATACGGTATTGGTGTCATAAGGTGTCACTTCATAAAATGTTGGTATCATTGGGTGTCACTACATGGGGTGTCACTTCCTATATTTTCAGTGGAAGTGACCAAATCAAGTGAAAGTTTTACATAGCCTATTATTGGGGGAACTGCTCAAATCAAACATGATCAACAACTATTTAATTAACTGGCATTTTATGAGTATATATAAGTGGCAATAATTTATTATTAAATACTGAGACAAAAGAATTCTCCTATAAGTTTGAGCTCGCTATTTCAAACATTTCATTAATATATAGTTATATACTTCCCTCAAAAAAAAAATACATTAGTAATTAACACAACTTCCCGAATCGAGTCAAACTCTCTTGCGAGTCGAGTACGAGTACCTCACGAGTATCCTGGCTCACTTACAACCCTAATTTACATGTGACTTCATCGTCAAATGTCACTGCATCATCAAATGTCATAACATCGTCAAATGTCACTGCATCGTCACATGTCACATCATCTTCACATGTCAATGCATCTTGATGGTTCTTGGGGTGTACAATTTTGGCTCAACCGCGATATAGCCGTTTGAAGTCGATTTTATGAAGAAAAGAAATCGATTTTCTGAAATTAAGTCGGAAAATTATCAATTGTCATCGCGGTGTTGCTTCATTGCGATTGTAATCAAATATTCAAACGTCACTGCATCGCGGTGTCACTTCATCGCGGTGTCTCTGCATCGTGGTGTCTCTGCATTGAGGGTGGTCACTGCATCGCGGTGTCTTTTAATCACGATGTCTCTGCATCATCAAATGTTAGATGTGGTCACTGCATCGAGGTGGTCAATAGATCTTGCATGGTCAATGCATCGCGTGTTACTTCATCGATGCGTCTCTGCATCGCGGCGTCTCTGCATCGGGGGTGGTCACTGCATCGTGGTGTCTCTGCATCGGGGGTAGTCACTGCATCGTGGTGTCACTTCATCGCGGTGTCTCTGCATCGGGGGTGGTCACTGCATCGCGATTTCTCGACATTGATGTCACTGCATTTTACAATTAGAGAATTGATGTAGTCACATTGATGTCACTGCATATACAAATTGATACACAAATTTGGTAACTTTGTAAAATAAGTGGTGTCGTTCATATTAGGGGTGTAATCGACCCGAGTCGAGTTGATACCCCCCAAAGGCTCGACTCAACTAAAAAAGTTTGGGCTCGATCGAGCCATAAAAAGGCAAGATTGAACTCGACTCGATAAGTACACAAAATAGCTCGTTTCGGCTCGTAAGCTCGATTATTTACTTAGAATTCAATTATTCCAATGTACGGAGACCCACGCTCTTTTTCTAGCACCCGGTTTTTCCCACATCGGATTTTCTAGACTAGGGTTTTAAGGAAGTGAGAGAAGTACATTGAAGGCATCTCCCGGAGGGCCCAAAAAACT
The DNA here is from genome assembly GCA_026214975.1 of Gentiana macrophylla. Lineage (NCBI taxonomy): Eukaryota > Viridiplantae > Streptophyta > Magnoliopsida > Gentianales > Gentianaceae > Gentiana > Gentiana macrophylla. The sequence goes on along the minus strand of CM047811.1, from coordinate 74,201,092 downwards.
TGTATCTCTGCATCGCGGTGTCACTTCATCGTCGTGTCACTGCATCGCGGTGTCAATTTTTCGCGGTGTCTCTGCATCGGGGGTGGTCACCGCAACATGGTGTCTCTGCATCGCGGTTGGCCTCTGCATCGCGGTGGTCAATGGATCTAGGGTGGTCAATGCATCGCGGTGTCACTTCATTGAGGCGTCTATGCATCGCGGCGTCTCTATATCGGGGGTGGTCACTGCATCACGGTGTCTCTACATCGGGGGTGGCCACTGCATCGGGTGGTCAATAGATTGAGGGTGGTCAATGCATCGCGGTGGTCAATGCATCGTGCTGGTCAGTGCATTTAAGGTGTCTCTGCATCGCGGTGTCTCTGCAGGCGCCTCTGTATCGGGGGTGGTCACTGCATCGTGGTGTCTCTGCATCGGGGGTGCTCACTATATCACGGTGTCTCTGCATCTGGGTGCTCACTGCTTCGCGGTGTCTCTGCATCGCGGTGTCTCTGCATCTGGGATGGCCACTGCATCGCGGTGGTCAATCGATATGGGGTGGGCAATGCATCGTGGTGTCATTTTATCGAGGCGTCTCTGCATCGCGGTGTCTCTGAATCGGGGGTGGTCACTGCATCGCGGTTGTTTGTGCATCACGGTGTTACTTCATCGAGGTGTATCGGGGTAGTCAATGGACCTGGGGTGGTCACTGCATCGCGGTGTCTCTGCATCGGGGTTGTCACTGCATCGGGGTGTCTCTGCATCGCGGTGTCTCTGCATCGGGGGTGGTCACTACATCGCGGTGTCTCTGCATCGGGGTGGTCACTGCATCGGGGTGTCTCTGCATCGGGGGTGGTCACTGCATCGGGGTGTCTCTGCATCGCGGTGTCTCTGCATCGGGGGTGGTCACTGCATCGCGGTGTCTCTGCATCGGGGGCGGCCACTGCATCGCGGTGGTCAATGGATCTGGGGTGGTCAATGCATCGCGGTGTCACTTCATCGAGGCGTCTCTGCATCGCGGTGTCTCTGCTTCGGGGGTGGTCACTGCATCACGGTTGTTAGTGCATCACGGTGTCAGTTCATCGAGGTGTTTGTGTATCACGGCGTCTCTGCATCGCGGTGTCTCTGCATCGCCGTGTCTCTTCATCTCAGTGTCACTTCATCGAGGTGTCTCTGCAATACGGTGTCATTTCATCACGGTGGTCAATGCATTGCGGTGTCATTTCATCGCGGTGTCTCTGCATCGAGGTGGTCAATGCATCGCGGTGGTCAATGCATCGGGAGTGGTCACTGCATCGCGGTGGTCGTTGCATCACGGTGGTGAATGCATCGCGGTGGTCAATGCGGTGTCTCTGCATCGTGGTGTCACTTCATCGCGATGTCTCTGCATCGCGGTGTCTTTGCATCGTCAAATGTCATAATATCGCGATGTCTCTGCATTGCGGTGTCATTTGATCGCGGTGTCTCTGTATCGAGGTAGTCATTGTATCGGGGTGGTCAATTCATCGCGATGGTCAATGCAGTGGTCACCGGAAAAAAAAAAAAAAAAAAAAACCATCGTCTTTGCGTCCAGAAAAATAAAAACAAATGCTTAAGCATCCAGGAAAAAAGAATAAATAAAAAAACAAAAAAAAAAACCAACAAAACAAAACAACACGTTAGTTAGGATATGAATAACAAAGAAAACAAAACAGCTTCTTCAGCGCCGCCGTGTAATTTTTTATATTAATTGAGGGTAGATTGGTCTATGTATTAATTTTATGTCCTTATAACCAAATAAGATTTTTTAGTGTCCTATTTACCTAATTAAGTCCAATATGTGTCCTTTTGGACCCTTACCCCTTGTTTTATTTAATAAATGAATTGACGTTATTATTCATATTTATTATTCTCATAATCACCGATGTGACAATAGTATTTACACTATAGAAAACCCTAAGTATATCGTTTATGTAATCACTTAACTCAGTGTATGGTATATACACAGGAGGATTGAGTTAGTGAAGATGTACTTAAAATACAATTAGCCCGTAGTGAAGTTAATCGAGAGTATCGGGTCTCTCCTTTAACGTGCTATTAATGCGCCCAGAACACAATAGGTGTGATAGTCCTACCCGGACTTTCGGTTAAGAGAACCTAATGGGGCATTTATATATGATAGATATATCATATAGAAATTTGGACCGATTTGATTAGAGTTCTCGATATAATTCCGTAATCGAGAAGTCTTATCGAATCAATGGATGATCATATTTATGGATATATCTTAATCCTGAGGTGATCACAGTCAACTGCTTGAATCAGTATGAGGTTTGACTTGACGGTTAAGGATTACACCGAGTCACGTGTCCGAATTACCCCATCTTGGCATTGTCTTTGGATTGAGTGAGTAGTCCGTGTTATATCACGGTCACGAATCCATTCTTTCCATTTATGGAAGTAGATGAGACGCTTCCTTATTTGTTAATCCTAGAAACGATCGATCGCGCGAGTTCATATCACAATCGATTGATCACGAGTGAGTTGTATGAATTAATTGATCACTAGGGTTAATGGTAAATAAGGATAAGAGGTTCTAAAAGGGTTAACGGTAACTTCCCGATTTAGAATGAGCAGATCTATGGAGGATTAATCCATATGTAATTATTATATCAATGGGCGCTTATTATTATTATTCTCGTGAGGAGATAAATATAATCTCATAATCGGAGGAGTGCGATCACGGGATTATGGTGGCATATTCTGTGATTGATTTATCGAATATAATTATTCTATAATTATTTATTTGATTTATCGGAGCATTGATTATTAGTCCATGGTCCCGACGTGCCTCACAATATAGCATAGCTATTCTCGGACGTCGAATCCTAATAATATTAATTTAGTTCTTATTGGACTTTATTAAAACGATATGTGAATTAATTGTTTAGTGAATTATTAAATTAGTTGGGCTAAATAATTAAATATGTGGAAAAAACATTTTCCATAATCTTGGCCCAATTGTGTTATAGCCCAAAATTAATTATGACTAGGTCATGAATTAAAAGTGGCGCCCCTCTTATTTTTGGAACAAGAAATTAGTTTTCTTGTGATTAATAAGACATGTGCATAAAATATTTATTGGATAAATATTTATGGAAAGAAATAAAGATAAATATTATCCTAGATTTGTTCTAGAATATTATGGGATTATCTTTTATTTAATGGGATTATCATAATTGATTTTGTATTAATTATAAAATCATTGGGGCTTAAGTTTTACTCTCCTATATAAAGAGAGTTCTCCTGCCAAATAACACACTACAATTTTCGACTTTCACCTCTTAGAGAGGAGAAGGAAAATTTCGCCAAGGGAGAAGAAGAGGAAAATCTTGGAGATTTTTCCGATAGCATATCGGAAGGGTTCGAGTCGAAATTTCCTTCCACCGGAGTTGCTTGGATCACACGTCACGGAAGATCGTGGTGCTCTTCACGCTTTCCTTCGTTCATCCTATTGCGGTTCTTCCACTTGGATTTTGAGATTCAAGAGGTATGTTCTACAACCCCCTTGTAGATATAGATCTAGTTATTTTATTACGTGTAGTTTATAGATCTAGATCCATTAAATCGCTTCACATGCGGATGATATTACTAACGATGGTATCGATCGCCAAGGTGATCTATATTTATACGTATAAAATATTAGATCTGGGAGTGTGAGTAAACATGTAAATTTTTGTCCCAATTTTTGATAGGGGCGAAATTTGTTTTATTTTTTTATGATTATGAATGTCTTGGTTGAAGAGATGGATTGGGGTTGGTATTGTTTACCCAGTAATCTATTTTGTAGCTCTTTTGATTAGTATCAATTGAAGCATAGGACTTGTAATTTAATTTTATGCAACTCGAAAATTGTAAATATGACTTCTTTGTAATTTAATTTTGATACGGGTTTGAGACGATGAAGATCATGGTGTTGAAAATCATCAAGAAGGTGAAACGGGAGGAGGCCGAAATTGTTGTTGTTTTTTTTAGGTCACGGCACAAAAATCCTTATACTGTTGCGGCAGCTTCAATATTTTTTAGGGTTGCCGCAATGTAATTGTTATTAATTTTTTATATATATATATATTTTTTTTTTGCATGGTACTGCATGCGCACTTTTTTGCCGACATATAAAAATATATATATATTTATTGGAACAGCCGAGGGCTGTTATGAAAAAAAAAAAAAAAAAAAGTTTTTTTTTATAAAACAATCTAATATAGATATATTCTAAATATATTGGTATATTATGGCTCTCCTCTCTCGCTAAATGGTTCGTAGTTAGGTATCGAGATCGAATGTTCGAGATCCTAGGAAGTTTCAAGATCAAGATCGAAGATCGAGATTTGAAGACTTAAATTAGTTTTACTTTTCCTTAGAAAATAGGTTAGTCGAAGTCTGCAACGATCCATCTCGGTGTTTAAATTTTCCGCATTTATTTTTATGTGTTTGATCATAAAATAGATATAAAATCGGAATTGCCATGACATGTCATCATATCATAAATCCACTCCATGCATACATGTAGAATTTTAATTTTGGTAATTAAAATAGGCATGTATACAAACTCGTGTAATTAGTTGAAATTTAATTAATACGTGGTAATTAATAAATTTAGTAACTAATTAAAGATCCGAGGACGGGTTATGAAATCGTTAGGCCTTTCGGTGTGTGTTCTCGGTGAACCGCCTTAAAGCCCAAACGAGATCACGTTTTCATTTAAGTAGTGTCTACGAGGTTGAATGATGGTAAAAGAACAATAAATCTTGGATAAAACCGGTTCGCCTATAGGTTGAGTGGTCAATCGAGCTTCGCTCGAGCGACTTAACCTCCTAGTGTGATGTATGCACGGGGTCCGGCAAGACTAAGCCAAACCGAGGCGGAGGGGTGATTCCTTCTAATCTCAATAGGGCTCTCTTGACCCGATTTCGTCCGGCTTGTCATATATGTTTCCAACGAATAGGGCGGGTAGGCTTCCTACGTTACCGACACCATTCGAATCCTTGATTTGATGTACTTTTATGTTAACATCAAAAGACGTGGTTAGTTTACCCACCACCACTTCCAAATTATTGAGTGGGAGCGGGGCGGCGGCCAACCCCACGGCCTCTACTATAGATACAAGTAAGTGAGAGAAGGGTGGCGCCTCGCGGGCGCTTTGATTTCGTCCCCTACGGATGGTGTTCACCCCTATCAACATTCATGGCTTGGTCTCCGAAAGGATAGGATTTACGGGTACTCGTCGGGTCACCGACCTATCCTACGACGGCACACTCGGGGCGTACCTAAGAGATCCGATATAGTAGGTCACACTCATAAAGGATATTTTTGGAAATATCTAGGCTAAAAAAGGAAGGTAGTCAATGAATAAAGGGATGTTCGATTCTCGTGCGATGTTTGATTCTCACAAGTTATTCATTGATGAGATTGTCTCGATTTAACCGTCATCTCTTTGACCTACCTACTACGGCGGCAATCGAGATGCGATGTTAAAACCTTGGAATGGTAGAGTAGACTTATTTTTTAGTTTACAATTCCTAAAATAAAATAATATAGTAGTGTTAAACTTGAATTAATATATGTCATTTTATTTACAGCATTATATCCTTTACTAAATTGCTTAAAATTTATAATTGACTAGTATTGACTTCGTTAAAAAGTGGAAAGTAACTAGGGCGTTGACCTAGTTAATCGATAATGCAATTATTTTTCGAAAGAGATATTTTCTCTTAAGCCTTTTAAAAATCGAGTGACATATAGGTATGTCACTAGTGTCACTAAATGTCAAGCGGAGACAAACTTAGGTGATTTCGGACTTTAAAATTCTTCTAGTGAATTTTGAGTGTGTAGTGATTACACGAGTAATTTTCTAATTGAAATATCGGAAAATCATGAAGTGTTACTAGTTGGACGATATTTGGAATCGATGAACTAGTGGGAGCTTTATGATTTGTTGTTTTTCTAGAACATTAGAAAAGTGTAACTGACTACACACGTAACCGTTCTAATTGAAAAACCGGAAAGTCATGAAATGTTGCTAGTTAGACGATATTTGGAATCGATGAACTAGTGGGAGTTTCTATGATTTGTTGTTTTTCCGAAACAATAGAACTATGTACGAAAGATTTTCTAATCGAAAAAATCGGAAAATCATAAAAATAAAGCATTGCTCGTTAGACGGTATTTGGAACCGAAAAACTAGTGGGAGCTTTAATGTTATGACTTGTTGTTTTTTCTGGTATATTAAAAAAAAATCCGAGAAGTCTCGACGAGTAACACTCGAAATAGACATCCCACGGTTCAAGAGTAGTGTCTACTCAAGCGAACCGCCGTTCAAGACTGTTCCATTCACGGAAAGTCAAGAATGGGTGAATATGTCTAAAAGTGTTAGTCACCTAAATCGAGAAAACTTTAAGGTGAACCGAAAATTAATTAATCGAAAATCATAGGATAAGGAAAGTGATTTTGGATCACCAACCTATGAATCCTTGGTGATTTTCTCGAGCTAAGTTCTTTGGAAGAACAATGTAGCAGTGCATTTAACGATTAAAAGAGTAAACAACGGGCGATTAATTTTAGCTAGAAAAGTGGGAGTGATATAAGGAAATGAATCTCGGTTCAATCCTTGAATATCGCGGGAAAATTATTTTTACATTTTTACGATTAGTTGGAACGAATGGGTTTACCTTCTATTCGATAATTTGTTTGTCGCATAGAAAGTGAATATACCATTTGTAGTACGAATCCAAGACTCGGACTTTTGTTTGATAAAGTCAAAACCACTTAGAAATGCTGAAATATGTATATAAAACACATCTTAAGAACTGTTAAAAGCAATTGGTTTCTATATTTAGATAAACGCTTCTTCATATTCTATAGTTAGTGCATAGTCCCTAAAAGACAAGACCTGAAGACTGGCTCAGGGTGATTCCTTTCTCCCAGTCTGGTTATATTGTCTCAAAGGTTCGATGACTAAGTTTCCTTTCAATCGGGAAAGGATAATGGAAATAAAGAAGTAACATGGCTTGTTCATGACGACCTTCGGGGTCTGATAAAAGATACGAGCTAGTAGGAGCTTCCGAGTAGTGACTTCTTGTCTGATAACTATTCAAACACTCCGGTAAGTTTATCCACAATATTTTGAGGTTTCTCTGTTTTCAGCAGAGATATAGAGTATTCTATACTCGAAATGGGCCATCACATAGTCCTGGGGACTGATGCTCGGCTTGCCTCATAGTGAAATGTTTTCACTAAGTGAGAAACCGTTAAATTGCCTTATATAGTTTTTTAGACATGCTACAATACACTGCTTAACTCAATAAAGATATTGGAAGTGAAATAACGGTTTACATTGAAATGTAAGACCGAGAAGTATACATAGAATATGCTTTGGAATTTACGGAGAAGGTGTGGATTCGGTTCACCCCATTTCCATAAATATAAGCATTTAGGTAAGACTGAATTTTCGCGTGAGCGTTCGGTCAATGACCATTCGTGATATATCTTTTAACCTATTGAGTATAAAGGTTTGTTATAAGATTCATGAAATCGGGAAGGGACGATTATCTTGTTGCATCCTTTACGATAGAGTCCATGAACAAGTAAAACCTTAAACCTTGCGATGACGTTTACTCAAGGTAGTTACTAAGCGATTAAAATCGGACCACATCCAACATCGGTTGTTGGTGATAACACTAAATACTACTAAACTAGATCGAAATTTGATCCACCCGAATGTAGTGGGAGTATGGTTTATCCATTACCCGTTACGAGTTCTGGGACTTTGTAGTCCGAGGATCGATTGATGACCTATGGCTCTTTTGTGAGCGAGATAGGATTACGATAATAGAGGTTGGTTTACAAGCCATAACCACATGTGAATGGAGTTTGGTACTCGGATATGTTCATACTCTTGTAGAACCACCTGAGTGTCTCGGCCCAGTGGGAGTAATTGGATCTACATGGAAAAGAGTAGAATGAGTTCGGTATTGCATGATTTCGTTCAAAAGCGAGAAAATAGGGGTGATTCCACGAGACTTTCTTGCCAAACAAACGGAGTCCGGATTCATTCAAAGCAGAAGGTATTGACTTATGAACTCATGACAGGATGACTGTCAAGGCTTATGTCCTTTGTGGATAAAAGCAAACCTCTCGGTCATTGGAAGTCATATATTTCTACAATATGTGGATTTGACGAGAATATTGATACGTCTTTTGTAGATGGATATCAATTTTAGTACAAGAGTGAATATATAAATTAGTGTTTGTGAAGGATAACACTGCACCAGTTGGAATCAACATGGGTGTGTTATCTGAAGTCAGAATCTGACGATACCACAATTCTCTGCAACAGAGATTTGGACAACATTCTTAAGAGTTTGACTCGGTCGAATTCATTAGAATCAGTCACTGGTTTCCCATCCATCTTATTGGTTAAGATGATGCATCTGTGTATGCAACATTCAACGAGGAAGTTCTACCTATGCCTCGGGAATGACTCTACAAATCTTCGGATCAAGAGAAATGTGATAGATTCTCTTTCTAGTAAGAGATGGTCGAGTTATTGAACGTCAACTTTGATCGAATCTTAGATTCGGCGGTTAACAAAGCAAGTTTAGTATGTCCTTTAGTATCTTGAAGAGAACGAGGAACAATATGCGGACATATTCATGTGTGAACTTGGATATGTGTGATACACTGATTTTGACTTTAAGTCAGATTGAGGATGATCGTTAAGTCGATCTCGGGCTCGATGTTTACTCGGTACCACATGATTTGATGGACCGGTAACGCTTTGATTCTACGGATCGTCTCGAGCCGACAACCCGACTAATCATTAAGACCCATGACATTTAGATGTAGGTACTCACCGAGTCAACGACCTATCCTACGACGGCATACTCGGAGTGTACTTTGGAATCAAAATGGTTATGATATGCTTAGTGGGTACTAGAATACGGGATGAGTCTCCATTGCTTTAGAGCAAGTGGGAGATGTAGTTTGTTGTATTTTAAATAATAGGGTGTGCTCTAAAACAATTAATCACATGCTTTCGTGCAAGTGGGAGATTGTTAGGTGTGATGCCGAAAGACAATTTTGTAATTGTTTTATTTAATAAATGAATTGACGTTATTATTCATATTTATTATTCTCATAATCACCGATGTGACAATAGTATTTACACTACTGAAAAACCCTAAGTATATCATTTATGTAATCACTTAACTCGGTGTATGGTATATACACAGGAGGATTGAGTTAGTGAAGATGTACTTAAAATACAATTAGCCCGTAGTGAAGTTAATCGAGAGTATCGGGTCTCTCCTTTAACGTGCTATTAATGCGCCCGAAACACAATAGGTGTGATAGTCCTATCCGGACTTTCGGTTAAGAGAACCTAATGGGGCATTTATATATGATAGATATATCATATAGAATTTGGACCGATTTGATTAGAGTTCTCGATATAATTCCGTGTCGAGAAGTCTTATCGAATCAATGGATGATCATATTTATGGATATATCTTAATCTGAGGTGATCACGATCAACGCTTGAATCGATTATGAGGTTTGACTTGGCGGTTAAGGATTACACCGAGTCGTGGTGCGAATTACCCCATCTTGGCATTGTCTTGGATTGAGTGAGTAGTCCGTGTTATCACGGATCTGAGAATCCATTCTTTCCATTTATGGAAGTAGATAGACAGCTTCCTTATTTGTTAATCCTAGAAACGATCGATCGCGCGAGTTCATATCACACGATTGATCACCAGTGAGTTGTATGAATTAATTGATCACTAGGGGTTAATGGTAAATAAGGATAAGAGGTTCTAAAAGGGTTAACGGTAACTTCCGATTTAGAATGAATAAATCTATGGAGGATTAATCCATATGTAATGATTATATCAATGGGCGCTTATTATTATTATTCTCGTGAGGAGATAAATATAATCTCATAATCGGAGGAGTGCGATCACGGGATTATGGTGGCATATTCTGTGATTGATTTATCGAATATAATTATTCTATAATTATTTATTTGATTTATCGGAGCCACCGATTATTAGTCCATGGTCCCCGACGCGTGCCTCACAATATAGCATAGCTATTCTCGGACGTCGAATCCTAATAATATTAATTTAGTTCTTATTGGACTTTATTAAAGCGATATGTGAATTAATTGTTTAGTGGACTATTAAATTAGTTGGGCTAAATAATTAAATATGTGGAAAAGACATTTTCCATAATCTTGGCCCAATTGTGTTATAGCCCAAAAATTAATTATGACTAGGTCATGAATTAAAAGTGGCGCCCCCCCTCTTATTTTTGGAACAAGAAATTAGTTTTCTTGTGATTAATAAGACATGTGCATAAAATATTTATTGGATAAATATTTATGAAAAGAAATAAAGATAAATATTATCCTAGATTTGTTCTAGAATATTATGGGATTATCTTTTATTTAATGGGATTATCATAATTGATTTTGTATTAATTATAAAATCCTTGGGGCTTAAGTTTTACTCTCCTATATAAAGAGAGTTCTCCCAAGCCAAATAACACACTACAATTTTCGACTTTCACCTCTTAGAGAGGAGAAGGAAAATTTCGGCCAAGGGGAGAAGAAGAGGGAAAATCTTGGAGATTTTTCCGGATAGCATATCGGAAGGGTTCGAGTCGAGAATTTCCTTCCACCGGGAGTTGCTTGGATCACACGTACGGAAGATCGTGGTGCTCTTCACGCTTTCCTTCGTTCATCCTATTGCGGTTCTTCAACTTGGATTTTGAGATTCAAGAGGTATGTTCTACAACCCCCTTGTAGATATAGATCTAGTTATTTTATTACGTGTAGTTTATAGATCTAGATCCATTAAATCGCTTCCGCTGCGGATGATATTACTAACAGCTTTTTCTAGGTGGAAATGGTAGTTTCTTTAAATCACTCTCAGAAAAGACTTTCTTCGAGGATGAACTGACAGCTTTATCTTCCAAATCTTTCCACCTCACCACTTTCTCAGTTCTTTTACTAGTCGAGGGATCCATGCCGACTCTCACTGATTCTTCATTTCTCGAGGATCGACCACCCAGTACTCTCTTCTGCTGAGAAAAGGGGAACATGGGTGCTCGATTTCCCTCCCGCCTCATCATCGGCGGGAGGGTTAGTGGTTTCCACAGGTTGGGGGGACGATGAAGTTGAGTACCGGATCTGAGATTCATGGCACCGCCTCTTCTTTACCATAGGGAATTGAGGAACTAGGTCGATTACTGCGCCATGATTCAAATCGGTCTGAGCTACTGACCACCTTAGGATTTTTCTCCGTAAAAGGTGGGCAACTTCCACGAGGTCTGGAAGCTAGTTGGCCAGACCATTTGCCCGATCCGCCTCTCAAGACTCTTTATTGTGCTCTGAAGGGATTGGATATTATTATTCTGCTCCTCCAGTTTAGCTTTAAGTGAGAGGGGCCTTGAGAGTTCTGAAAGTTCATGGATGGTTTGGTGAGCGATTACAAACGCAGGATTTGAATTGTTTGGCCAATTTTGATTGAACCTCTTATTTGTGTTGGAAAAATTAGTGTTCGAGTTCGATTGAAGCTTGGGTTTCGATTGAAATTCGATTACGTTAAAATTCAATTTTGATTGAGATTTTGATTCGATGGAAACCACTGGTTTTGAAGATTTCTTTGGCCGAAGAACCGATTGTTAAATCTCCGGTTTCTTGGCCAAGAAAAAGCATTAACCAACGATTCTCGTCCATTCATAACACGTGAAGCGAGAGGTGTGCCCCACATTATCACATGCCTGGCATGTGGCGAGTTATCTTGTCCCGATTACGGGCGGCATTGACTTGATAGGTCGAAGGGAAATAAATTGACACCGCCAACCATATGGCCGTTTGACAACAATTTTCTGTCTGAACTTGAGAGTTCATGAAATGATAGATTTTGATTCGTAGGATTTAGAGACCTTGTAAGAGCAGCCACCTGCTGTTGCAGCATGGCAATTTGATTTTGATTGTTCACCTCCTCGATCCTAGGAGGAGGAGGTGCCTGAATAGCTTGAGAGGAGGGGGCATAATTATATTTGGCAATATCCTCGACTAATGCCCACCCTTCTGCAGGTGTTTTCCTCAGGAATGCCCCACCAGAAGAACTATTGACCATACCCTTAGTGAGCTCGGTCAATCCACTGAAAAATGTGTTGACTTGCCTCTGCAAGTCCAAACCGTGGTGAGGGCATTTACGAAGAAGAGCTTTGAATCTCTTCCATGCATCAAAGAACGATTCGTTTTCCTTTTGATAAAAAGTGAAAATTTCACTTAAGCATTGGGCTGTCTTGGATGGTGGGAAATATTGACTTAGGAACTCTTTTTCGAGTTCAGCCAGTGGTGGCCGATTCGGCGAGAGAGAGTTGTACCACTCTTTTGCCTCCCCTTCAAGGAAAACGGGAATAACTTCAACTTTATCGCATCCTCGCTTACACCTTGAATGCGAGTCGTACCACATATCTCCAAAAATGTGTGTACGTGAGTATGAGGATTTTCAGATTGAAAACCATGGAAGATTGATGCATGTTGCATCATTTTGATGAGCCCAGGTTTGAGTTCGAAGGTTGGTGCATTTATGGCGTGTAGAACGATGGTCGGGTTGACTTTGATTTCACCAGGCATGGCGTAGTCAGCCAACGTACGTCTATCTTCTGCAACCATAATGACTATGTCTTCGAACTCCTCAGCTAAACGTTCCTCAAGGTCTTAATCGGCCTTATCAGAAAGAACCGTAGGACGGATTCTCTGCCTGTTTGGTCGGACTATGGTCCGCTCGAGGTTGGGGGTATAGAGTAGTGGCCCCTTTTGACTTCGAGTTTGCATAAACCGAAACCAAAATCAAGTTGTCTAAACTAAAAAAAACTAAAAGTTAAAACCTATGAAAAGAAAATAAAAACAGGAGGACAGACGGGCGTCCAATTAATCCGGACGGGCGTCTGCCTGAAGAACTAGACGGCCGTTTGGGGCAAGCCAGGCCTTCCGTCGATTTCCTCCAAATGGTACCGAGTTGGCTCTTTTTAGATGGGCGGGCGTCCACTTACTCCGGACGCCCGTTTGGAAACCAGCACCGAAAACAGAAAACATAAAATTTAGTAAAAACTAGACAACCGTACCGAGTCCCCGGCAACGGCGCCAAAAACTTGTCTCGGATTTTATCTAATGAAAAACAAACAAGTAATAAAATAATCCGGTTTACGCCAAGTGCAGGGATAGTAGTATAGAGGTTAATACCGGAGTCGAGTCCACAGGGAATCGAGGTTGTTTACCTAGTTTTTATGTAACTAACCTAAAGATGTCACAGCTACTATTACTAAAATTATAAGAAAATAAAGACGATTAACACGTAACAAACTAAAAGCGAAAATAACAAAAGTAAACTGGACAGAAGATTAGAAATCTAAAGCCAGGAAATATAACTGCGAACAAGATTAACTAAACTAATTCTATTCTATAACCTAAACATGCAATAAAAATATAAACTTGCTATGCAAAACAAGGACAAACGATTTTAATCAATGAATTTAAAAACGAACAAGCAATGATCCACCAATTCTACAACACTCAATTTCTTCTCTAGATTATCTGGTGATGATTTAACAAAAGTTGTGATTCACCTGTCGTAGGTATGAATTTCTAATCTCTTAGATAATTCGTTTATTAATCTCTTTCGTCTATCGATACAAAAAGATTAACTCTTTAATAACAAAGGTGTGAAATTTCTCAATCTCTTAACCTAGATTTCAATCTAACAACTATCGTTACTTAGATTAAAGATCTAATCTTGACTATGGTGATCTAAGTTTAACAATGAACTCTCATCAACTATTAAAATCAAGCATGCAAAACATCCATCGATTAAATTGCATAATAACAATGAATTAAGCATAGAAAAGATACAACTTTTATTAAAAAAAACTCACAAGATAATCCAAAGAGAAATCAGGATGTTGTTAGAATTGGCTTCACAAAGCGTGTTCCAGTGAGCTCTAGCCTCTATTCATCGTTTGATTACTTGAATTTGCTACTAGAAAGTACATATAATTGGAGAAATTTATCTCGGAAATCAAAAGCATAAAAGTTGTATATAAAGGGTGGAGAACACAGAAAAATCGCCCCTAAGGGTTTTGTGGCCGCCTAATGTAATTAGGTTCTCCTTATGGTTGAAAAAAAACGCGCCTATTTATAGAGTTTTAAGTCGGTTTCTGCTAGGTCGGCGTATGGACACCCGTGCGAGTCTTGGGCGCCCACGGCTTGTATAAAATCTTGAGTCGGGCCGAGTCATGTCGAGACGCCCGTCTATGTAAATTTGGGCGCTTTCGTTCAAGCAAAAATCTCAATACTCTGAATCCACTATTTCTTCCTGGACGCCCGTTCGATTCCTCAAACGCCCGTCCATCTGGACGGAGCTTCAGACGCTCGTTCAGTTTACTTCAAATCCGGTTTTCATCTCTATCTTCATCTGACTTCATCTTTATCCTTTTTCTTTCATGTAAACCCTCACTTGAACATCTTTTAGACCTCTTTTAAGCCAAATTCGCGTATCTACAAGATATCAAAAACATTGCAAAGTGTAAAATCATTCAAATCGATTAAAAATCAACAATAAAACCTCATAATTCAACCAACTTTGCGATTAAACCATTCCAAACATCACTTGCTTAATAAATCAAATAAATGTTCACTTTCTATGCAAAACATTAGAGTATAGAGGAAAATTGTTACGAAATAAAACGATATAAATCATATAAAATCACCCTAAACAATGGTACCAACCGTGGGAATGCCTTGATTAGTCTAGGATGTGAAACTTTTGTTAGTGGCTATAAATGCATAGGTGTTTGGTCCTTTTCCCCCTTCATTTTTATTTTCTGAGGATTATGTAATTGTGCGACTTTTTCTAAAAAAAGTATGGTGTGACTGTAAAACTTTGTGGTGTCACTGCATACATTAAGTGTTACTACACCGAGTCAAAGTAAAAATAGTGTGTGAATTTTGTGGTAGTGTCACTGTAAGTACATAAGGTGTTACTGTAAAATATGTATTAGTGTCACTTTGAGTAGTTAGGTGTCTCTGTGAAATCTATGGTATTGTCACTATGAATACATAAGGTGTTACTATGAGATATATTATAGTGTCACTATGAGTACATAAGGTGTTAATATGAAATCTGCGCTAGTGTCTCTATGAAATTTGCGGTGGTGTTACTGTAAAATTTGTGGTTGTGTCATTGTGAGTAGATAAGGTGTTACCGTGAAATACGTGCTAGTGCATGGTGGTGTTACAATGAAATACGTGCTAGTGTTACTTTGAGTACATAAGGTGTTACTGTGAAATATATGCTAGTGTCACCATGTGTACATAAGGTGTTACCGTGAAATATATGCTAGTGTCACCATGTGTACATAAGGTGTTACTGTGAAATATGTGCTAGTGTTACTGTGAAATCTGTGGTTGTATCATAAGGTGTTACTGTGAAATATATGATAAAGTCACTGTGAAATCTATGATGATGTTACTGTGAAATATGTGGTGGTGCTTTTTCCTTTGAGGTGTGATTGTAAAAAATATATGTTACTGCATATGTAAGGTGTTCCTGCAAATAGTCATTGTAAACTGTGATGGTGTCACTGTGAGGGTGACTGTGAAGTATCATTGTGAGGGTGTTATTGTGAGAACTGTGAAGGTATCACTGTGAGAGTATTATTGTGAGAAATTGATGGTGTCACTGTGAGAACTGTGAGGGTGTTGCTGTGAGAACTATGAGGGTGTCACTATGAGAACTATGAGAGTGTCGCTGTAAGGGTGTTATTGTGCAAACTATAAGGGTGTTACTGTGAGAACTGTGAGAGTGACACTGTAGGGGTGTTACTACAAATGTTGTAACAAGTGTTGTTAACGGAACACAATACCAACCATTTATGATCCCATTATTTGTAATCCGAGATTGATTCTCTGAATGAGAGAATAAGAGATCAAGAGAAAACTATCAAGAAATTTGATGATAGTACCAAAGAGTGGGATCAACTTATTCATCCACCTAAGACTAAAAGAGGCAAGAGATGATTAGGATGTGTGGAACCTACAAATATTGAAAGGAAGTCAAATGAGACTTACTTTATTTACAATACTTCTAAGGAACCATACAAGCCAAAGTTCACTCAAAGAGAACCTTACATACGAAGGTCATCTCATAGTAAAGGCTCACAAGACTCATCATCATCATACCCAAGACCATAACACATGAGATATGATGACAAACTTGATACACGATTGACTCACTACTAGAATTTCACCTTTTTGCGTCAATGGAATGTTGACGCAAAAAGCCCATTGTTGTCCCAAAAACTTTTTTTGCGACAACATGTCGACGCTAATATGTTGAAGCAAAAACTCTGTACCAAATGTTTTTTGTGACATGTTGATGGAAACACTTTTAAGACAATATGTTGTCCCTAAAATTGTCAACAGGACCGAAGCAAATTTGCTGACGTGGCAAAGGTTTTGGAGACACCATTGTTGTCTCAAATACAATTGACATGGACTATCATTTGAGACAACTGTGTTGACGCAAAAATGCTGACGTGGCAAAGGTTTTAGTGACATCATTGTTGTCTCAAATACTGCTAACGCGGACTATCCTTTGGGACAACATTGTTGACGGAAAAAATGCTGATGTGGCCAATTTTTTTTGCAACAAATATGTTGACGCATTTAATAAATCTAATATGTTTTATAAAATTACTTTTGAGACAACTTTGTAGATATAAAATTAAAACAATTTTTTTTTATATATAGAACACGTTCCTTACTCGGTACCCCGCTATCATAACCCAAAATACATATAAAAGACAACCACGCAATGGTTCACAACTCAAATAAAACAATCAATTACCACAACCCAATTCCATAAGTCTAAAGAAAATGTCTACAAATCATCTAATACATCAACATTCATCATCATACGAAATAACAAGTCTAATTAAAGAAAATGTCTAAAGCTCATCAAACATATCATCATCAAGGTCATCTACATGTGAAGCATCACCTGAGACTGGTGGAGGAGGGGGAATATGGATTTCTGGCATTTGAGTGTCGGGAAGCGCTGTCTTCACCCACTGTAGAAGTGCATCAAGAGTAGAAGACACATCACGCAAGTGCTTGCACGTCACATATGTTCCTCCTTGGATACATGACCCGGAGAAGGAGCTATGATAAACCACTGAGATAATGGTTTAGACGGAATAGAGGGTCCTATTGTTGGAAAGGTGTCCTAAACCCAATCGGGTTGGACCGGATCCGACCGGGTCGGGTCATTTTACAGTCTATTTAGTTCATGTAATAACTTTATTATGATTAATAAAAGCACTTATGTTACTGTATATTGTTTATCTTCATATTATTTGTTGTATATATATAGTAACGTCCCTAGTGTCAATCTGTGATAGAGAAACCATGATAGTGATTATGGTTGATGAGATCTCTAATCACTATAACAAGATTGGTGCTTAAATGTCTCTAGTCTTACATATTATCAAATGGGACATTGATAGTATAATCAGACTAGCACGTATTGGATGTCTTATATCTTTTAGAAGATAGGGATAGATCTCGTCTATCGAAGTGTATGGACACTTGGACTGTACGTGGACGTGTATTAGAGAATGTGTACGTTAGACTGACCCACTTACATTAAGTGTCACACTATGTGGCGGTTGTGTAATTTTCCTTTTGACCGGAGTCTTCATGGCATCACGGTGTGGATTGTCATGCTTTGACACTATTGAGATTTCTCCTAACCACGGGGCGATCATGCGGTAGGGATTGGGTATGATATTGAAGCATGCGGAGTATACATGATTGGTCGTCCGGGAATCGCGTATCCTATGATTGGGATCGAATATCAGAAATGGCCGTCTTATAAGGAATGTCTAGCTCTCGAGAATCTTTGCAAAGTGGGAGTAAATGTGTTATACCAAGAGAGCATGATATCCAGATTATAAGATACGATCGTTAATGTATTGACACTCGAGATACGATCGTATAGATATTATTATTGCGATAGGATTGTAAGTTACACGGTAACTGCTTCACATGAAAGGTAGTAGTCATTGCTTTTGACTCTTCCGATGATTGGGGATCACGGTGTGTTGCTAGATGCTATCCCGTGATCGTTAGGCATGAAGGGCATTTTATTAATTTACACTTTGTGTCTACGGCCAACACATTCGGAAGCCTATCGGGTCACACACATATGAATATCGAGTCAGATTAAAATGCGGTTATAGTTGATAACCAAATAAGGAAAGTTTATCTCTAGACTATAAAGGTTATAGTGGTAAATTAATATGGAGGTATTTATTTATTATGAATAAATAAAATACAAGATATTAATTATATACAAATTATATTAATTAAAGAATATTCCGGAAGTCAATCTTTTGACTATTGGGGCGAAACATTCAAGTGTGTAAGATACACTTGGATTGTGCACTTTAATTAATTAGATTGCCATAATATTAATATAAGATATTAATTGATTTTGGAAAATAGATTTATGGTAATAAGATAATTATATTCAATATAAGATATTGGCAAAATTAATTATCATTAAAGAGATAAATCAATCTAGGAGATTTTCCTTATTATATTGGGAAAAGGTTTTCTTCTCCTACACACATGTGGGGCGCCACATCTAGCTATAAATAAGAGGTGGGTGTCAAGCTCTTTTGTACATCACAATTGCAAGAGCTCATAGTTCTTGTGTAAAATAGAGAGCAACCTATAGTGAGTTTGTGAGGGAAGAAAAAGGCCGGTCTAGCAACCGGAGTTTTTCCGATAGCAATCCAAGAAGGATTCCGGCAAGGGGTTCGTGTGGATTAGCGATAGAAGCCGGACGCGTGGACGGCTTGCGCACTGAACTACTCTCCGTTGACGGTCAAAGCGACGATAATATAGATCATCAAGGTATAACCGTCAAACTACTTAACGTGTTTATTGCATTAAACGAAGAACGATCTAGAAAAAGGAAATCAAATTTTAAATTCCGCTGCGTTAAACTAGCGATTTCCTAACAGTGGTATCAAAACCAGACTTCGAGCTTAAGCAATAAGCATAATTTAATTGCATAGTATTTAATCAATAGATGCAAGATTTAAATCACGAGACGTTAAAAAAAATGGGTTTATGGGGGGCTCGACCGACTGGCGGCGGCCCCCTCCTCTGCGGCGGCGGCGGCGGCGGCGGCGGCGGTGGCCTTATGGCTGCCGTCCGTCGGCTGTCCTCTTCCAATGGGGAGATCGACCCTTTTCGTTTTGTGATATTTATTGTGCATAGATATCTCGTTTGTTTTGTTGTGTCATGTGGCCAACCAATGGTTCAAATAGTTTGGATCATTGGGAAATCATATGGCATATTGGCCTTTCCAAATTTTGATTTGGAATAGGCCTAGGCCCTTTTCAAATATTTGATTTGTAAAAGGCCTAGGGCTATGCCACATCCAAAATTTGATTTTGGAAAGTGGCCAGGCCTAAACCAAAATTATTTGGCCTTTCCAAATATTTGATTTGGAATAGGCCTAGGCCTAGGCCACTTCCAAAATTTTGATTTTGGAAAGTGGTCAGGCCTAAGCCAAATTTAGTTTTGGAAAGAAAACAAATAGGAGACTTTATAATTTTAATTTTATATTGAAATGTTCAAATTTAATTGAAATTAAAATCGATTTAAAATTAAATGTTAATTTTAATTTTCGATTAAGTCATATAATTAATTAAATGTTATTTAATTATTTGATGTGATAAACTAAAGACGCATAAGTAGTTAAGATTAGAATTTAATCTTTTTCATTAGATAAAATTGTATGGATTAGATGTGTAGATATAATGCGATTATATGGACCCCGATTGATCATGGACTCGACCAATAGGATAGATGAGAATGTTTTATTTATGTTGGTTTTGAAAAATTGTCCTAGGCCGTTATGAAGAACGTGACCTAGTTTTCTTTTTGCATTTATCCCATTCCCGTTAGCTCCCCACGTGTGCGGCGGGTGTAATTATTAGATAAATTATAATGTAACAAGAATGGAGCAAGAAGTTGAAGACCAAGGAAAGATAAAGAACCCATTGGCGTACAACAATAAAGATCCTATTGGCGGTTGCAGATACCCTTAGTTTGTGACCCGCGGTTTCGTCAGTTTGTATTCGAAACCGCACCTAGGAAAAGTCCATGATCATACCGGTTATTTTGTGCGCGGAATGTTGTGTATGTTTTACTTTATATGATATCGTAATAATATGCACATAGTAGATGAGACCATAATTAAACCAAATTAATTAAGTGAATTAATTTAAAATTATTCTCACGCCAAAAATCGAGCCAAAATTGTCTCCTAATATTATAATGACGGTGAAGAGCCTTTGTTCGGATCCAACTGATCGGCCCTCGTCGGGAGTTGACCTACCACGGGTATATCGTTATTATTGAGATATGATCGTTACGAGATCTCATGAATATTGGAGTTCTGACTCGACTAGAATCTTGCGGTGATTGGCCCTCGTCAGGACCGTCTGATTTTAGAGACAAGGGTTGACTATCACATAGAGATGTGAAACGTCAAAGAGTTGACTAGTCGACCACCGGGAGTCGCATACGATCGATCGGGTAGGAGTACTACCGTCGAAATTATCTCGGTTGATCGGCCCTCGCCGGGAATCGAGGTAACTAGATGGGATCCCGACCACTAAAGAATTAATTAAATTCTTGAAAGCCAATTGGGAATAGTTGGCTAGTGGGATTAAAACCTTATAAAATTTTAAGTGCAAATTTAGGGTTTTTTTATACATGAGCTTTTACTTATTCTATCTTTATTTATTGTTGTAGAAAAATGTCAAACAAATTGAACCTTCGTTTTATCATCGAAAACAAGCTTGACGAAACTAATTTTCTTGATTGGGAAAGGAACCTCAAAATCGTTTTGAGGCACGAGAAGATTGGCTATGTCTTGGACGAGGCCCTACCGGAAAATCCCGCTGAGGGTTCGGCTGCGGATGTTGTCGAGAAGTATAACAAGCAATCGCTTACGACGATGATCGGTGCTACATGTATCATGCTTGCTTCTATGATACAGGCTGCAGAAAACAACATGAGTCTATGGACGCCTACACAATCATGGTCCACCTAAAGGAACTCTATGCTTCTCGCTCTCACCGAGGTATGAGGTCTCGAAGGCCCTGTTTGGTTGTAAGATGGCATCTGGGACTTCTGTGGGGTCACACGTGCTTAAAATGATCAGTACATAGAGAGGCTTGGGAAGTCGGGCCACAAGTTGGAACGAGAATTGAGTATTGACTTGATTCTACAATCTCTACCGATTCATTCTCACACAGATTCGTGATGAATTATCACATGAACAATATAGATTGCTCCTTGCCGAAGTTATTGAACATGTTGAAGATCTGCCGAGGGCACTTTGTGGGGAAGGAAAAGCAAGTGTTGCTGGTCACTTGAGCAAGGGCAATGCAAAACCCTGAAAAGGTCCAAAAGGCGAAGGTCGCACCTAAGCCAACGCCTAAGATAGCAAAAAAGACAAATCCAAGGATGCTTGCTTCCATTGCGGTGAGACCGACATTGGAGGAGAAACTGCAAAGCTTCTTGAGTACCAAGAAAAAGCATTCTGATGCTTCGACTTCGTATATTTATGATTGAGATCAACATTACTTCTTCTAAGTCTATCCACCGGGTATTAGATAATCGGTTGTGGTTCTCATATTTGTCACGAATATGCAGGGACTAAGAATAACTAGAGATCTCAAGAAAGGAGAGAGGGACTACGCTGGTCGGAAATAGAGCAAGTGTTCTTTGCTACCGGGCCGTAGGAGTTTATTTTCTTTCATTGCCCGATGGGGCTAGTACTTGAACTTAGTAATCATTATTTTGTTCCCGCTCTTCACGAAGAGCATTATTTCCATTTCCGCATTAGATGTTGATGGTTTTTCATTTACGTTTGAGAATAAATGTTGTTCTTTTTCACGTGATAGAATCTTTTATGGTACTGGCATACTTAGCAATGGTCTCTACATATTAGATATGAATGTTGACGTACTTAATATAAATAATAAGAAAGCCAAGACAAATGACTTGAATGAATCCTACTTATGGCATTGTAGACTTGGCCATATAAATAAGAATCGCATATCCAAACTCCATAAGATGGAATGTTGGATCAATTCGATTACGAATCGTTTGATACATGTGAAGCTTGTTTACTTGGCAAGATGACAAAGTCACCTTTTAGTGGCAAAGGGATAACATCCAATGAATTGCTTGAGCTCATACATACTGATGTGTGTGGCCCAATGTCAATTCAAGCCAAAGGAGAATACTCTTATTTTATCACTTTCACTGATGACCATTCTCGCTATGGTTATGTTAATGAAGTATAAGTCTGAAGCCTTCGAAAAGTTCAAGGAATTCAGAAGTGAAGCGGAAAAACAACTTGGTAAAGAAATCAATATGCTTCGATCCGATCGAGGCGTGTTAGGAACATTTATTATGTTTTGATGATGGCCATACTAGCTGTTATAGCAAGCCTGAAATAAGTTAGAATTCTCTGTATAAGTCTTTACTTAGAGTCTGACATGTTGTATAAGTTGAGTCAGACAAGTATTGTACTAGTTGGTAGGACGGAAAAGTAAAACAGACATTCGGCAGAGTGAAGCCAGCCAAGCACCAGCAGAGATACAATGAAGACTTTATGGTCTGACTTATAACCAAGGAAGTCTGTGATGACCTTGGATAAGTCTAAATTATATTTCAAGTGATGAAACTTAATATTAAAATATGGTGTACACTGATCTCACCCCAATCAAGGATCGTTGAAGTACAAAGATTCTCCTTAAACCAAGCAAAGAAGAAAGCAAGAATCGGGCCGAGTGAAGACAAAGCGGTAAAGGAAGAGCCAAAACGGCTAAGTCGGAAGGATCACTCGACCGTTCGAAAACAATGAAGTAATACCTACCAGATCGATTTAATATATGTTGAAGATTCGAGAGGATCATGCATTAAATGCACAATCAATAGAGGATCAATCAGGGACGAATTTTCTGCTATATCGTTTGAAGAAAGAATCCGATCATCAAAATCAAGGAGAATGCAATTAAGGGGAATCAAGAATAAAATCAAGGATTATTCCTCATTAATATAGCCAACGGACGGAATTTCAAAATCAAGGTTATTCAAGGCTATAAATAGAAGGAATTGACAAAACAACACAATGATCTCAAAAGAAAAATCAAGCGAAAACTCACAATTCAAAAGCCTTCTCTCGAACTTACAAGGATACATCTAGTGATCAACTCGGACATCGAGCTACAAAGTCATATTCAAAGATCGAGATTGATCAAGCAAGGTTGTGGATCACATTCACATCAAATCAAGCAAATCAAATCGAGGGCAATCTGAGAAGGAGTTGAGTCTGTGATAGCCGTGAAGGATTTTGATCTCAAGGAGCGACAAAGCGAGATCGAATCACCAAGTCATTGCGAGTCAAGGAGTGATAGTCTTGTAGATTGTGAAGCTTGGGAAGCCAAGGACAATCATACTATTGTATCTGTGAAAACAATAGTGAATTCCTCCAATCATCACAGGAGAAGAGTGGATTAGGGGATTACACCACCCTGAACCACTATAAGCCTTGTGTCAATTTACTTTACAGTATTTATTTAAATTGCCTAGATCATAACTTATATCTGTGATTGCCTAAACTGATTTGAAAACAATATAGTAAGAAGGGACTTATCTGCTGCCCAAAATCTTTTAAACAAAAGAAAAGTTTTTGAAACTCCACTATAGTCATTCACCCCCCCCCCCTCTGACTATAGTTTCACCCTTCTCTGGGACCAACAAGGCGGAGAATACTTAGATGGAGAGTTTCAAGACTATTTAAAGGAGAATGGGTTTCTACCTGAATGGACACCTCCAGGCACGCCTCAGATGAATGGCGTATCTGAGAGGAGGAACCGTAACTTGTTAGACATGGTACGATCCATGATGAGCTACGCAGTTCTCCCAAAATCATTTTGGGGGTATGCTCTAGAAACCGCATCCTATACACTGAACCGAGTTCCATCAAAGACGGTTGAATCCACACCATACGAGGTATGGCATAAGAGGAAACCGAGTCTAGCATATCTTAAACCTTGGGGTTGTCCGACTTACGTGAAGCGGATGATGCCTGACAAATTAGAATCTAGATCTGACAAATGTCTGTTTGTGGGATATCCTAGAGAAACTAGAGGATACCAATTTTACCATCCTGAGGAACAAAAGGTGTTCGTTGCCAGGACTGACCACTTTTTAAAGAAAGAGTTTATTCTGGATAGGGTCACTGGGAGTAAGATTGATCTTGAAGAAATTCGAGAACCACTTACGGATGACAGTCAGTTGATGGAAGTAGAGGAGACACCACATACAGATGTGATGCCAGCCTCTACCGTGGACACACTAGCACCTTGAAGATCCACTAGGGAACGCCGTGAACCCAAAAGGTACACTGGCGTGTATCTCATGGAAGATGAGGACCCTAGAACTTATGAGGAAGTGCTATTAAGGCATGACAAAGAGAAATGGCTAGAAGCCATGACTTCTGAAATGGAATCCATGAAAGACAACCAAGTTTGGAACTTGGTTGATCTACCTGAAGGAATAGTTCCTATAGGGTGTAAATGGGTCTTTAAGAGAAAGACCGACATGGACGGTAACGTGACTACCTACAAGGCTAGGTTAGTGGCAAAAGGTTATAAGCAAAGACAAGGAGTTGACTATGACGAAACCTTTTTGCCTTTTGCCATGTTAAAATCCATTACAATTTTGCTCGCTATTGCAGCATACCATGATTACGAAATCCGGCAGATGGATGTGAAAACAGTTTTCCTTAATGGGAACCTGTCTGAGGAAGTGTATATGACACATCCTGAGGGTTTCACAACCAATGACGCCAGGATGGTGTGTAAACTGCAAAGATGCCATTTATAGATTAAAGCAAGCTTCTCGGAGTTGGAATCTTCGCTTTGATGAGATAATCAAACAGTTTGATTTCATCAAGAACGAAGATAAGCCCTGTGTTTACAAGAAGGTTAGTGGGAGTGCCATTGTGTTCTTAGTGCTTTATGTAGATGACATATTGCTCATAGGGAATGATGTGCCTATGTTACAACCAATCAAAGCTTGGTTATCCAAGAACTTCTCAATGAAGGACTTGGGTGATGCAGCCTATATTCTAGGAATAAAGATCTATAGAGATAGATCTAAAAGGTTGCTTGGTCTGTCACAATCCACCTATATAGACAAGATGCTGAAGAGATTCAGCATGGAGCAGTCCAAGAAAGGATTGCTTCCCATGTCACATGGGGTCTATCTGTCAAAGGGAATGGGTCCTAAGACAGAGGAGGAAAGGGCACAAATGAGTAAAGTCCCTTATGCTTTGGCAATCGGGTCTATCATGTATGCCATGTTGTGCACAAGACCAGATGTCTCGTACCCTCTTAGTATGACTAGTAGGTACCAGTCCGATCCAGGTGATGGTCACTGGATTGCTGTGAAGAATATCCTTAAGTACATGAGACGTACTAGGGATATGTTCCTGGTTTTCGGGAATGATGATTTAGTTATACGAGGTTACACAGATGCCAGTTTTCAAACTGACAAGGATGACTTTAAGTCACAGTCTGGATTTGTTTTCACGCTTAACGGAGGAGCAGTGAGCTGGAAGAGTTCCAAGCAGGAGACTACTGCAGACTCTACAACGGAAGCCGAATACATAGCAGCCTCGGAGGCGGAAAAGGAAGCAGTTTGGATGAAGAAGTTCATTACTGAACTTGGTGTGGTTCCCTTCATTGAAGGTCCAGTGCCTATGTACTGTGATAATAATGGAGCGATATCTCAGTCAAAGGAACCAAGGTCTCATCAGAAGTCCAAACATGTGCTACGGCGCTATCACTTGATTAGAGAGATAGTAGATAGAGGAGATGTAAATATAGAGAAAGTCCACACGGATAATAACATAGCTGATCCGTTAACCAAAGCATTGTCTCAAGCAAAGCATGAGAAACATGTTCACTTGCACGGGCTTAGGCATATGGGTGATTGGCTTTAGGCCAAGTTGGAGATTGTTGGAAAGGTGTCCAAAACCCAATCGGGTTGGACCGGATCCGACCGGTCGGGGTCATTCTGATCTATTTAGTTCATGTAATAACTTTATTATGATTAATAAAAGCATATATGTTATCAGATATTGTTTATCTTCATATTATTTGTTGTATATATATAGTAACGTCCCTAGTGTCAATCTGTGATAGAGAAACCATGATAGTGATTATGGTTGATGAGATCTCTAATCACTATAACAAGATTGGTGCTTAAATGTCTCTAGTCTTACATATTATCAAATAGGACATTGATAGTATAATCAGACTAGCACGTATTGGATGTCTT
This sequence comes from Gentiana macrophylla, assembly GCA_026214975.1. Classification (NCBI taxonomy): domain Eukaryota; kingdom Viridiplantae; phylum Streptophyta; class Magnoliopsida; order Gentianales; family Gentianaceae; genus Gentiana; species Gentiana macrophylla. Next base: position 74,174,559 of record CM047811.1, on the reverse strand, counting down.
CTATCTTTTAGAAGATATGGATAAATCTCATCTATCGAAGTGTATGGACACTTGGACTGTACGTGGACGTGTATTAGAGAATGCGTACGTTAGACTGACCCACTTACATTAAGTGTCACACTATGTGGCGGTTGTGTAATTATCCTTTTGACCGAGTCTTCATGGCATCACGGTGTGGATTGTCATGCTTTGACACTATTGAGATTTCTCCTAACCACGGGCGATCATGCGGTAGTGATTGGGTATGATATTGAAGCATCACGGAGTATACATGATTGGTCATCCGGGAATCGCGTATCCTATGATTGGGATCGAATATCCGAAATGGCCTTCTTATAAGGAATGTCTAGCTCTCGAGAATCTTTGCAAAGTGGGAGTAAATGTGTTATCCCGAGAGAGCATGATATCTAGATTATAAGATACGATCGTTAATGTATTGACACTCGAGATACGATTGTATGGATATTATAATTGCGATAGGATTGTAAGTTACACGGTAACTGCTTCATATGAAAGGTAGTAGTCATTGCGTTTGACTATTCCGATGATTGGGGATCATGGTGTGTTGCTAGACGCTATCCCGTGATCGTTAGGCATGAAGGGCATTTTAGTAATTTGCACTTTGTGTCTACGGCCAACACATTCGGAAGCCTATCGGGTCACACACATATGAACATCGAGTCGGATTAAAATGCGGTTATAGTTGATAACCAAATAAGGAAAGTTTATCTCTAGAATATAAAGGTTATAGTGGTAAATTAATATGGTGGTATTTATTTATTATGAATAAATAAAATACAAGATATTAATTATATACAAATTATATTAATTAAAGAATATTCCAGAAGTCAATCTTTTGACTATTGGGGCGCCACATTCAAGTGTGTAAGATACCTTAGATTGTGCACTTTAATTAATTAGATTGCCATAATATTAATATAAGATATTAATTGATTTTAGAAAATAGATTTATGGTAATAAGATAATTATATTCAATATAAGATATTGGCAAAATTAATTATCATTAAAGAGATAAATCAATCTAGGAGATTTTCCTTATTTTATTGGGAAAATGTTTTCTTCTCCTACACACATATGGGGCGCCACATCTAGCTATAAATAAGAGGTGGGTGTCAAGCTCTTGTACATCACAATTGCAAGAGCTCAGAGTTCTTGTGTAAAATAGAGAGCAACCTATAGTGAGTTTATGAGGGAAGAAAAAGACCGGTCTAGCAACCGGAGTTTTTCCGATAGCAATCCAAGGAGGATTCCGGCAAGGGGTTCGTGTGGATTAGCGATAGAGGCCGAACGCGTGGACGGCTTGCACATTGAACTACTCTATGTTGACGGTCAAAGCGACGATCTTATAGATCATCAAGGTATAACCGTCAAACTACTTAACGTGTTTATTGCATTAAACGAAGAACGATCTAGAAAAAGGAAATCAAATTTTAAATTCCGCTGCGTTAAACTAGCGATTTCCTAACACCTATGCCTGGTAGCCACGTCGCCGCCCAAGAACCTTTTCCATTATTTCTTTCTCTTGCTCGGGAGTTAGACGTGCGTCAGGGGTGAATGATAATACCTGTTGCGCCTCCGCCACCAGGCGATTCTGAAAATATAATAATTCATTCACTAATTAGTCATCGATAAGGTTAATTAGTAGTGATTTAAAATATAAACGATTTTGAAAAACTTACATGATCCGTAGCTGCTAAAGGGCTAACCCACTCCCCATCCTTATTCATATGGATTTTCTCAAACACCTCAAAATCAGTGTATCCGGGCTTTGTACCATTTGCCGTCTATAAAAAATGATGACCAACCCAAGGACATATGCATTCAAGTTAGACTGGAAGAAAACAAAACCAAGCAAACAGATTGCTGACACAAATGCAAATCATGTAACACGACTTAAATAGAGCACATAAAAATCAGAATATGATCTTAATATGTACAACAAACCTGTTGTACAACAAACCACTTATTGTCATACCATTTTAACAACAAACTACTGCTAAAGCATCAGAGACTTCAAACTCTCCATAATTCGCCTTCGGACAGAAAACTTCAAAGGATCAGAAAACAAAGTAGCCGAAAAAGAAACACAGATCATTGCACTAGGAACCTGTCCTTAATGAGATAGATGGGGTGATTCAGCAACAGTGAACATGAAAAATGATATCCCATCAACCAACACGCTGTGTTGGGTGATAATAAAGTGCAAATATTTTACTTAGTGTAAAATTGATTGTTCTTGTTCTTGTAGGCACTACAACACTTGACGCTGGGTCAATCCCTTGTTGGCGACCAAAAGGATTGGCTAGGGATGTTAATTTCTATATGTTCACAAATTATTTGTTAATCATACTTATAAAAAATTGTGATTGTCTTATACTACAAATTATATTCGGGTTTTACTTTTTTCATTTTGGTCAAAGTCTTCTGTGAACAATACTACAAGTTGCCGGGTTTATATATAGCTTTACTGTTACAATTTGGTCGGTTATCCCACATTGGGCACAAAATGATAAAGCTGCTGCAATATATACAAAAACTAGTGATCTGTTGCACGTGTTCGAGAAAAGGAGAGACGGTTGGCATCTCTCCTGACAGGGACGGGATCAGCCTTTGGGCTTTTCTTGTACACATCCGGTTAAGGCTTTCCACTTCGGTGGATCTCTAACCCAATTTTTTTTCCCTTTTCAATTTGCTTTAATTTAATTATTATATTTGACTTTTAAAAGACCAAATCTCAGCTAAACATTTCATAAAGTCTAACCTAAGCCCGAGAAATGATGGCGTGTTAGATTTGATATGATGTCTTTAACAAGCGTCGTGTTTATACAATTAGGTCTTTATGATTTGGTAGCAGCAGTTTGATAAGATAGAGGAGTTTAGCCCATATTTCTTTAGTATAAACTGAAAAAAAAAACACATGAACTAGAATCATATAGAAAACAATAACCCAATAGGAAAAGTGTTCACACACATAAGAATGAAAACAAACATACAGAAGAATTCTAAAGACATTAGTAACATTGTTTAACACCAAATAGTACAAGTCTTAAAGAGTCATAGGAAAGCTAACAAGGTTGCCCTATATGCTGTCGTCTCTCTCAAGCTGCTCGATGCTCTTCTCCAGACACCCTTGTATAAGAGCACGGATGTTTTCATTCACGAGTCATTCTGCTATATGTCGATGTCTCTTCAAGCTGCTTGCTGAACTCTGATCTGAGAGAAATCCTATTGCGTGGTATCATGATCAAATAAGGAAAATCACTTGCATTCAATCAAAGCAAGACACGTAACCTGCTTTTCTTTTTGTGTTTGTAGTGGCCTACTTTGTGTATGAGCCCACATGTCTTGCTTTGATTGGATTCTAACGAATCTCCGCATGTCCCGACAGGGTCCAATAATACAGACAGTGTGGCATCACAGGGCATCATCATAGAGGCTGTAGTGTACAAACCTTACTCCACCTATAGAATAAGGCAACATTTTAGGGCATTGAAAACCATGAAAATACAAAACATAAGGGATAAGCCATCGCCACCGTCCAAAACACATTCACCCATTTGCTTGCTGAGAATGGCAGAATAACCACTGATCCTGGCTACATACTCCAGCAGTTTTGTCACTATATGAGGAATACTTTCCTTCAAGTAGTCGAATCCATCCGTCTGCATGACAGCTATCAAAATAAAGGGGAAAAAAAAAAGATACAAGTAAAGTCAGCGATCATAGAAATGCTCAGAAAAATAAAAATTTGACGACTAGTTTTGGAACTGAGAGACAGAGACAGACCCTTAAGATTCTCAGGCATTGCAATGAATTTTAGGCATGGGTATTTGAGCTGACATCAATGGAGCTGCTCAGCCAGGGCAAGTGTAGTTGCAACGGTGTTTATAGCAACGTCGTTGCACAAGGTGGCATTGCATATCACCTTGAGCCTATCCAATCCATAACAATCTGCAGCTGCAAGCAAATGTTGTGCCAATAAAGTGGAAGCTCCCTTCGAGTTTAAACCGGCGAGTTCTTCCAAATCAGGCAGTGTATCCCAGTATAAGAAATAGAGAAGTGCCTGGAACGAAGACAAGAAAACAGTTTGCAAGTAGTTAAGGCAACTTTAAGCTATACGCATTTCTTGACCGGTCCAAAAATCGTTGTCGGACACAAAAATGGATTCTTTTTTTTATTATAGATGCCAGTCAGTCGGACAAGTTGAACATTCTATCTGAAGGGATATCTCTTCAATCTTTAATTTATCCACAGAGTATTAGTTTGTACGGTTATTTGTCTAGGAGATTATCTTGTTTCTAATTATCTTTTGTTGGAGTTAGCTTTGTTCTCAACGCAACGGCGGACGCAGGATCTTGGGTAGGAAGGGGGCAAATAACACGACAAATGAAAATTTTAAGAGGGAGAAATAAAAACAAATAATGTATTTAGTAGTGCTTTTTCGGCTAAAGGGTGGCAGTTACCCTGCCCCCTGGCTGTACATGCATCCGCCTACCACTGGCGGATCCAGCATACCCAAGGGGGGGTCACGTGACCTCACTCAATTTCTAAAAAAAAAAAAAAAAAATTTAGTATTAAAACTATGTAGTTTTGTTGTTAAAAGTGTCGTTTGTCGATAAAATTGATGTTTTAGACTTGGTGACCCCATTGGAATTTTTTGATAAAAGATGTAGCTTTAGATCTCATGACACCAATCGAAATATATTCCCTGATCATCGCTAACGCCGCCTACGGCTCAGCATATTAACCGAGTCCTCAATGCAGTAAGAAGTTTTCAATTTCATTCTTAAAATATCTACAAAAATCACATGAAAAAAGATTCATGAGACAGATGAAAAATCACTCTAGATTTAATTAAGCAATCACTTCATCTCATGGTCAAAGCAAAAGATCCATTTTACTGGATGTTTAAGGTGCACATGGTTTCCAGCTAAACAGACTTGATTATGCTAAACTTTTATCCTGTTTACTTCAGTCAACTTCTTCATTGCTTGTTGGTTGGCTAAATTAATTCCACAACCAAGCGAAGTAAATGTTTTCTTCTTTATACATGACATGTACTGAAGTTGATTACAAACATTGAAAAACTCAACAAATTCAATTGAAATCAGTTAAGCAAATAGACATAACATAGACAAATAGCAGAACCGTTTAAGTGAGAGTGGAGATGATAAACAGTTTCGAAGCCAACTTGGAAGAAAAAGCTAGCAGCCCAAAAAAAATTAGGAATCAAAGAATTAAAGAAAGATATAGGACAAAGAACATTCCACACCTTAAAAACCGGAGCCTCCATATCTTCTTCTTGACACTTTATGATTTAGCAATGAGTTTTCCTCTTTCTTCTCAGCTCATGAGTATCATGATTTCCTCAGACAGTATACATATACATACTGACCACCCTGCAGATCCAAAATTGCCAACTGTAATACCTACTTTCTATTGCTAATTTGCTACTTAAGTGCTACTCCATTCTACCACTCCCAGTCTCCTCTTCCTTCCTTGATGCCTTCAATGGCATAAAACAATGTAATAATTAATTCATCGTCCTTAACTTTGGTGGTTATCAAATTTAGTACATCACCTAAAAGCTTGAGTTAATTTATACATCTATATCTTAACAAGCCATTCACGCGTGGGCTTGCCAACAAGAGGACAAGAGTCAGTAATAGTACTTTTTGTTGTAACAGAGCTACATGCTCAGCAATAGTAATTGTTGAATTATGTTGTTTTCTTACCTCCTTTATTATTAATTAGTGATTAAATGTCTGTCAGTTTAATCCTAATGTCTTTAGTTAGCTTTAATTAGCTTTAATTAACTTTTCCTCCTATCTGTACCATTATGGCCCAGTTTCTACTGTTACTAGCCGTTTCCTGCTTCTCACTGTTTCTAGCCGTTGGGATCCTTTCTATTTAATCTAAGGATCATTATGTAACTCGATAATATTCTTGAATAAGAGTTTATACTTTTCTCTCCTATCTTGCTTATTTCTACATGGTATCGTGCTCACAATTTTTAAACTTATTCAAAAATCTCTATATTGGCAAAAGAGCAATCTTTAGATGTTAAATCTAGGGAGGAAAGTTCTATGAACTCCCCCTGGAACACTGAACCCTCAATGCTATCTATCTCTTCTCACAAACTCAAAGGTAGTGAGAACTTCCTTCAGTGGTCAAGATCTATCAAGCTGTACATCATCGGCAAAGACAAGGAGGAGTATCTTACTGGAGAAAGTAAGGCTCCTGAGGCTGGCCAACCATCCTATAAAAAATGGAGGGTTGAAAACAGCTTGGTCATGTCTACTCTCTTAGGGTCTATGACCCATGATACAGCAGAAAATTTTATCATGTATGATACTGCTGAAGAAATATGGTCAGCAGCTGCTGAACTATATTCCAAACAAGATAATACCTCTGAAATTTATGAGGTTGAGGCTAAATTACAAGATCTCAAACAAGGAGATCTGTGTGTTACTGATTACTACAATTCTTTGTCAAAATCTTGGCAACAACTTGACAGTCTGGAAAAAATATCTTGGCACTCTGTTGATGATGCTAAGATTTATAAAGATATGAAGGAACAAAGAAGAGTTTTCAAATTTCTCATAGGGCTGAATCCCATTCTTGATGATGTTAGGGGAAGAATCCTTGGGATGAAACCCCTACCATCCATCAAAACTGTGTTTGCTGAAATCAGGCATGAGGAAAGCAGGAAGGCCCTCATGATGGGTACACCTGTACCTCACACTACCCCTGCTGCTTCTCTTGAAACAAATGCCTTGTTCACTAAAAGCACCCCTTCACAACTACATAAACCAAAAGGCAACAGGCCTTGGTGTGACCACTGCAAAAGGGCTGGTCATACCAAGGATACCTGCTGGAAATTGCATGGGAAGCCTCCTAACTGGAAACCTTCTGATGCGAATCATGGGCGAAAAGCACAGGAAATGTGCAACCGTGGGAGGAACAGTGGTCGATGCTAGTTTCATGATTGAGCAAATTGAAGCTTTAAAGAGGCTTCATGCACTTCAACACAATGGCAATCAAACCGCTTCTTCCATAGCCAACACAGTCATGTGCATCTCCTTACTCTAGTAATTCTGCCTTAAAGATTTATGGATTGTTGACTTCAGGGGCTTCCAGTCATATGACTGAAATCCTAAAGTTTTACCTCTATTTCCAAATGTAAAATTCCTCACTTTGTCAAGATAGCAGATGGTTCTGTATCTCAAGTTTTTGGGATTGGCAGTGTTTATATTGATAAAAACATCACCTTAAATGATGTCCTGTTTGTACCTAAACTGGAATGTAACCTTTTATCTATGAGTAGGTTCATTAAGGACACTCATTGTAATGTGATCTTTTGTACTAATGGCTGCAAATTTCAGGGTTTGAATTCGAAGGAAATGATTGGTAGTGCTGAAGTTGTGTCTGGACTTTTCATTCTCAAGACCTACCCTGATGTGTCTTTGTCTAAAGGCTTTAATAGCATTGTTTCTACTCCTAGCTATAATAATATCATGTTACTTCATTATAGACTAGGACATCCAAGTTTTATGTATTTGAAGAAATTGTACCCTACTTTATTTAATGGAAAATCTATTGATTCTTTTCACTGTGAAATTTGTCATCTTGCTAAACATTCTCGATCTGTGTTTCCTAAGATCAGTTATCAACCATCTAGACCCTTTACACTTATCCACAGTGACATATGGGGCCCTTCAAAGACAAAAACCATCACTGACAAAAGGTGGTTTGTCAGTTTCATTGATGATCACAGCAGAATAACTTGGTTATTCCTCTTAAAAGAAAAGTCAGAATTGGGAACTGTCTTCAAAAATTTATTTGCCATGATAAAACACCAATTTGATACTGAAATCAAGGTGTTAAAGTCTGATAATGGCAGAGAATACTTTGAGAACAGTCTCAAATCTTTCTTCACTGAAAAAGGAATTGCTCACATCAGTACATGTGTGGATACCCCCCAACAAAATGGGGTGGCTAAAAGAAAAAGCAGCACCTTCTTGAAGTGGCAAGAAGCATCATGTTCACCATGAAAGTGCCTAAGTTCCTATGGGGGGAGGCAGTCTTAACTGCCACCTATCTCATAAATAGAATGCCCTCAAGAGTTTTGAAGTTCAGAACACCTATTGAGGTGTTAACTGAAAATTATCCTCATTCACACCTCTTGAACGCTTTACCTCTAAAAGTGTTTGGTTGTACAAGTTTTGTACATATCCATACACAACATAGAAGAAAACTAGATCCTAGATCTATAAAATGCATCTTTGTTGGATACTCACCCTTCCAACATGGATACAAATGTTCTTGCCTCTACAAGGAAGTTATACAATTCTAAAGATGTTACTTTCATAGAAGAACAACCCTTCATGACCCTAAACCTCGTGGGGAGAACTTTCAAGAATTTCATGCTACATGGAATGTTGAGGGTCATACATCTGAGGAAACTCAAGCTGATGTACCTGATATCACTGATCACTCTCAAATTCATCATGAGAGTGACTAGAATGACTCAGGGAATGATGAACCTTCCTGTGAAAACCCTGAAACAAGAAATGCTAATGAATCTGGAAACATTCCCAGTAATGAAATCATTGTGTACTCCAGGAAAAGGAAAGCTACCACTCAAAATCCTCAAGAGGATAATCCTACCCCTAACACTTCAGAAGATGACCAATCTTCTGAAGAATCGAATTCTGAACAACAAAGGGATTCTGCTACTTCCCAAGATGATGATCATGAATCTGACTCCTTAGGAGATCATGAGATTGATAATCCTATGAATGAGGAATCAATTGCAAAAAGAAAAGGGGTAAGAAGCTGCACTTCACACCCCATCTACAATTTTGTGTCTTATGATCACTTGACACCTAAGTACCATGCATTTATAGGAGATTCGGATACCATCCAAATTCCAAAAAATGTGCATGATGCTATGAAGTGTCCTGGATGGAGAAAGCTATAAAAGAGGAAATGGATGCCTCTCATAAAAATGGCACTGAAATTACAAAACTCCCAACGAAAAAAACCAGCTTGGTTGTAAGTGGATCTTCACCATTAAATGCAATGCTGATGGGTCTCTTAATAGATACAAGGCCAGGCTTGTTGCAAAAGGCTTCACTTAATCCTATGGGATTGACTACTATGAAACCTTTGCCCCCGTGGCCAAGTTAAATACTATAAGAGTCCTAATGAGCATTGTTGTGAACATGGATTGGCAACTATATCAACTAGACATCAAGATTTCTTTCTTGAATAGTGATCTTAAAGAAGGAGCTTTCATGAACTTACCTCCTGGTTTTGAAAAACTGGAAAGGAAGGGAGATGTCTGTAGTCTAAAAAGGTCCCTCTATGGTCTAAAGCAATCTCCCAGGGCCTGGTTTGGGAGATTTACTAAATTTATGATCAGTCATGGCTTTCATCAATGCCACTCTGACCACACTCTTTTTACCAAATCTACTAGACCTGGGAATCTGACCATCCTAGTTGTCTATGTAGATGATATCATACTCTCTGGAAATGATCTTCTGGAAATCAAAAAAATAAAGGCTTCTCTGGGAACTGAGTTTGAAGTAAAAGACTTGGGTACCCTCAAATACTTTCTGGGAATGGAAATTGCCAGAAATAAAGATGGTATTTCCATGTCCCAAAGGAAATATACTCTTGATCTTCTAAAAGAAACAGGGATGTTAGGGTGCAAACCTGCTAACACTCCTGTTGAACCAGGTCTCAAACTTGGAAAAGAAAAAGACAGCCCTCTTGTGGACAAGGGGGGGTATCAAAGATTAGTTGGCAAACTTATATACCTATCTCATACAAGGCCTGATATAAGCTTTGCTGTGGGAATGGTAAGTCAATTCATGCACAGACAAACTGAGAAACACATGCAGGCTGTGTATACTCTTCTCAGATTCCTGAAGAAAAATCCTGGACAAGGTTTGATGTTCAAGAAGAATAACTCAAGAGAGGTCAAAATCTATACTGATGCTGATTATGCTAGTGATATCACAGATAGGAAATCTATCTCTGTTCCATCGCACCTACATTTGGGAAACTTGGTCACATGGAGGAGCAAGAAGCAGAATGTGGTTTCTAGAAGTAGTGCAGAGTCTGAGTTGAGAGCCCTTGCTCTAGGTATATGTGAAGGCCTTTAGATCAGAAAACTTATGTCTGAAATTGGGTTCCCTATTCCTACACCTATACAACTGCTGTGTGACAACATTTCAGCTCTTTGCATTGCTGAAAATCCTACTCAACATGACAAAACTAAACATGTTGAGGTGGATAGACACTTCATAAGAGAAAAGATTGACAAATGAGACATACTTCTTCATCATGTCTCCTCCAAAGATCAAATAGCTGACCTTCTTACCAAGTCTGTCAGCAATCAAGTCTTCCAACATCTTCACAACAAGCTTGGATGCATTGACATTTTCACACCCAACCTTGAGGGGGAGTGTTGAATTATGTTGTTTTCTTACTTCCTTTATTATTAATTAGTGATTAAATGTCTGTCAGTTTAATCCTAATGCCTTTAGTTAGCTTTAATTAGCTTTAATTAACTTTTCCTCCTATCTGTACTCATTATGGCCCGCTTTCTACTCAGCACTAGCCGTTTCTCTTTTCAAGCTTTCTAGCCGTTGGGATCCTTTCTATTTAATCTAAGGATCATTATGTAACTCGATAAGATTCTTGAATAAGAGTTTATACTTTTCACTCCTATCCAAGGGCGGTCGCAGGATCTCGGGGAAGGGGGGGCAATAAAATTTTTAAAGGCAAATAAAAAATTTAAGGGGGCAAACTATATGTATCGTATGCTTTTTAGTGTGTTTTTTCGGATTAAGGGGGCGATTGCCCCTTGCATTATATGTAGTCCCACTAACGCTCCTATCTTGCTTATTTCTACAGTAATGTTTTCATATAGTGGTGATAGAGAGGTTTTACCATGAAACATGTCACCTCGTTCTTTGATACCAAGTTGAATTATCATCTCACCTAAAAACTCGAAAGGTTACGGAGAAGTGTAATTAATTGATTAATATCCTATCATAACTAAACATAAAAATCACAGCTTATAGGATTCTAAGATAGCGAGGTGAGAAAGATGAACGCAGGGATTTATGCATTTATTTGGTTTCTTGATCTAAATTATCTGGTTCATCAATTATTTGAAAAGGTCTTGTTCAGTGCTTGTGATTTGATCATTTTAGTGGTATTCGAATGATGATGATCCCAACCTTCACTAATTTTGAGAACAAGGTAGGAAGATGAAATCACAACTTATAGATTATGGAAGATACATTGGAACACTTGTTTTGCTTTGATGCTTTGATAATTTTCTGATATACGCATATACAGTGTGAGAACAATATGATCAAGCAATCATTCATGTAAATTTCATAAAACAGGGGGTGAATTAATTTTTTTGTTCTTTCATTAACAAAAATGTGAATTGTCCACTTAGTTATTTTGATAATATTGTTGCACAATGCCATTCAAAATGAGGGTCCAAATTCTCCAGACTCCAAAAGCAAAATAACACAGCTGAAAGTTTTCTAAAAAACAAATACGCACTTGAAGATGATACTGTTTGAGATAGCACTTAAAGCAGCTGAGATGTAACTGTTTTCAGAATCAAAAGGTTCATAGCAACAACAATTCTAAGACGAATTATGAAGACAAGCAATTCATGATAAACTAAGGAAAATACAGCCAAAGTCTTGCAAAGAATATGACTAACCCACATGCTTCCGCGATATTTCAGAGAATAAGGTCCACTCTCTAATGCCCTCCCAAAATGGCTATGAGCCTTATGCCTCTCTTTACCGCTCTGATCCTTAAGTGTCAGCTCAAAAAGAGCCCTTACATCTGTACCCTCGCTAGCAAGAGCAATAAAAAACGACACATACGTTGCATTATCCTCCATACTCTTCCCATCTGGATAGAAATATATCGCCCACGAGAACCCTCCAACCATAAACGTATAAGAAGCTAAATATTTCCCAATCCCAATTCCCTTCGATAGAGAATACCCCGTAATCTTAAAATCATGTGTACCGTTCACCGTCTCTGTAACGGAAGTCGGTGTCGGTACCGATGCAGACGTCGATGATGAACCTGATGATAAAGGATTGGACGGATCTCCATGATAAACTCTTCCCATACCCACTATGAATGCAAACGGCTTATTTTCAGCTCACAAAATGACAGTTTAGCTGAAAATTCACCTAGACTCCTCGCGAAAATCGAACTCTTTGACGATGGTAAGAGTATACCTTGCCACGTGTCATCTCAAGAACGCTTTAAGGTCAACAAAGAAGAATGTGATGGTAACATTTAAGGCCAGGGGCCCCACAGTAGCAGGACCCTACCCCGGGTAGGAACCCTGACCATACCATCCCGACTAGACCACCACAGGCCGGTTCGGTCATGACGGGGGGCAGGTCGCGCAACTCAGGTCGAGACGATCTGGGAAGCCCAGTGCAGGTCGTCTGGGCCTTTCCTTTTGTGATAATTCACACGTGTGCCCATGAAGTAGGATAATGACAGGAAGAATCCCTGGGATATAGGAAGTAAATCTTATATTTCGAATATAGTCTTAATTATCTCTTACCAGAGATTACGGCGTGATAATCCTTAGGGTTTAAGAATCGTGTGCTTGTCCAATAAAAAAAGGGGCGAGACGCCTCCCTATATAAACAACCCTAAGGAACTACGAAAGACTTGATTCCAATTCCACTATTGGATACGTAGGCAACTTGATGGAAACTAACTCTCAGGCTCAGTCTCAATCATACGCAAAATCACAATCCCCATTGTTTTAATTCTTGTTCAAGTCGTTCTAGAGGTTGATTGGACCTATAGGTAATACCCGACATCATCAATTGGAGCTGAATGAGGGCCTCTTTTCAACGATTTGATCAAGAGACAAATGATGGCACCACCGAAAAATACCGGAAAAGGACTCGCATAACGGCAATGCAGAGATCTTTGGAGAGGTAGACCAGCCATTACTACCACTAGCCAACCACAAACTAACCAAGATGAAGTACTGGCAGATCCAGCACAACAGGCCTTGCTGGAAGCACTACTTAATCTAGATGTACCGCGCGCTCAAAAGCATGCTGGGCCTAGCCTGAAAGGGCGAGAGGAGGAAGCCCGGAAAATAACGGTCCTAAGGGTAACTTGATGAACAAAGAGGATAGAGGAGAAACTCTATCCTCCACCTCCCATGCACGGCAGAAGCAAGTTAACACTCAGGCCCAGGAGGCTGCTCGAGCGGAGTTGGATGGAATTCAGGTAGGAGAACGGACGATCTTTCGCTCGAGTCACCGTTCTCGTGAGCGAGATCTTGAATTACCCACGCCGGAGAGGTTTAAGATACCCAAGCTGGAAGCATACGACGGCACAAAGGATCCCTAGGACCATCTCTTTCAATAACTGACGCACATGAATTTGGACTGTGCAGCTGAAGAGATGAAATGCAAAGCCTTCCCGGCTCTACTTACGGGCAGGGCTCGTGAGTGGTTCCGGAAACTACCACCTCAATCAATTGGAAATTTTGAAACCTTGGCAAGAAGGTTTTTGCAAGCTTTTGTCACCGCCAAACCATTCCAGAGGAATGTTACTTACCTCCTCACTATTCGTCAGAGGAAGGAAGAGACCGTGCTGCAGTACTTGAAAAGATTCAACGATGAGTCTAGGCAGGTCGGGAATGCAGAAGAGCACCTTTTGATCACCTCTTTCGTAGCAGGTCTACGAGAAGGTCGATTGTACGCTAAGTTAAACAGCCGACTTCCTAAGTCAATGGACGAATGCATGGATCTAGCCTACAAACACTGTCAGGGTGAGGAAGCTAACCGCCTAAAGAGAGAGGCGGAAGGCCCCAAGAAAGATAGACCAGATGACAGGTCTGACATAAAGTGTAAGCCGGTATGGGACCGAGTTGCTGCACCCATAACTGACCGACTCGGGAAGAAAGGGGCCCTTCAAGAAAGGGATTTAATCCCTCTGAATAGATCACGCGAGCAGGTCCTCGCTATAATGCAAAGAAAAGGCATTGCCCGAGCTCCTCCCCCTATGAGGGGTCCCTGGGAAAAAAGAGATCAGACCAAGTATTGCAAGTTTCATGAAGATATTGGTCATGACTCAGAGCATTGTAGGAATTTGCAACGCGAGATCAATGCTGCAGTTATGGAGGGCAAACTGGATGAAGTCATAGATAGGTCCCAAAATGTTGAACCCCGAGGAAGAAGAAAGTACAAGAGGCGGAATTTCGGTCAAGATCGAAGTGATGAATATCGTCGGAGGAAAGATTAGTCCCCCGGTCATGATGGGCAGCCAGACAATCGCCCCATCAACATTATTAATACCATCTCGGGTGGTCCAAGTACATTTTCATGAGCTGAAGGAAAGAACGACAGGCGAACAGCTGTTCCGATAGACTCGGGTAAGAGACAAAAGCTGTCCGGAGAGGTAACTTATGGTCCTCGGGATTCCCTTCCCCTGGTCACAAACAATGAAGGACTGGTTATCGAGGTGGTAATCAATAAGCATACCGTGAAACGCATTTGCATGGACACCGGGATTGCAGTCAACGTGATGTACTACAGCGTATTCCAGTCAATGAAGCTCAAGAAGGCAGAGCTGACTCCTGTGTCGGCTCCACTATTTGGTTTTGCCGGACCACCAGTCCACCCTATGGGTAAGATCAGATTACCGTCGACCTTTGGAAAAGAACCTAAGGACAGGATCCTTATGGTAGATTATGTGGTAGTCAGAGCTCCATCAGCCTATAATGTCATCATGGGACGACCAACCTTGATAGATCTACGAGCGGTGATCTCCCCGGCTCATATTAGAATGAAGTTCCCGACGCTACACGGACGGCGAGAGTTAAAGGTGACGCCGAAACAACCAGGAGTTGTTACACGCCACCGTTAACGGAAAGTCGATGGTGTAGCAAGTTTCGTGGAGGAGTTGCTTCCGGAAGAGGAGGAAAATTGGTCTTCGAAGACAAAATCGGTCGTAAGCTTGGGAGAGAACATGAGGGCTCGATTCCCGATCATGGGTTCATGAGACGTGGGATCATGGATTCCCGATCAGCAGAAAGAAGAGCTGGTCAAAGTGCTGAAAGAATTCAAAGATGTATTTGCATGGAAAACGGAGGACATGCCAGGTCTGTCGCCCGAGTTAGCCCTACATAGGCTTCATGTTGACCCAGCCCGGAAGCCGATTCGGCAGAAGAAAAGACAATTTGCAAAGGATAGAATGGAGGCCCTTTAGAAAAAAGTTGAGAAGTTGTTGCAAACAGGAATTATACGAGAAGTGGTATACCCTAGCTGGCTCGCCAACCCGGTACTAGTTAAGCCAGCGGGCGGGAGTGGCGTATGTGTGTGGATTTTACCGACCTGAATAAGGCTTGCCCCAAGGACTGCTATCCACTCCCCAAGATTGACAGGTTAGTCGACTCCACGGTTGGGTTTGAGATTTTTGCATTCCTAGATGCGTACAAGGGGTACCATCAAATTGCTATGGATTCCCGACGATGCGGAAAAAACTGCATTTATAACGGAATCAGGTACCTTCTGCTATGTAACTATGCCATTTGGGCTTAAGAACGCCGGGGCCACGTATCAACGAGCAGTTAACAAAATTTTTGAGAAGCAAATCGGGAGGTGCATGGAAGTCTATATGGATGACCTCCTGATCAAGAGCAGGTCCCTTGATCAATATATGACTCACGTCCGAGAGGCATTTGAGGTACTCAGGTAGTCCCAGATGAAACTCAACCCCAAGAAATGCACATTTGGAGTCAGTCGGGAAAATTTCTAAGGTACATGATCTCGAAAGAAGGAATTAAGGCCAACCCTGACAAGGTCGAAGCATTGAGGATGATGCCACCTCCCAGGAGTATCAAGGAGGTGCAGAGGCTAACGGGTAGTATGGCTGCCCTGCATAGATTTCTCTCCAAGTTGGCACAGCGGGCCTTACCGTTCTTTAAAGTTTTGAGGAAGACAAGCCCCTTCCAATGGAATGAGGACAGTCAGAAAGCCTTTGAAGATCTCAAAACATATTTAGCCGAGCTACCAACCCTGACTTCCCCTCAGGAAGGAGAAACTTTGCTCATTTACCTAGCATTGGTGGACGAAGCAATCAGCGGTCAAGTCCTATATGACTTCTCAATCACGGAATTATATGAGAAATGCAGATTAAATCGGTCAAGTCCTATATGACTACATCATATTTAAATGCCCCACTTAAAAAACCAATATCGACGGTCCGGATAAGACGGTCACACAATAAAGTGTTATGGCGCATTAATGGTGGTTTAATCAATAGACCCCATACTTTGATTAAGTTCACCATGGACTAACAGTTCAAGTGTATCACCATAAATTTAATCTTCACGTGTGACACACACTAAGTTATATGGCTGCATGTGATACAACTTGGGGTTTTCAGTAGTGTATTACTTATGAGCACAAAGCAAATAATAAGATGATAATAAATCTATCATTTATTAATCATAAAAACAATTACATATATTGTCTTTCGGGTACTACTTCCAACAAGAAGTTATGCGCCAAGTTTCTTTCAGCGGATTAGCACCGGAATGGGCAGCTCAAATCCCTGAAGAAATCGCTGGATCGAGCAACTTAGGGCAATGAGGCAATACCCCCTTAGCCAAGTTCCTCATTCCAGAAGTTCAGCACTTCCGGTATATTTTCTTTTCTTCTAGATTGATTTCAGCCATTCAGTTCCCTGCTGTAGTCAACTTTTCAATTCAGTTTCTCAAGTCTCTATTATGTAAATGTGAAATCTTGTACAACTTGCATTTTCCTGGTTTTGAATCTGGAATTTCTGCTTTATTGTATTAGGCTTTTGGAGTTTGTTTTGTAATATCACTTTAATTCAAGCTGTAAGCTTTCATGAAAACCATTATGGTATTTTAAGTAAACCATTTTCTTGCTCTAGGAGATGAAAGTAAACCAATTTTCAGTTCAAATCAAACAGGCTGCCAGATGACACGTTACTCGGTATTCTGTTTGGATTTCGGTTTGGTTTTATGCAGACTATAATAAATATACAATAAGCAATTTGAATTTGAAAATTCAAGTTTACATCCATGAAGAACAGCAACAATGTATTACTATTTT
This sequence comes from Gentiana macrophylla, assembly GCA_026214975.1. NCBI lineage: Eukaryota > Viridiplantae > Streptophyta > Magnoliopsida > Gentianales > Gentianaceae > Gentiana > Gentiana macrophylla. The sequence goes on along the minus strand of CM047811.1, from coordinate 74,157,361 downwards.
GTGATTGTGAAATTGAAGAACTAGTCAGGGACTCTCTATCAAGGGTATATTATGATATGACAAATTTTATAATACAACCGTTGTAGAGCGTTAGTTATGTTTCCAAGATACATTACAACCATTCATTTCTAACCTCTCACACACGATAAAAGTGTATTATGTGAAAGAGAGTAAAAATTAGAGGCTCTAATGTATGCCACTTGGTACAACCTTCTTACAACCGTTGCACCATAAAGTCTCTCGATATGATATAACAATACACATTCCATCTCATCTAGACAAGGCATGTCCACTTAAGCACCAATGTTTTCGATTTCTGCACTTTTGTCCATTCTCTTTACTATGCCAGCAATGACCTAACACAATATTCACAAAGATACAATCACGTCGTATAAGTTATATATATATACAAGGACAAAAGGAACTGAACAAAGATTTGTATTGTTAAAGTTTATGCATGTACTGCAGTTGTTTTTTTTTACCTTTCCAGGTCCTAATTCGTAACTCTTTTTTAGTCCTTTGGTCAAGAGTGTTCTTATTGTTGTTTCCCATTGAACAGGAGAAGTCACCTGAGTTTTCCAGTTGACAACAGAAACATCATGATCAAATTTAAGTCCGTGTAACTGTGAGTCACCCCATTATCAGCAGATATTAACTTGTCAAAAGAAGCATACCTGACGTGCTAATATTCTCTTGATTGTATCGGGATCTGCATGTGGCTGTGCATCCACATTAGATATGACTGGTATTCTTGGTGTTCTGATTTCGGTAGCAGATAAAGCAGCTTCTAATCTGGAGACAGCTGGTTCCATGAAACTAGTGTGGAAAGCACCAGCAACAGCTAGACGCACCTAAGATGGTAAATAAGAAGCTTATGTATGGATTCTTGGAATGGAATGCACTTAAATGAATTTGATGGAATGGGTGCCTAAACGCTGTAACCAACACGTTACATCCGTCCAAACATGATTAGTCTTCTAAATAGTCTAGAGTACTCAAAAACTAAAGTTTTTAAGAGGGAACTACCGTCATTCGAGCTTTGAACGACTTTGCCTTGGCTTCAAGAGCTTCCACACCTTTAACACCTCCAGAGACAGCATAATTTCCCTGTTCATATAAGTTTGTCACAGATCAAGAACAATTCTTTAAATCTTATCTTGTGATTCAGACAGATGACATTGATCAATAAGAGAAAGGAAAACGGAATTTACAGGGCATAAGAAGTTCGCAATTTGGACTTTATTGGCTTCATCAACTTCTTCATTGGCAGCATCACAGAGCTGCTGAACCTTTTCTGAATCGAGTCCTATGACACTGACCATTGCACTCTTAGCAGCGTCTGCTGCATCCTAGAGAAAACATCAAGAAACAAGCTTACCCCAACTTGATCAGCCAACCAATATCTAATGAAAATGTTTATTATTGTATTACCTGCATGGCTTCACCCCTTAGCTTGACCAGCTTGAGCCCATCTTCAAAGCTGATAATAGACAAAGGGTTAAAGCAACACCTAGCAGATAACGCTTACCCTAACATGTAAAGGAAAAAGATCTCTACACTAAGCTGATAAATGCACACGTAGAGAAAAAAAAAATTGAGATAAGCAGCTTACCTAAAAGCTCCAGCAAAGGCAAGAGCAGTATACTCTCCCAAACTCAGACCACATGTCACATCTACAGTGTCAATTATTTGCTGCCCTCCTTCACGAGCACGGAGCACCTCAACTGCAGCTAAGCTTGTGACATAGATAGCCGGCTGCAAAAATGACAAATTAGAATCTTGTCAGCAACAAATTTGACATATTTCGAAGCAGCAAACACGTAAAAAACGCTCTTAGGACTCATTTTTCTCTAGACATTATGTATGGATTCTAGATAGTTATTTTTTGAACCTATAAATCATTAGGCTGGTTAAAGACTACCCAGAAGGATGCCTTAAATAGCTAAAACAGTGTCTAAAACTAATGTTTATGCATGTAACTTTTTCCAATCTATCAAATGTTTCTAACTGTGCTTTTTTTTTTTCTTTCTTTAATTGCTATAACCAGTGACACACACATGGATGAAAACAGTAGTTCCTTGGCCCCTACTCATCTCCTTTCCTGAATAGAAGCAATTGTATGGACTATGCAAATTATTATCTTCAAAGAGTAGCGATTCCTTTAAAACTAGACCCCACAAGACAACAGCTAATATTCTTGTGCCTGAATCCTCAAAATTACACAAAGATAACAGAACCCTATGAGATAGAGACGAAGAAGATACACAACAAATGTACCTGGCTTAGAACAGTGGAATTTAGCTTGTCTTTTGGTCCATTTAGGCAAGTTTCCAAAAGGTCAAATCTTCACAGAAACAAATAATTGATCAGAAATGCACTATGTTAGGCATTCCACATTCGTACTTTAACATTTTAAGCTATAGAGTCAAAAAAGAAAAAGAAAGATATAAGAGTTCTATGTATCAAACCCCAATATATCATTTGCCTTCTTGTATAGATCAGCAGCAGCAGGTACCTTCTGAGCCTCTGCACCCATGCCAACAGCTTGGGCACCCTATGATACCAACATGCCATTACCGTGCATTGTCAATAGGCAATATATCTCTAACGTTATTAAATGGCTAAATGTAGTATATGCTAAAGAAATGGTAGAATGGGAGTCCTCATTCACATATGAATTGATCAGCTTCAATAATTGAATATTAACACTTCAAAGCTAATCTATAGGGTATACAAAACACGTTGATGTAAACTAGCATTCTCGTGTGCCTAAGACCCTGCGGTGTCCTAAAAACATTCCGCAAAGTTGAGCAGGGCTGCCAAAAACTGCAGATTTACAGCAGACGAGCTTGAGCTATAAATAATTCCACAACCTTTTCAGATAACTAAGATTTAAGACAAGCTCATTCGCAAATTAATTACTACATTACAAAGTTTAAAAAAAATAAATAAAATTTAAAAAATTAAGCGCAGTCGACCAAAAGATGCAGCAACTGGTACTTTCCCACTGCAAAATGAGTAATTTAAGAAGCAATAACTGTAGAAAGAATGCAACAACCATCACACCAGAAATAAAGAATCAGACCTGGCCAGGAAAGAGGAAAGCGTTTGTGGGCTTATAATCATTAAACAAGGCATCAGCAACAGTAGCCTGAGATCCCACAGCAACGCTCATGAAAGCCCTCGATTTATCCAGTCTTTGAAGGCCAAACCCACTGATTCCATTCTTAAATCCCAAAGAACTGGGACACCTGAAATGTTCAGAAGTCCCTAGCCCGTGCTGCTTTGTGAGAGAGATTGAAGAAGGCAACACTAATGATGATGCAGTCATTGTGTTCGACGAAATGCGAATCGATCTGGTGAAGAAAAGAATGTTAATGCGTGGGGAGGAAATGGTTATAAAACGATTGAGAACGTTTGGAGTCTGACTCTGAGGGAAGAAAGCATGCATTCAAGCTAACGACTGAAGGTTTTGTTTCTACGAGTTAGACGGAGATTTCGAAGTTTAGAGGAGAAGAAGGTCATCGGATCCACCGTTGATGTCTGTTTGGATTCTGGCGAACAACCCAACGGCTATTGTCGCAGTGAAATTGGAAAATCATGGGGATTTATACCACCAATTTCTGGAACAATTTGTGAGCATACCACCCAAGGCAGCAAAAAAAAAACAATTTTGGTTCGTGATTTTCTCCCATTTTTTTCACAAATGTGCACGATCTTAAGGTCCTCAAATCTCCTATTGGGTTCCCTTCCGATTAGGGTTTAGTTTGGTTCCAAAAACACCTAAAATGCAAAAATAGGAGTGGTATTTCGACAAGAGAGTAGTATGCCTGAAATTGCCTTGTCTCAATAGTGGTAGATCGACAAAGCCCCCGAAAATCATGCCCTTTTAACCTCTGACAATTTTTTTTAGGTCGGACAGATTCTAATATTTTTTTTCAGGTTCACCGTCCAAATTTGAATGAAATCGTCCAAATACAGTTAAAGTCGTCCATATTTGGATGTATTTCGTCCAAATAAATTGAATGGACAAAATAGACGGAAACCGTCCAAATGTTGAATCTGCACCGTCCCATTTTGGGATGAATTCCGCCCATTTTTTTGGGCGGTGCGTCCCAACATGTGGACGGTTTCCTTCCATTTTGTCCATTAACTCTAAAACCGTCCCAATTTGGGCGGTATCATTTAGTCTCTCCGTCCAGACAGAGAGGGCCTTGGCCCAAATTCTGGACGGATTCATCCACATTTGGACGGGTTTCATCTATTTTGAAACTCTTATCAATATCTTATTTACTCTCTTCACCTACTCTTGTCTTCACCGTTTCATCACACAACAAAATCACCATTGCTACACCAAAAATTCACCATTGATACCCAAAAAAAAAAAAAAAAAAAACCATATTTGTCCTTTGAGCTGCGTTTTTTTATTTCACCGGAGTTGTATTTTTAAACAAATGGGTAAGCATTTATTTAAGTTTGAATAAATTTATTTATTGTGTTTGTTTTTATTGTTATTTGTTCACATGAATTGTCGATTTTTATTAATGTTATAAATTTTCGATTTTTAGCGTAGTGTAGTATGTGCATTTTCGATTCTTAATGTTTCGATTTTTATTAATGTTATAAAATTTCGATTTTTATTAATGTTATAAATTTTCGATTTGTATTAATGTTATGAATTTTCGATGTTTATTAATATTGTTAATATTATAATTTTTTATTTTTAGCGTAGTGTAGTATGTGCATTTTCAGGGTAGAGAAATGATTAATTTTGATTATATATTTCGATAATGGAATTGACATTCGTTGGATAATTAGGGTATTCAATGATAAATTCTTATTTTGATTGATATATTCTGATGAAATATTTGGATAACGATACAAATATATTTTGGTTTATGTCAATGTGATCGTTTGTAGTAATAAACGAAACTTGTTACCGAATGTGTTTTATTGGTTTGGTACAAAGTTGATTATGTTGTTGTTGTAGTGGAAGATGAAAATTCAATTCAAATATATGGTTTTTGAATTACGTATTTTGTGATAGTATGAGAACATTCCTTGAAATTATTGGTAACAAGAATGTGATTTAAAAAATTGAAACAAACGACAAATTAATGTCGTTTGAAAACACAAGAACGAATATTTCGAACTGAATTCCATGGTACGCCTCGGCCTGATGAGGTTCTTAGAATTGCATACTTTCTTTAGGGTGTTTTCGATTCCTTCTGATCCGCAGTGTCATGCCTAATCTCTAGGCTTTGTATTGGGGCTCCTGGTAGGTTGCTCGTAGAAAATTTCATTAGATCTGCTCAACAGAGCATCTTTTCCTGTCTCCAGCAGCCTGGTAAATCCTCAGCCTGAAGTGAGGCAACCCTTAGATTGAAAATATAAGTTACATTGCCACGGCTCTATCCGGCATCCGTTCTCCTCGTCATCATCAAGTACTATATATATATATATATATATATATATATATATATATATATATATATATATATATATATATATATATATATATAGGGAGTTATTTGGACCCCCCTATTTACTACTTGCACCAATTTACTACTTGTACCACAAAAAATTACTTCGGGCACCACATGATTTTTTATATAGGGAAGTCAGTCACACTGGTGTTCCTTGTGGAACACCAACGTCAGTCACAGTGACGTTGGTGTTCCACAAGGAACACCAGTGTGGCTGACGTTCCCTATATAAAAAAGTGTTAAATCTTAGAACGTCGGTCCATGACTTTTCATTTGGTATTTCTAGTGGCATACCAACGCCGGTGACATCGACGTTGGTATGCCACTAAAACACTACCATATGAATGACGTTTTTTTTCACCCAAAAATATTCATTAATGTAGTGCAAGTAGTAAAAGAAGTCCAAATAGAACCCACCTATATATATTTATATGTGTGTGTATGTTTGTGTGTGTATATATAAATATATATAAATATATATTTATATGTGTGTGTGAGTATAAGTATCCTCATTTATTAATAATTGTGACATTCTTTTTGACATATAGTTACACAAAATATCATATCTTAACATCGCAAAAACACTCACACTCACACTCACACACACACACACACACTTAATATATATACGCACTTGTACTTATTACGTATATATGCGTATCACACTGATAATATGATGACATATATACAAACATATTATATATTCATTGTTTATATTTTATTTTATACTCATATCTCCATTGTATACTTGATATAAATTTATAATTCTTTTCTGAGATAACAACATTGTGTCCGTTAAGTTTGTATTTGGTGGAGAGTGGATATACAACGAAGGAAGCGACGAGATGGTCTTATAGAAAAGGAAAATTTTATTTGATTCGTAAAAACCGATATGACATTGGATGAAGTGAAGCGAAAGTGTGTGGGAAATTAGGAATTGATGTATCAAAAATACATTGGTCATGAAACTTTTGTATGCGCAAAATACGAGGGCGATTGATGTTTTGGATGATGAGACATGGCTAGGGGTACATTGATGATCTGCTTAGACTAGAAGCCGTCAAACTTTGTGTTAACGCCGAACCGGTTATTCTTGATGATGACTGGAAGACATAAACGACAACGCAATTGACTTAAATGAACAACCGATAGTTGAAGAAAATGATAGAGGATTGAGGATTTTACACCAACTTTATTATAATCGAATTCCGGTGAGCATGTTGTACGTGACTCACCGATCCCTCACCCCTCATGAAATTGTCATCCAACCGAATACAACTTGCGGTGATCAAGTAATTGACTTGTCAAGTGAAGTGGCTACGATTGGGGATTTATTGCAAATATGATTAGTCAGCCATTGCACATACCTTACAGTGAACAACCTACGGCTAGAATGTGTGCTTCTATGAATGAAGCTGGAACGTCTGGGCAGAATTTAGATCAGACGACCCACACACCGTATTGGCAGCAAACTAGTGGTAGGAGGCGTGAACCGTTGGATGGTAGCCGGGACATGTTGGAATAATTTTGTTCAGACTAGTCATAATCTCCACATAGATGGAACAAGCCAGCAGTTTATGCAAACAACGATGCAATCACCGATGCAAACGGGCCTCACTATCGGCGGATCTTTCATGAGTTATTTGACAAACCTTTGCAATGAGAACCACGACCTTTGGTCACACATTTAGTATGGCAAGTATTAATCCCAATAGAGGTGCTCATTTCGGTCCAGAATGGACCCGTCCCAAATTCCTCCATGTCCACGTCTTTGGGGCGTTTGGACCGATAATCCGTATGTATTGTTTATTGGTAAAAGTATAGAGACAAGGAGGATATGAAGGATAAAATGAGTTACCACGCATTGAAACATGACTACATGTGGAAACTTCGTTAGGTCGACAAAGAAAAGTTAAAATTACGATGTTATACTTGAACGATCGAATGGAAGATTGTCGGTAGGAAGGTTGTTGATTCGAATGTGGGCGTAAGGGGACGGACAACGTTGCATGAACTTTGAGATAACGCGTACAATGAAACCCACACTTGTGGATTGGAGCAATTGACTGACAATCATAGACAAGCCAAGCCCGACCTATAGGTCGTTTAAATGAGGATAGCCTAATAAAACTCGGCGGTGGTTTCACGACAAAAGTTTTACAAGCTGAGGTCAAAAAAACATTCAACATAGACCTTAATTATCAAAGTGCCTATCAATGTAGACATAAAGCCTTGGAATTGATCGGCGGAAACGTAGAAATGTCGTATTCTAAATTACACGCCTACTTTTACATGTTGAAGGTAGAAAATTTTGGAACCATCACAGACATTGTTCCCGATCGCGCTTGACGAGTTCAAGTATTGTTTCATGGCTTTGGGTTCTAGTATTGAGGGGGTTTAAGTATTGCGGCCTATCTTAGTTGTGGACGGTACACATCCGAAAACAAAATGCGAGGGGACATTGTTAGTAGCAATCGGTGTAGACGCGGGCGACCATATCTTTCCGTTAGCTTTTGCCGTGACCGACGGAGAGAGCCTTGATGCGTGGACGTATTTCATGGAAAACGTGAAGTCGATAATCGGGAACGTAGTGACTTGGTTTTCATATTGAGGCGGAGGGCCAGGCATCATTGGAGCCGTTAGAAATGTATTTCCAGGCGCTTACCATGGTTCTCGCTACCACCACATCGTTATGAACCTCAATAAAAAATTCGGGAGCACGGGATATTGTCCGTACACTTTCTGGGAAGCCGCTTATACATTTTCAGAAACGCGATTCAAAATATTATTTCAGAAGATAATAGAGATGGATAGAGACCCAACCAAACCAGTTTCGCGTTACCTAAAGGAGATTGGAATCGAAAAATGGGCACGATCACAATTTCCGAGTACACGTTACGCAATAATGACAAGCAACCATACTGAAAGCTTTAACAACGTCATCAGGGATGCGCATAAGATGAGTATCGTGAATCTCTTTGACCATATCAGGGGAGTGTTGCAGCATTGGCATTGTGTGAGGAGAGAACTTGCGGACTCGTGTCGCACCGTGTTAGCCCCTGAACTTGAAGAGTTCTTGAATGGTGTTTCGCGTGCCAGAAGGAGTTTCACACTGCTCAGGATCGACCGGGACCAGTTTCAAGTTGGGGACATCGATACTAGTGAGAAAATAAATATGCTTACGAAGAAATGTTATTGCGGGCGCTTCGGGGACTTCGATTACCTTGCGTACATGCTTGTCTTTGCTATAAGTCACCGCTGCGAGAGTGCGTACACTTATTGTTCTCATTACTACAAAGCTGCATGTTTCCAACGTATATATGAAGGACGCATTTTCCTTGTTCCAGTCGAGGATGATTGGATTCTTCCCGAATGGATTAGAACTAAACCTTCCCTCAATCCGCCTGAGCCTAGAGTGAGGGAAGGAGGAGAAACACAGAGTACGGGAGCTAGGCGGGGGCCGACCCAGGACCCTGAGGATTCCTTCTCAAGGTGAGCCTCCCGGTGCTAGGACTAGCAGGATGCCTACTGAGTGGACAAACCCAGGTTCCGGTAGGAATTGCTCGAATTGCGGTAACCCCGGACACAGAAGGAATAGATGTCCGACTCGTGCAGTTGTTCCTACTTGAATAAATCTCTACTTCAGCATATGTTGATGTTAATTTTGTAAGACATCACGATTGTAATAGATATATTTATTATTCCGTTGGGTTGAATGTTATATCACATTGATTTCCAAACAATGACCAACAGGCAGTTGAAATAGATACTTGTTACACTAAACGACTTAATTTATGGTAGATGATATAGTCATCCTCATTTTAGCTTTCAGATTCTCTCCTGTAATCATGCCCACCAAACTTGAACCCATCATGGGAGAAATATAGTTTTAAAGAAAATCTGATGCCTGTTTGTACACCGAGCATAATAATATAATATGACTATGTGCAATAAAAAGTCAAATGACTCCGCCTCATCCAAATTGGGAGACAGTTATCCAAGAGCATTCCACTTCTTGATTTGGAGATTCCTGCTTTCGTTCTTTGCAAATGAATGTGATAGTCCTCTCTACTAGAGATGGAAGAACCACCTCATGTGATTGTCAAGACAAGAAATCACACAACAAAAATCACCAACTTTAACAAAGTCTTTTGTTTTAACACAGTATAACTATATAGCAGTAGATTGTTAATTTGATGTATGAAAAGACTGACGAGTTTTGCTTTGTCTTTTCGATAACAATGTTCTGTAATCGTTATGTTTCGCTCAACTTTTAGAATGCTTGCATGGCTATTTAAAACATGGCGAGTTATGTTTTCGATAACAATGTTCTGTAATTGAATTTTGCAGATATTACTTTATGCTTTGACATTGACTACACCTTCAACAAAGTCTAGAGACTAAAAAGACAAACTGAAATCATAAAGCAACATATGCAACTTCAACAAAGTCTACAACTTTCTTCATTGTTAAGAGAAAATAACTTGCACGTGAAAAATAAACCTTAAAAGTCATCTTGATTAAAAGTTTCGTAGGTGATAACGTCATCATGACCGTATGTCACATCATCTTCAGCATATTCCGGCACCCTGGCAGACCTCACACACATAGATGTGATGAGATACGGGAAAAATATATATCCATCGCCTGCGTTGCCCTTTGCTATCTGTCGAATCCTGGAGAGAATATACTCTCCGACATCAAAGTATACTCTCCGACATCAAAGTATGATGTAATAGTTGCGTACGCAAGTGCATACAAATCAAATGTCGGTGCGGTGTAGTTCACCGTGCCATACATATTGGTGGCAAGGAACATAATCAAGAAAGGAAGGAGTGGACCGCACCAGGACCAGGGTGAAGGGCGGGTACGCCTCACACTTTCCCAAAGATGCGTCTCCCCAAACAAAACAGCCATGTCACGCTGTAGTAATTCATGAACATCCGGAAATAGAAAGAAATCCAAACCCTGAGGATATTCTGGAATGGCATACTCGTTGTTGATCCATGTATTATTCAAAATGACAGGAACGCCTCGCACTCTGACGCACCGTTCATTGAGCTCTGTCGTAGCTACACAAGCATAGAATTCACGCACAATAGACCGATTCACATGATGAAAGCTTAATGGCCTTTGGGGGACACCATGCCAACCGTTATCTCGGAACAAGTTCCCGATCAAACTAGGAAGACTCTCCATGTTCAATCGCCTCTCTGTAATGACAGCTCTTGCCATCCAGTTAGTCACGTACTCACACCTCTCCTCTTTTGTTGTGAAACGGCTTATGAGAGACTGCTCGTCCAACGACAAATCAATTTTGTCATTGGAAATGAACACAGGAGCATGTGGGTTAGCTATTGAAAGGAACAGTAGAAGAGATTATATGAGTAAAATAAACGAGAAATGAGAGGGATGAATGGTTGTTAACGGATTTGTCACTATATAGAGGTAGGACACTTAGGTACAATGTCAAGTCTTGTCTTCAGACTGGAGAACATGGCGAGTTATGTTTTGACATTAATTGGATTCCGTCTAAATTTAGACGGATCCGTCTAATTGGATCCATCCTTGTTTGTCAGTGAGTGCATTCGGATGGTTTATGTACTTTCAATCAATCGATGTTCCTATTGGATTTTGACGGAGTCCGTCCAAAATATCGACGGATTCCTTCATTGATTGTCAGTAAGTGAATTCGGACGGATTCCGTACCTTGAATCAATCAATGTTATTGTTGAATTCTGTAGATATTACTTTATCCTTTGACATTGACTACACCTTCATTTCACTTTTTTCAAAAAATCAGAATCGACACCATGACGATTCAACTGGAACATAAAAGTATAGAAACTGTCCGAATTCACTCACTGAACAATATTTGGACGGAATCCGTCCAAATTTTAGACGGTCATAACTCACCACCATTTGACGTGTGGGGCCCCGTCTATAGTGACACTGTACCCTTGTGTCCTGCCTAAATAATAACTCACAACCACTTGAAGTGTGGGACCCGCCGATAGTGACCACACATGTTATATAGGTAGGACACATATGTATCTCTATTATCCGTTTCTTATATTGGCTCTCGCAAGAGATTTTCACGTACCAGAGTATGACAATGATGACATTGATCAGGAAACCTCCCCTATCATCTATAGTGACCACCCTTGGTTTGTTTCGGAGCCAACATTTCAACTTGGGCTCGGCTAATGGACTATGTTGAGTCCGTTTTTTCTTAAATTGTGTGTTCATTTTTACCAAACCGTATTTTCTTAATGCTTTGTCGCTAGTCTGTAGCTGGTGGTGTCCTGATCACATGTGAGGTGAAGGAGGATGTACTCCACCATTAATACACTTCCTGTATTAAAGTTGGAAACCTTTGTTGTATGATTTCTTGTTTATTGTTTCTTTCTTCTAACAATTTTAAAGGATGATCTTCGACGAGCAATTAGACTTGTCTTTTAACTTATGCAATCGGACTAGATTTTTTTTTTATTTTGAGGTGAAACACATTGGCTCTTTTAATATAGTTAATGATAATGATAATGATAATTGTTTGTTTTTACTTCTTACTTCGAACAAAACATAATTGATAATATAATGGTCATAACTCACCACCACTTAAACAACAGGAATAAAAATTGATAATATAAAAAGCTAACAAAATTTATAATATAAATATTACAACGCCATAAGTTGAGATAAAACAAACAAAATGTCAAGTGACTATACACCAACAAGTGCTTATACATTCACCAAAAATACCTAAATATCTAAAGATCTATGTACTGATGAAACAACTGCACACATATTTTATGTCTTAATAACAACATATTATCAGCTTTGATCAATGAAATTTTTTCTTTGTGCAGCAAATGCTCGATGAACTTGACCGTGTATACCCCACAGTCACCCCTGTACATAATGTAAATTTTGATTAATCAAATGATAAAAAAATAATGTATACTGTATATTATTATAAATAGTTTAAAATTTATAACACTTACGGGATTGGCATTTGTGATACGTATTTAGCCGTCACTGCTTTGACCGCAATAGGAGGCTTCGCTGGATCAAGCATTTGTGGGAGGTTACGTAGACGAGCATCCATCTCAAACACTCTCCTCAACGAAACACCGAATGCTCTAATATAATCCTTCACATATTCCCTCTCCTTATAGTTATCCCCCACCAGACAATCATACACTCTAATCTTCCAGCGGGGAATAGACACTTCGATAGAAGCCCAGTGACCAGGATATATAGCCCAGGGCATGTACACCACTGTGTTTTCATCCCATTGCTTGACGCACTGAATCACATGATCTGGAATCTCCGTTTTGTCAGTTGTCTTTCCCTGGTCTATATGACCCTGACCGCAAAATGAGGAGAATTCAGAGAAGGCAATGGCCGTATGCGGTTCAAAGCATTCTGGATATACTTCCATTTGGCGTCGTATAAGGTCCAGGAACCCATCGATATCTTTGTGCGCATGCAAAAGAAGTTAGAGATAATGAAATCAGACATATGAAAATTTCAGATATATGAAAATGTAAGTCACAAGAATATACCTCTCGGTCTAACTCTGCATACTGCCCATGGAGACGTTCAAACCACGCCTTGCCCGCCCTATCTGCCATTGATTCTCCAAATGCGAGGCCCGTGGGAATCTCTATTGGGGGTGGATCTTCTTGTTTGTACCAGGAGATAAATTGGTCTTCCAACTCTTGCGGAAATTTTATCAACGCTGTCCATCTAGTAGCACCTGGCAGACTGACAACGTGCGACCCATCACGTAAATATCGTGGTTGGTTAATAGTCTGACGGGTTGTCAATCTTCTGTCAGTTGCATAATCCACCTTTCGTTTCCCCATTTGAATATCAGTTGGACCAGCAGCTAAACAATATTCAATACATTATCGAGTTAGAGGGTTTTTCACAATGTAATTTCTAGTTTCAAAACTAAAAATCTACAAAATTACTAGAATCGATCCGAGGCTCCTCAACCGATTTACGAATGGTGTCGATGAAGTGACCCTTGTCGTAGGCTCGGAGAGTGTCTATAACAAATATAATCGAGATAATCAATTAACGACAAAGAATAAATTAGATTTTTAATGTTAATAATACAAAAATCAATATACATTAACTCTCTATAAACAATATGGAATTTGAGTTAGATAGTTTTTCACAATGTAATTTCTAGTTCAAAATTAAATATCTGCAAACTTACTAAAATCTATCTCAGGCTCCACAACCGATTCCTGAATGGTGTCAGTAGCGGCCCTTGTCGTAGGCTCGGAAGTGCCTATACCAAATATAATCGAGATAATCAATTAACGACAGCAATAAAATTAGATTTTTAATGTTAATAATACACAAATCAATATACATTAACTCTCTATAAATAATATGGGAATCGAGTTAGATAGTTTTTCACAATGTAATTTCTAGTTTCAAAATTAAATACCTACAAACTTACTAAAATCGATCCCACGCTCCACAACCGAAGCCTGGCTGTTGGCAGTAGCGGACTTTGTCATAGGCTTGGGAGTGTCTATACCAATGATAATCGAGATAATAATTTAACGACAGCAATAAAATTAGATAGTTTTTCACAATGTAATTTCTAGGTTCAAAATGAAAAATCAAATAACTTACCAAATGTAGCGGTCGATGGTGTCGATGTGCGCCTCTCTCTCATACCCTCGGAGTTGCTATACCAAATATAATCGAGATCATCAATTAACGATAACAAACAATAAAATACCTATGTTAATAATACAAATTACCTATTAGATCGTCGGGGTCAAGTGTTGCGGAGGGTGGGGCTGGGATGACTGATTACCACCCTATTAATAATTCAGATTCGTGTGTTAACAATATAAATACGGCCACAAATTCAGTATGTGCAAAAATTCATACCTGCCTAAATGCCTGCAATTCCACCCATTTGACAAATTTTGAATGTTGATCTTTAAAAATCTCAACTCAAATTTTAACCCAACTAACCCACGATCGTTTCACTTAATCGAGCCTTCACAGCTCCTAGCTCGGAGTTAGTCTTTTGAAGCTCGGTATTTGCATTTCTTAACTCGGAGTTGGTTTTTTCCAACTCAGTCTTCGCAACACTCAACTCCGAGTTAGTTTTATCCAGCTCTTGTTGGATGATTTGAGTAATTACTGGCCTCAGTTCTTCAGCCTGCACATTTAGGGATATAGTGTCATCGCCTTGCAGGTTCGCGGAGGTAGACGCATAATGTGTACGCCTCGACTGGCTACGTCGAGCGTCCTCTTCATCAATTTCGGGACGCTCACGTTCTATGCGTTGACCAGAGGCACGGGACGGTGTGTTTCCGACGGGAAGGACCGGTGGTGTGTTTCTGACGGGAGGGACCGGTAATTGACGAGTGCACACCATAACATCCGCCTCCGGCAACCCTAGTGAAATTACGTAATCCCTATCTTGGGGGTCTCGAGAACATCACCGGGGCATTCCGTCCCGAATACATGAAAAAAACAATTTTAGATACAATATATTTAAAATGTGGATTGATAAAAATGAAAATACGATACTTACCCATACAAACCAATCGTGGGATGCCAGACTACCGGAATACACCCCGCCGTTCGAAAACTTCCACCTCAGCATGGTAGGACGATCGTTCTCATGTCCTCTCTCACACATTGCGAATTTCCCTTCAGAGCGATGGTCGAATGGCATGAAAAGCCCACACATGTAAGGCATATAGACAACCGGATATCGTTGGCTGACAGGCCTTCTCATCACTTTTCGGCTCAAGTAACCGTAGGTGTTGTACTTGTTTACGCCAGTTCCACATGAAGTTGTTAAACAGATACTCCCCCACGGATAAGTTCTAACCCGTTCTAGGTCCTCGACGATATAAAATATATGATTCGGTATTACAGTTCCGGGGTCTTGTCCGATTAATAAGCCATAAATAACATACACTAAAGCCATCCAATATACGGTTTCAGTGTCGCATTGCCTTATCCTCATCGCTGCTAAGATTTTTGACATAGTTACAGTCCCGGCGCACTTTCTTAGGTCACAAGGCTCATCAAAACACCTTGATACCCCCTGAATCGGAAGGTTTGCATCTCCAAATCTATACCCCATTGTCATTGCAAACTCTCTTTTGCCGAACTTCACTCTATTCTCGCCAATCTTAAAATGAAGTTCATCGTCGCGTTCGGGATAAACCATTTGGAAATACAAGAATGCTATTAGCCGCCCTTTGAACGCCCAGTTATCACGATACCAAGTAATAAATTGACCAAACACTGATTCTTCCAGTCTAGTTAACAAGGTACGATCATTGCCGTCAGGATACAACACCAATTCGGATTGTAGTTTTTCTTAGATTCTTCTTTCTGAATGGAACCTCAATTTGGTATCAAACACCTTATCACGCAGATGAATATATTCTCCGTGTGTCCCAAATGTGGAAAGCTCTGAGTGATTATAAATACACATTACAGTGTAAAAGTTTCATGACCAATGTATTTTTTTGATACATCAATTCCTACTTTCCCACACACTTTCTGCTTCACTTCATCCAATGTCATATCGGTTTTTACACGAATCAAATAAAATTTTCCTTTTCAATAAGACCATCTGTCGCTTCCTTCGTTGTATATCCACTCTCCACCAAATACAAACTTAACGGACACAATGTTGTTATCTGTAAAAGAATTATAAATTTATATCAGTATACAATGGAGATATGAGTATAAAATAAAATATAAACAATGAATATATAATATGTTTGTATATATGTCATCATATTATCAGTGTGATACACATATATACGTAATAAGTACAAGTGCGTATATATATTAAGTGTGTGTGTATGAGTGTGAGTGTGAGTATGAGTGTGAGTGTTTTTGTGATGTTAAGATATGATATTTTGTGTAACTATATGTCAAAAAGAATGTCACAATTATTAATAAATGAGGATACTTATACTCACACACACACATATAAATATATATTTATGTATATTTATATATTTATATATATATACACACACACACACAGACATATATATATATATATATATATATATATATATATATATATATATATATCTTATCATCTTTTATCTAAAACCGAAATGTCTTATCATCTTTTTTTTTGTTTTTCGGAACATCGTTGTTTTGTGTTGTGTTGTTTTGTAACGTTAGAGGGGGGTAAGAGAAGAAGAGAGTAGTGTTTTTACCAACGTCATAGAGTACTTGATGATGACGAGGAGAACGGATGCCGGATGGAGCCGCGAGCAACTTATATTTTCAATCTAAGGGTGCCTCACATCCGGTGAGGATTTACCAGGTTCTTTGGAGACAGAAAAGATGCTCTGTTGAGCGGACCTAATGAAATTTTCTCGAGCTACCTACCAGAGCCCCAATACAAAGCCTGGAGATTAGGCATGACACACGTGGATCGAAGGAATCGAAAACACCCTAGGGAAAGCATGCAATTCTAAGAACCTCATCAGGCCGAGGCGTACCATGGAATTCAGTCCGAAATACTCGTTCTTGTGTTTTCAAACGACATTAATTTGTCGTTTGTTTCAATTTTTTAAATCACATTCAATTTCTTGTTACCGATAATTTCAAGGGCATTTATACTAAAGGCATTTATACTCCTTATGATCAGTCCTACTCATTGTCATAGAATCTTACATTATACTATCAAAAATTACACTAGAATATCACATAAAAAATTATAACACTATCATACATATTCTTGCACTATCATAAATTACTTCTAAATGCCCCATCATACATTTAATCATACCATACATGAATTGAATTCAAATTCAACAATAAAATAACACACTATTGAACATTAAACATGACGATCTCTAAATTTTACATGAATTTTCGAATTTTACATGAACATCAATAAACCATAAACCCTAAGCTATTAATTACATATTACTAATTTTCATACATATCCATTCGAATTATAAGATTCATACATATCATTTTGATTTCTAAAAGCACTTCATCATACATACATATAATCATACAATATATGAATTTGAATCTAAACCCTAAACCCTATAACACCGTTGAATCCCAATCGAACAAATAACATTATATTCATGGTGACATAAACCGTAAAAATCCTGTCACAATCAAATAAAAAAATTTAATAGGATTAATTCGAATCAAATAACAAAATCAAATAGGATATGAATTCAAATCGTATGTATGATTACCCAACAAAATCAAATAACAAAAAACAAAAAACGAAATGAAAAACGGAATTGGAAAAGACTTTAAAAATAAAAAACCATAAATACTCACATTAGGTGCTTCTAGACTCTGAGAAGACGATGGATTAGCCATTGAAATCGTCCAAATTTGCTCTGAGAAATGGAAGGATTGAAATGCTCTGTAAATCGTCCAAATTCGTCTGTGAAATGCTTTGAAACGGCTGTGAAATGGTTTGAATGAGGAAGAAGGCTGATAAGGGTTTGAAAATGGACGTTTCCGTCCAAAAGGGATGTATCCGTCCAAATTTGGACGGTGCGTCCTCTTTTTGGACGGAGAGACTAGGTTATACCGTCCAAATTGGGACGGTTTTAGAGCTTTGAACAAAATGGACGGAAACCGTCCAAATGTTGGACGCACCGTCCCAAAATGGACGGTTTCCATCCCAAAATGGACGGTGCATCCAACATTCGGACGGTTTTCGTCTATTTTGTCCATTCAATTTATTTGGACGAAATGCATCCAAATTTGGAGGGTTTTGACTGTATTTGGACGATTTCATCCAAATTTGGGCGGTGTACCTGAAAAAAATGTCAGAATTTGTCCGACCTAAAAAAAATTGTCAGAGGATAAAAGGGCCTGATTTTCCAATTTCTCTATTGTAGCACACATTTGTGTAGTGCACAAACCACAACATGCTGTGTACCATTGATTAAAGTGATAAATTATTTATTGTGATGGGTCCCAACAAAATATGTGGTGTTGATTGTGTTGTGTAAGATGTTGTGATAGAAGAAGTAGTTGATGTATCACTACTCTTTTCCTTTTTCAATGCTAGCTAAAATAAAATTAATAAAATTACATGGGTTCTATCGGCACCACGAAATCACATGTGGCATCACGAATATTTCCGGCATCTTATAAATTATTTTTAACACCACCATATTATTTGTATTATTTTTTTACTTCAAGCACAACCAAAAAAATAAAAAAATTACTCCTTATACCATAAATTTTAAAAAATACAATTTAGTCATTTGATTATTTAAATTAAACATTATAATCCAAATATATTAATAACAAACCACAAACTTAATTTTTATCCAAATTATCATCTATATTTATTTCTTTATTGGCACCACCATAAACAACATTCATCTCCATCTCCATCTCCATCTCCATCTCCATCTTCATCTTCATCTTCATCCTCTACAAGTTTCTTCATCATCAACATTCATTTTCATCTTCTTCAACCTTCATCATCAAAATTCATCTTCATCTTAATCTTCTTCAAAATTCATCTTCATCTTCTTCAACCTTCTTCATCATCAAAATTCATCTTCATCTTTTTCAACATTCTTCTTCATCAAAATTCATTTCATATACTCCAACCTTTTTCACCCAAATATCATTTTCAAACAATATGGAAGCAAAATGGAATCAAAATTCATATTCCATGGCTTGAAACACCATTAATTAGGGGAAAATTGGGTTTTTTTTAGAGTTTTCCGATAGGCCATTGGATTTTTCGTCCGGCATCCAACCCAACGTCGGTTGAACTGGACCGCCGGTTTTGTAAACCGGCAGTTGAAGATTAAAAACCGGCGGTTGCCGGTTCAATACGGTTCACAGTTCACACGGGTTCCTTCCGGTTCAGACCACGGTTTTAATACTTTTTTTTTTACATTTTCATATAATAATTATTATTTTCACTACAATAACAAATTATTATTCTTTTCACTACAATTACTAAAGCCAATGTAATTTATATTTTTTTATAAATAGTTTTTTATTCGGTTTTAAATATAATATTAATATTGTGCTATATTTTTATATGTAAATTATGTTATTTTAAATAATTATGTTCTTTTTTCAACGCTTGTACCGGTAATTCGGTTGCCTACGTATCTTTTATATGTAATTGTATCAGAGGCACGATACAAATAAAAAAATTAAAGCGAACGTAATTCTTATTGTTTTTTTTAGTTTTTTATAGGCTTTTTTAGTATTTTTTTTTATAGGTTTTTTTAGTATTTTTTATTATAGGTTTTTTTTAGTATTTTATAGTTTCTTATAGTTTTTTTAGTCGGTTTTAAGTATACGTTGATTAAAAATGTTGTTTTATTAAATATTGCGTAAGATATATTGTGTTGTTTTTCTTATCTGTAAATTATGTTATTTTATCAACGCTTGTACCAGTAATTCGGTTGCCTACGTATCTCTTACGTGTAATCGTGTCGGAGGCACGACACATATAAAAAAATCAAAGCGGATGTAGTTCTTATTGTTTTTTTTTAGTTTTTATAGTTTTTTCATACATTTTTATAGTATTTTATAGTTTCTTATAGTTTTTTTAGTTTTGTATAGTGTTGTTATGGTTTTTTTATAGGTTTTTATTGTTTTTTGTATTCTTTTATAGTCTTTTTATATGTTTTTATAGTATTTAAAGGTTTTTTAATTGTTTTTTTTGTAGTCTTTTATAGTATTTTTATGTGTTTGTATTTTATAGTTTCATATAATTTTTTAGGTTATTATATGGTTTTTTTGGTTTTTTTTTTTTTTATAGTTTTCTATAGTTTTTTTTTATTATAGTTTTTAAAGTTTTTGCTAATAGGTTTTTATAGTTTCTATCGGGTTTTTTTATGGTTTTTTTTTTGTAGTCTTTAGTCTTTTATCGGGTTTTTTCATATACAGTTTTTAATAGTTTTTTTTAGTCTTTTATACTTGTTTTATAAATTGTAACAAATATATAAGTAAGATATAAATTTTGTACCTTTAATCGATGTTGATATTTCGAGCGCTTGCTCATCTTGAAGTTTCAGTGTCACCGACTTCGAACTGTGACTCATCTTCTGACTCAATGTCTTGCACCCTCTTCTCGGCTCGTACCCAATCTTGACAACACATTTGGTTCTCTAAAGTGGTGGGATGAAGCGAACATCTTTTATCGCTAAGCACATATCCTGCCATGCTGAAAGCTCGTTCAACAGTGATGGTCGAAACATGGCAACTTAAAAACTCGACCGCCATCATTAATTGCTAGCACTAGAAATTCTTTAGCATGTCTTTTCCACCACTTCAATAAATCGAAGTTGAAATCATAGGATTCGGTTTCACAGCCTTCAAATGTTGTGTTTAAAAATTTGGATATCTCTGTACGTTGATCGCATGACGATGCCGCTCCCTTCTGTCGTTTCGAATTTATTTTATCCAGAACTTTTTGAATTCCCCTCAGCACACCTGCGGGGTTAGTAGAAGCACTCGCGGATGGATTGGGGACCGCGTCGTTTCTCATTCCATACATACGCTCATATTCAACATACAAAGTGTTTAATAATTTTTCAAGTCTATCTACTTCAACTGTATAATCTACCGGGGGCACTATATGAATATTAGACAAAGCATCATAGTAAGCACTTAACATGTTAGACACACCTAATAGTCTTAAACGAGGGTCGAGAATAGAAGAAATGAGATAAGTGTAAGGAATATGCAACATATACTTATTCCATTTCTCCTTCATCGGCCCTAAACATTGAAATAATGTAGCGGCGTGTTCCATGGTTTCAAACTGGGCAGTTATTTCTACACTAGCAGGTAAGACTAAATGTGTTGTGGGTTGATAACATTTTGAAAAAAATTCAGTAAATTTTTTGAATACTTCAAAAATATCTATCAGTGCCTTGCATGCAGTCCAAATAGAGGGATACAAACGATATTCGCTCGAACTGTGTGCATTTAAAAATTCACAAAAGGCTTTTTTTAATTTTTTTTTTCCAAAGATCATAAGTGGCGTTCCACCTATGCGGTACATCTTGCGGTAGTTTGACAGGGCGGTGGCATTTCTCTTTAAGAAAATTATACCACTTATGAACAAGAAAATTTCTACCTAACACATGTGAAATCGAAGTTTTTATCGCATTAATATTATAGTCAAAAACTTTTAGACCATCTTTTACACATAAATTAAAAATATGGCATAAACATCTAACATGAAAAAATTGACCGTTACAAAGAGGTTCACAATATTGGGATAAGTCGGGAATAGAAGCAGTGTTGTTTGAAGCATTGTCAAACTCAATAGAAAAAACCTTATCTTTTAAATCATATTCCTAAAAAATATCAACTAATAAAGATGCAATGTTAGAAGCATTATGAGTTTCGTTAAATAAACGAAAAGCAAGTAACCTTTTTTGGACAATCCAAGTGTTGTCAATCCAATGAGACAACACGCCCAAATAAAAATTGTTGGTCCTCATATCCTCCCAAATATCCACACATACACATATTCGGAATTTATTTTTCTTCAAACTTTCTTTAACAATATTTTGTCGTTTAATAAATTTATTTTTGAAATCCCTAGTAACCGTTGCACGAGGGATTTTAGTAAATGCCGGCTGCAAAGCCCCTTGTACGTAACTTTCGAAAATAGGGTTCTCAGGAAAGCTAAAAAGAAGACCCATCCCCGCAACAAGATCCGTAGTTAGATCTCTACAGTTATCACAAGTCTAAATAAAAAGTGGATTAGTGTTACCTCCGCTGGAGCTCGGCATGTTTAGCTGGGTTTGAGACGCGCTATCTTCCAATTTTTCCGGGTGTTTGTTTATTATGTGACCCTGCATCGATACGTAACCACCACCCGCATTAAATTTGTATTTAGTGCCATAGAAATTGCACACCCAGAAGAAATATTTTCCGGGGTTAGCTAATTGTAATTCATCAGTCGGAGGAACCTTTGTGAAAAATTCCGTAAAAAAATTCGATTTTAACCTTTTTTCTTGTCCTCCGTCTTGGGTACTTTCATCACCATCTAAATCGACTTACTCGGGAGTAGGAGTAGGATCAGCACTAGCACGATGTGGTGTTGTTACAGCCACACGACTCCCACCACGTCCTTGTCTAGGACGGGAAGCAGTCGGAAATACATCAACATCATCATCAACGTCGGCTTCATCATTACGAGGCTCATTATCTTTAGCTTCGTTAAGGTTGATGTTAAAATTTACAGATAGAGATATTATATCGTTGTAATGACAATCAAAATCATCAGGATTGAAACCTAAAGGTGTCTCGGAGTGAGGAATCGAAATGTGACTACTGGTGACAGAGTTTGTAAAATGTTGGGGTCTATAGCCACCAGCAAAATCACCCGATTCCGGCACAACCGTGTCATCACGGAAAGTAACATTTCGATTGCCTTGTGACGATTCACCTCTTCTTGACATTGTACAAAATCTAAATCAAATTTAACGGTTATAAAAAACAAATTAATTTAACTAACCAATTTTACTTATAACTAAAACCGAATTGAAGTAACGATTAAATCAGAACAACTTCAAATATCGGTCTAGTAAAGTAAATTTGATTATAAAATGGAAATTTTTTTAACACTATAATTAGTTGAATAAAATACAAACCAAATTTACTTATAACTAAAACCGTATTGAAGTAACGATTAAATCAGAACAACTTTAAAAATCGGTATCGTAACGTAAATTTGATTATTGTTTTTAACAACTAGACAAACTTGATAATCAAAGAAATGAGTAGAAGATGTAAGAAATGTTTTTTTGAGGGAAGAAGATGTAAGAATTGAGAGGAGATTGGTGTAGGAAATTGGAAATGGAATGTGGTAGTATTTATAGGATTTTTTTGAAGTGTTTAGAAAGAGAAAAATAAATAGCCGTTGCACAAACTAGCCGTTGGGCCGGTTCAACCGCCAGTTCCTGTTCCGGTTCGGTTACGGTTCCAGCCGGTCCGGTTCCAACGGCCGGTTCCGATCCGGTTCCGGTTTCCAAAAACCCCTAACCGCCCAACCGGCGGTTATCCAAACTGCCGGTTCCGGTTCCAACCGTCGGTTCCAATTTGTTTTGGCCACCTCTACGTCGGCAACATGTTCGATGTTTGGACGAAAGACGTAAATTCTCTGGCAGTTCTTAAGTCGTCCAACCCATGAAAGACAGTTGTGATGAAGGAGGCAGGGGATAGCTAGGTCAACTGGAAGGGTGGTCTATGACCAACATAAAGGAAAAGTAAATAAAAGATATGCAAATAAACTAAGAATGAATCATATATTGAAAAAGGCATTAACCAAACTATCCACTAATAATCTTCTATTAATCCATAATAATATCTGATCCGTATTTTATGTGTAATTAAGCTACGGGTGCAGTGCCTTAAACTTGTCTACTTCGATTGTAAGGATAGCATACGTCTATGTGTAGTTAACTTACTGTTAGAAATAAAATTGTTTTGTTTTGATGATGTTCAATTGTTTGTTTTTAACCCCATTGATGAAGTGCCAAGACTAGCTGTTATAGTGAAATCTAAAAGATGTCTAGAGCTGAAAGTATAGGTTTACAAGAGTCTGATTATTGTATAGATTAAATTAGACAATCACTGTAATAGAAATATTATAGGTTTTAGTGGAGTCTAGGACTTTTGCTGAAATCTAATCAAGATAATCTGCTGAGGTTTCAAACTCAGCTGACTTTCTCTAGTGCTGAAGATTGAAGGTTGAGGGAACAAACTCAGTAATGAAGGCCTGAACAAACTCAATAATGAAGGTTGAGGGTACAAACTCAGTTTTGAAGACTGGAGGCTAAGGTTTCAGACTCAGTTAATGAAGAATTAAGCCGAGACTAAGTTAGAATTCAGGTAAGTGTGTGATGACCTGGACTGACTTTATAGATATTGTATTGAAGATCTAAGATCCACAAGATAATGTGATGAAAGGATCTTAGTTATTATCTTGAAGATACGGCGTACTCTGATCTCTCAAAATCAAGATCAGATTAAAGAAATCATCTCAGCTGAGAAACTGGATGAAAGCTGAGTTTATGCAAATCAGTTGACTGCCAAGAAATCAAACATCAACACAGCTGAATAAAAGTCAGCAAATCAGAATCACTGAAGAAAATTTTCTAACGTTGAAGATCAAGCATTTTGATTGGTTGGCAGTCTGACATGTCAGGAGGACATTGACATTCTGGCAGAGATGATGGAATATTCCAAGGAATCCAAGAAGACCGTTGGGAATTCAAAAATTCAAACGTTGGAATTCGCACTATAAATAGAGGGTTTAGCAACAAGGATTAAACACCTAGCATACCTTTGAGCACCAAGTTTTGCAAGAATACTGAAGTTCTGAATATTTGCTAAGTCGTTTCCATCATCATCTGAGCTTATATTGATTAGAGACCAAGTGTTCAAGTTCAATCAAGTATTCAAACACTTGAAGATTCTGAAGCTGAATCACTTTCTTGATTTAACCCTTCTTTGATTTAGTCAAAGGTTCAAGACGGTGAAGCATCTGGTGAAGGTGTCAAGGACAGCTGTTGCAGGCAGTGAGACTGTGTGTGGTGGAGCTGGTGAAGAGGCAATTCAACCCTTCAAGGACCAGTGAAGCATTTGAAGAAGTGGCAGTTCAACATGTTATCCAAGTGTTTAGATTTTGAAGCTAGGATTAGTCAAGGACAATCATACAAGGACTTTTTGTAACAGTACCTCAAAGAACTCTAGTGAATTTCCTTCAACATCACAAGAGAAGAGTGGACTGACTGGATTACACCACCTGGAACCACTATAAACTCTGTGTTCTTATTTCTGCATTTACTTTACGCATTTACTTACTACAATTTACTTTACAATATTTATTTCAAGCAATGCTGACATTCCAAAACTGATTAATTCACACCAAGCACTATGCTAAGTTCACCAAACTCAGCACAACATATTTCAATAGAACAACATGATCTTAAAAAGTCTTAGTAACATAATTCGCTGCATTTAACTCAGCTGTAGAAATAGTTAGCATACTATAATCTCAGCAGGGTTATTCAAACCCAAGAAAAAGTTTTTAAGTGACAAGTTTATTCACCCTCATAAAACTTGTCTTAGAATTTTCAAAGGAGTCAACAATTGGTATCAGAGCAGAGCTTCTATTCAAAGAGATTCTCTTTTGTTGTTCTCATTGAAATCTTTGAAAACCTTTTATGAGTTCTATTTTTCAAATCTACATCATGCAAACTAATTAGTATGTTGGAAAGTTGCTTATGTGTACAATGGACCCTTTTGATATAATATAAGAGACGATTGCAGGATTTCTTGGATGCTACACATGATGAAATGATGGATGTATTGACTGGTGGCCCTATTCAGATCACCAACACGCAAACTATGAAATGTGGAGTTCAAGTCAGGTCCCCAAAACTAAGGCAGAATGGACAGCTGAAGATAGGAAACGTGCAAATCTGAACAATACAGCTGTGGACATCATATACAGGACTTTGAATAGTAATATGTACTTAACGGTCAAAGATTGCACAACAATTAAGGAAATTCGGGATAAGCTGAAAATGGTTTCTGAAGGAACATATTCAATTAAGGAGAAGAAGGTCAGTGTTGCAAAACCGAAGTTTCAAGAATTCAAGATGAAACCTGGAGAAACCATTGAGAAAATGGACGTATCGGCCTGATGTCTGGACGATCTCCCGCTCTTTTATGCGGCCTTGTCGGCCTGATGAATGAACGCTCTCTTCAATTTCAATCGTTTTAGGTTGGGTGTGATGACTTTTGTTTTACGCCCTCGGATTAACCTCGGCTCTTGGCGGGATCGCCTCGAGGACCGATAGAGGTTCCTGGCCTAGAGCGACCAAACGAGCGTTGGTGCGGTACATCCTCTTAGCATACTTGGCATATTCTTTCATTGCTGCGACCTCGAATCCTATTGGAATCCGGGTATCCTTTCTGGTGCCATCTCTTGACTTCACGGCGGCCTTTTTACCTCTATTGCCACTTTTCCCTGCGAGCTAACTCCAAGGCCGCGGCGGCCTTTTTGGACTTGGTCCTCTGGGTTAAGGACATTTCTGGCGTCGCCTGTATCTAGTTCCTTCCGATGGGATCGGTCCAGTCCACCGTGGGATTATCAAGTGTTTCTCTTCCACCTTCAGCACAAGGTTGATTCTGTGCGATCCCCTTTGCCGGTGTGGGCGGGGCCAGTTGTGAATTTTTTCTACCTGCCATGATAACTCGCTGAGCTGGTTTTGCTAGAGACAAATCCGTACTCTGGTTGCCAACTTCTTTTTGACACAATCTGATCTGCTTTCTGCCACCCTCAACTACCTTGTACTATTTGACTTTCAGACAGCTGGACGAAGATCTTTTGATGGTGACAACTCCGGCGAGATAACGGCCGGAAATACGAATTTCATGGGGGAAATGTGATGATTCAAACGAAAAAACCCCTAAAATTGTGTGTTTCTGCCTTGAAAGTGTTAGGTGTAGTGTCTGAAAGACAATTATATAATTGTTTTAGGACAAAATTAATAATTCATCTTATTTATGCATGTATGATTATAATTAAGACACTACTGAAAACCCTAAGTACCTCGTTTATGTAATCACATTACTCAGTGTATGGCTATACACAAGAGGATTGATTTAGTGAGATGTACTTAAAATTAACTTAGTCCATAGCATTTATTAATCTGAGTACGGGTCTTAAGATTAATTTGCTAATAATGCGCCCAGAACACTTTAGGTGTGATAGTCCTATCCAGACTGTCGGTAATAGGGTACCTAGTGGGGCATTTATGATGATAATCATATAGGGCTGGACCGATTTGATTTGAGTTCTCGATATAATTCCAATATCGAGAAGTCTTATCGAATCACAAGATGATCATATATGGATTAATCTCAATCTGAGGTGATCACAGCATTTAACGCTAGACTAGGGTAGAGTTTGATGTGTTAGTAAGGATCACTTGAAGTATGTGGTCCAACACTTCTCGTTGGCTCTATTTTAGGATGAGTGGGTAGTCTATGCTATCACGAATATGGAATCCATTCATTCCTCCGGGAAGTAGATGATGACAGTTCCACTTATTTGTTAATCCTAGAAACGACCGATCGCGCAGCTTCATATTATATTAGTTATGAACTATTTGGTCACTAGGGGTTAATGGTAAATAAGGATAAGAGGTTTTAGAGAAGGGTTTACGGAAATATCCCGATTCGTAACGAAATGATCTATGGAGGATTTATCCGTATGTAATGATTATATCGATGGACACCTTATGACTCATGGTTGAGTGTAAGTTTATATCTATATTCGGAAGAGTTCGATTTGGGTTTATGGTGGTGTAATCCGGAATTAATAGATTGAATATTATTGTTCGGTCTGACGAATAATTTTATTTAATTTAGGGCCAATTATTTAAAAGGACTGATTTTCAACTTATTAGGGGTAATAGGACACTCCGAAATCTTATTTAGTTATAAGGACATTCTAATTTTAAGAAGGAAACTTATTTAGTTATAAGGACATTCTAATTTCAAGTGGATAAAGAGGAAGAAGGAAAAAAAGGAAGGAAGGGAAAAAAAAAAGTGCTCAAAGGGAGAAAAAAAAAACAAACTTACGTTTACTAGCAGTTTTTTATTTTATTTTTAATTCACCATATTTCTAAACGTCATATATTTTGATCTAAAACTCGGATCATCATAATTTTTTTCACTAAAATTCATATTTTTTCGTCTTCTTTACTCTAAAATCAAATTTGATATTTTTCCGAATAAATTTCATAAATCAATTTTTTTCTTCATAAAAATCGACGTGGCGTATTGATCGCCGTCATACATTGACCACCTACCCCGATGCATTGACCACCGGGATCCATTAACCACCCCGATGCATTGACCGCCGCGATTCATTGACTACCATGATGTATTGACCGCTGCGATCCATTGACAACCTTGATCAGTGACATCTCATTGTAACGATTTATCCAATGACGTCTCATTGTAGCGATTTATGCAGTGACTTCTTATTGTAGTGATCTATGCAGTGATGTCTTATTGTATCGAATTATACAGTGACGTGTTATTGTAACGATTTATGCAATGACGTGTTATTGTAACGATTTATTCATACCTTTGGTTGTAAAAATCTACCTTTAAACCAAAAAAAAACAAAAGAAATACAGTTATTTTACAAAGTTATCGAATATTTAAACCAACACTAATCAAATAAACCAAGATCAATCAAATATTTAAAGATAACAAAGAAATAAAGTTACTTTACAAAGTTATCAAATGAATGTATCAAGTTGTATATGCGGTGACATCAATATCATTACATCAGTTATCTAATTGTAAATACAGTCATCAATGTCACTGCATAAGTCATCAACGTCACTGCATCAGACATCAATGTCACTGCATAAGTCATCAATGTCACAACATAACTCATCAATGTCACTGCATAATTCATCAATGTCACTGCATCAGACATCAATGTCACTGCATAAGCCCAGACCACCAAGATGATCATAGAGGGCACTCTTGTCAATCTCTTGATGATGGTAACTCTTGCACACATAGTAAAACACACTCTGCACTAATAATAGGCCACCAGATTAACTATCACCAAAGAACCCAACCAAGAATCCACCAACCATAATTCTTGTAAGCACACCATGATTATCCCCACCATTAACCACAACTGATGAGAATATAGTTTGATCACTCCACAAATAGCCACATACCCAAAAACAAGGTTGAAAGCTATCATGGTCCTGCACTTTAACAACTGATAGCTCTTTTTCATAGTTGCAAGCCCATATACCGGCTCCAATACAGAAACCACGCTAGCCAAATGCCACAAAGCACTTATATCGACCTGCAACACAAGAAACAGGACAAAGACAACCATAAGAGAAAAGAAAAACAACCTCAAACTATGAGTATCCACAGCTATTATAAGCATCACCAGAAACCTAGAAAAGACTTAATTGTAAGCCACCATGATGAGTGTAACCCATAAGAAGGTAATAAAGAGCCTCCTAGATCGTACTTATGATGCGAAAGCAAAAGGGACTATATCATCTATTATAAGCACCCAAATACACTGTCAACTAATTAGTAAAACACAATCTATGAATGCTCTGAATGTTTCTCCTAGATGTGTTATTGTGTCATCGCTTGAGACATCAATGTCACTTTGCATGAGTCATCGGTGTCCACGCATCGAACATCAATGTCACTTTGTATAAGTCATCAATGTCAACGCATCGATCGACATCAATGTCACTTTGCATAAGTCATCAATGTCACCGCGATAAGCGGTGTTTCTCCATAAGTCATCAATGTCACTGCATAAGCAGGTTTCTCACTGCTTCAGACATCAATGTCACTGCATAAGTCATCAATGTCACTGCATAAGTCATCAATGTCCCTGCATCAGACATCAATGTCACTGCATAAGTCAACAAATGTCCCCAGATCTGTCATCAATGTCACTCCATAAAGTAGCATGTAAATCATAAAAATATTTCTTAATTCGGTAGTTCTTGAGCTTACACTTGTTTGTCAAAATGCATATAAACACATGGGATACCGTAAGTAAATGAGGATCATCTTTTTTTCTTTTAGAAATACATACATATATATACACATGTATAAACAAGAACTGTACACAAGCACTAATACACATCAAACATATCAAATTTCCAAAGAAAGAACCAAATCAAAGTACTCGGTATCACTTAAAACCAAAGTCATATGATTGTTCTATACTCAAATCAACTACTTCAAACTCACAATATCATCAAATTTTGACAAAATTCATTCACATTCATGCCCACTTCTCTGTAATTTAGCTTCAAGCAACAATGAAAACAAACATGCAGCATAAATAAATGATCAAATGAACTATACTTACGTGCTACCGTCTTCGAAAAATGTAGCTAACCCAAGTCAAAAACTCCTCAATCCTATCCAACTCCTCAATTGGAGCCTTAGCACTAGCAACATCATAATTATCATCCGGAATAGCCGGATAATACTTCCGATATGGCACATAAAACGGCTGAATTGGCGATTCTTCACCTCTTTCAATCATCTCATTAATAACCTCAATCTCTTCATCATCCACATCGTTCGGGTCCCAACCGGTTTCGTCATTCCAAGTGGAGCATCCGCCCATAGCTCCTCAAATCCTCCTCTTTCCAATTGTCCATATTCTAAACAATTGATAATAATTTAATTCAAAGAAGGAAAAGTACCAATTTCATCCAAGAAGCGAGCACAGAAGTTCCATTGCAAGATCTTGTCCATTTTCTCAAATCAGAAACAAAATAACTAAATTAAATCCCCAAAATAGAAATTATAATAGTTATAAAAGGAAAAAAAAAACAGACAAATTAATCTTCAGTAAACATACAAAGAGTAATTCATAAGAGGTAAAAGAGGAAAGGAAACAAGCGTTGAGAAACTCCGCCTTAGAAAAGCAAAAGCGCAAATGCACACCTTCCGAGCTACAACCGTCAACGGAACGGGCAATGGCAACACATGGACTTCCGGTGGTATCTATAATGATGAATCTTCAAGCAAAGCACCGAGAAATTCTTATGCTCTCCTCCTTCTTGTGTCGTTTCTTCCTTCTCGAACTTTCTTTTTCTGCAATTTTTTCTTCGAACCTTTTTCTCCGATTAATTAGTTAGTTTAGCTTCGATAGCTGACCGGAAACGATGATGATGATGCTGAGGAGCAATGCCCTAAGGGCGTCGAGGTTGTTCATCGGAAAATCGGTTTTAAGGTCGGCGTCCATTTCCCAATGTCATAGTACTATCAATTTCTCTACGAAGCCAGCCTCCTCGACGCCACTCACCTCTAGTAATTAAACAGACAATTTTAAAGAAAAATATTAGAACGTCCTTATAACCGAATAAGTTTTTTGAGTGTCATAAATGATCATTAAGTCTCTAGCGACGGCCTTATAACTAATATCCACTTTAATTTATTGTAGCTACTGAATATGGGTTCATGGTCCCCGACGTGGCTCCTAAAAGGCATATGTTTTCTCATCGTTTCACCTCAATTAATATTAAATAGTTGGATTGGACTGTTTAATAGATATATGGATTAAATGTTTAGTTAGACTAGATAATTAAATACATGGAAAAGATATTTTTCGTGGACTCGGCCCAAATATATGTAAAATGCGTGTGGACATATTTATCTAGGGTTTGGGGCGCATTTTGTGAGTATTAAATAGTTAGAAAGAAATTATTTTTCTTGGATAGTTATTTGATATATGATTTAATTATTTATTTGTTAAATGATAAATCAAGGAATATTGGATAATATATTTATTTATCCTAATTTGTTTGGGATATATATTATATTTATCTTTTATTTTAAATAAGGATTAATTTAATAATTATCTTTTAATTATTAAATCCTTGAAGGACAATGATTACTCTCCTATATAAAGAGAGTTCTCCCAAGCCTTAAACAGATCACATAATTTCGACACAATAAGGTGCAAGTACATGGCTTGGAGATTTCGGCCATTGTACTTAGGGTTTGAGTTTTAGGAATACTTCGGGTTTTTCTAAGGCAGCATATCGAGGAGGTCCGGCGGCTTGAAACACCATCTACCTGGTGGTGATTGGAGACACACGTTGGAAGACTTTGGCTTCTCAACTAGGATCTCAACTAGCTCAGATTGGATAGACCTTGTTCTTGGCGTTTTGCACCATAAAGAGGTTGGTAATCTAACCCCCTCGTAGGTTAGATTTGTTATTCATGTATTTTGATTGTTTAGATCTAGATCTTGTACTTTCCGCTGCGTAATCGGGTGGATCTTTGATCCATCCGGCGATATTACATCCTACAGAAAGTACATGCACCGCCGAGAAACAAAACCGGTTCTCTTCACTATACAGTTTCAAGGACAACTCAAGGTGGTGACTTTGCTTTTTTCGGCGAAATAATGAAACCTGGCTGTGAATATACTGAGAGAGGTGATGCTCTCAAACGCAAACTCAGTACATCACGCACCTCTTGTCCAACATGAAATTGTACAGCTTCGAAGGCTACAAGTATTCATCTAAAGCAAAGAACTTTTTCAACTCGAGACAACTACGGGTTTCAATTACTAGAACTTGAGCAAGAACACGACGAGAGAGGTGATTTCTCAAACGCTAACTCGTGAGTTTTGTACAAGCTCTGCTAATGTTACCTCTTTTTGATGTTTTTTGGACGGAGTACCTGCTGGACGATGATGAGCTTTGCAAGACCTAGACAGAGTAAAAGAGATGATGAAGATCTGCAGCTCCGCCATGAGAGGGGATTTCTGGGGGACCTTTACGTCTGAAAGACCGGAAAGTTTGATGCTTTTCCCGGTAACGGAGCCAACTGATAATGTCAAAATTATCACGGTCGTCTAGTGGTGGTGTAAGTGGTGGATATCTAGCTCTAAAAGTGTACGATAGTGATGCAAGCCGGTGGTGCACGCGGTGAAATGATGGCGCAATATGAACATTGAGCTCCTATTATAGGAGGGAAGAGAAACTAGGGTTTAAGCTACAGACAAACAAGTACGACATTCCTATGAGACGGCGCCAAGCGCATATTAGGTCGCTAAAAGAGGTGGAACGTAGCGGGCTTGTCGTAAGATCGCAGGTTGTGTCTTACTTGTCCTCTAGCTGATTTCTTGCTCGCTCCTGCATGGGCTCTAATGGTCTCTGATAGACCTCACTCCTTCAAGATCGCAAGCTGGCCCCCTAGCCTTTTGGTAACCTCGTAGGGTTATGACCTCAAGGCGGGGACCTTTGGCCGGCGATCCTAATTCGAGCTGTGTGGACGCGGTGGCCGCGGGCCTTGTTTCCCAGCTGGGTGGCTGGAAAGGCCCGGACCGATGGTGTTGAAATAATGTCCTAAAATCAATCGGATCCGACCGGATCCGACCGGGTCAGATCATTTCTACTACTTCTTTATGATTATACATATATAATAAATGGCTTTTCTGTTGTCATATATTTGTTCTTTTGAAGAACCAATTATGAGTTGTTATACGATAACGTCCTTAGTATTAAACTGTGATAGAGAAACCATGATAGGTGATTATGGTTGATGAGATCTCTAATCATTTTAATAAGTTTGATACTTAAATGTCTCTTGGCTTATGTACTATTAAACAGGCATTGATAGTACATACAGGCTAGCACATATTAGATGTCTTCTGTCTTTAAGGGCAGGGATAGATCTCGTCTATCGAAGTGTAGAGACACTTGGACTGTACGTGAACGTGTATTAGAGAATGTGTACATTAGACTTACCTACTTACACTGTTGTGTCACACTATATGACGGTTGTGTAATTATCCTTAGGACCGGAGTCTACATGGCATCACGGTTTGGATTGTCATGCTTTGACACTATTGAGGTTTCCCTTAGCCATGGGGCGATCATGCGGTAATGATTGGGTGTGATACTGAAGCATGCGGAGTATACATGTTTGGTCGTCCGGGAATCGCGTACCCTATCAGTAGGAGTGAATATCCGAAAGGGCCTTCCCATAAGGAATGTCTAGTTCGCGTGAATCTTTGAAAAGTGAGAGTAAATGAGTTTTTCTGAGAGAGCTTGATATCTAGATTATGGGATACGATCGTATGGATATTACTACGGCGATATGATTCTATTTACACGCTAACCGAGCACATGAAAGGTAGTAGTCATTACGTATTGACTCTTCCGATGATTGGGGGTCATGGACGTGTTGCTAGACGTTATCCGTGATCGTTAGATGTGAATGGCATTTTTGTAATTGCGTCTTATGTCTACGGCCAACATATTCGGAAGCCTATCGGGTCACACACATATGGACATCAAGTCGGATTAAAATGTTGTTATAGTTGATAACCAAATAAGGAAAGAATTTATCTCATACTATAAAGGTTATAGTGGTAAATTAATATGGTGGTATTTATTTATTATGAATAAATATAATACAAGATATTATTTATGTTGATTAATTAAATATGTATATGGATACATATATTTCGAAATATATATATATGTATATATGATATACATGTATTTTACAAATTAATTAATCATAGCATTATATTAATTAAAGAATATTCCGGAAGCCAATCAATGACTAAAGGGGGTGCATATTTTAGTGTATAAAGATACATTTAGATTGTGCAATTTAATTAAGTGTTATTTGTTTATAAGGACGCGTTTTGAAACTTAATTAGGCATTTAGGACACTAAAAAAAGATCATTAGTTATAAGGATGGATTTTAAACAACTTTCCTATTTTACCCCTACACAATACCGTTCATCTACAACAAAGGAAAAAAATCTCATTTTTCAGAGAAAAATTTGCGACAACCGCCGTCTTCCTCCCAACTCGGCTTGAAGATGCTGGTCTCGAAGACTGTGCCTTACCGCCTGATTCTCCGATCAATTGCCTTACCTTCACAAGACAATGAAGCCCAGGGTGTTTTAGAGGTGGATGAGAAATTGGACGATGTCGTATCATCTATGCCGGTACCGGAAAAGAAAAGGAATAAAGGGGGTGCATATTTTAGTGTATAAAGATACATTTGGATTGTGCAATTTAATTAAGTGTTATTTGTTTATAAGGACGCGTTTTTAGGACACTAAAAAAAGATCATTAGTTATAAGGATGGATTTTAAACAACTTTCCTATTTTACCCCTACACAATACCGTTCATCTACAACAAAGGAAAAAAATCTCATTTTTCAGAGAAAAATTTGCGACAACCGCCGTCTTCCTCCCAACTCGGCTTGAAGATGCTGGTCTCGAAGACTGTGCCTTACCGCCTGATTCTCCGATCAATTGCCTTACCTTCACAAGACAATGAAGCCCAGGGTGTTTTAGAGGTGGATGAGAAATTGGACGATGTCGTATCATCTATGCCGGTACCGGAAAAGAAAAGGAATTGGCTTGCATTGATGGGTTGCAAAGGCTGGAAATTAGTGATTTGGGGAAAAAGTTGAAAGATGGCGACCTAATAGTAGAATCAGGAATGGATAGGAAAGGGAAATCCATGCAAGGCATGGGTAATTCAAAGTTGTCTAGTCTCTGATCTCATTACTTCCACCCTCAGTCGGCAACAATTTCGTAAAAAAATCCACCGAAAACTGTACTCTCATCTTCATATTCATGGGTTTTGATCAAGCATAAAATTAGTTTCAGTTTCTAGGTATGTGCTGGTTAGCTTGGTTATGGAGTTGTTCATTTTTTTTGTCGTTGTTTGATTTTTGAATTTATCTGTATATGATTTCTTGTTGAGTGTCATTTTCTTGTTTAATTAATTTCCTTCAGCTTGTTTTGTGTGTGTGGGGGTGGGTGGAAATTTAGCTGATATTGCAGAATCTCTGAAATCTTTAGATATATTTGGTTTAATGGAAATTTAGTTGATTCGAAAGCTCGTATTTCTTGAGGAATTAATACTAGCTTGACAAAGGGTGTTACTAATGATAAAATCTGTTAAAATTTTCACTGCATTCGGAATAAAGAAGTGTGTTTTCATTCTAGCAGCCAAGAAGGGTGCTACTAATGACAAAGTGTGTTTTCTGATCTTTTCTTGTTTGGATACGAAAGTGCGAATAAGGTATATCAATGACAGAATTTTGATCTCAAATTCTCTAGATTTCAGTTCTTAGGAAATTATGTGGCTATCTAATAAGTAGGATATGCTAGTTACTTCAAACATGAAATGCATTTTAGGTTTTCCTTTCTGCAGATTGAGTAGACATGTGTTTTAGTGTTTGATTCATCTTTGTTTTTAGCTTATCCTCCATGTACCTTAAAACAATCTTGCACGCATGTAATTTAATTACTGATTACTGACGTGGCCTTTTCTAGTGCTAATACCAGTCCTTAACCGACAGTGTATCGGGTCAAACTGTAGTGCTAGTATGGTGAGTCAGAGTATCGTATCCTCAGGGAACTTTGTAATTCTTCTAAGTGTGGTTAAACACCAAAGAGCTTTTATTAACTCGATCTAAACCGCAATTTTATAACACAGATCACTACTATTCTAGTCAACATAAAATAAATACGTAAATTAAAATTTTATTCTAATATAATATATATAGATATATAAATATATATAGATGTGCATAAGTTGCAAAGTATATATATATAGATATAAATATATAGATGCCAAATATATTATTAGAGAACTAGCCAAAGTTTATATAATTGATTTATACGATCTTTTCAGTGAATGGAATGTGCTCGATCTTTAGGTTCAATTGAGTAAATGAAACGGTGTACTCCTAAGGTTAACAATTCGTCCTCACATTAGCGTATGAAATTGTCATATGTCCATTGTCATCAGTCCAAATCCACAACTGTTACGGTTTTTCTGAATAGGTCCCGAGTACGATTCTACCTTTGAATAAAAAGGAGTCATTCCGTTCGTCAAACGGTCAATTTTATTTAAAGGTTCCGGTTGTCAAGGCCGGGCGATTCAACTTTCCGGTTTAAGTTTCAATTAACTGGATGATTTTAACATTATTACGATCTTGAGTACAAATTTTAATAAGATTTATCTTTTAGGACAAATCGGCCCCCGAATAGGATACTGGATTCCGTTGTCACGTTTTCACTCGGCCAATTTTTACCCTCCGGTTTTTCTATTAACGAGTTCATAACTTAATTACGAGCGTCAATTCATAATTAGATTATGAATTCTTTCAAGTCAAACTTTATCAATAGAAAAAGATTCAATTAACTCAATTTTTATTCAATTTTACTTAGACAACATTCATTTACCTAAAAGATCGAAATAAAACGATTACATAACTTTGGCTAGTTATTAGATTTAGCCTACTAACATTATACGAAAAGATAAAAAAAAACATAATAAACATAAATACTTTAGAAATTTTACCCGATTACAACGATTGGATCATAAGATGTATTCGTCTGGATGCTACAACAACTTCAACAACATTGATCTTCTGATAATTTCTCGAGCATTATGACGATACTACTTTATTTATGGCATAAGGCCTATATATATACATACTACTACTACTAGAAAGAGGTAAAAGAAATATATTTGGTACCCTTTTTGTGCCTGCAATGCTGCCCTTTTTATAGGCAATTTTTCCTTGCCGGATCGATCCGAGAAAGGGCGGATCGATCCGGGAATAAAAATATTATCCCAGGATATTCTCTCGCAGGCCACATGCTTGGATAATCATTATGCCTCCTCGGATCGATCCGAGGTAAATCGGATCGATCCGGATAGATTTTTTCCAATCTTAATCCGAAACTTGATAAAATCATAACTTGAGCTCTGGATCTCCAAATGACATAATTCAATATGCGTTGGAAAGCTCTTGAGGAGATCTATAACTTCCATGAAGACTTCTTTTTCAGAAAATGCCTTTTGCTGGGCCATTTGTTCGTTGAAAATATAACTTGATCGGCGTCACGAACCACTCGGTCCACTTGAACTTTAAATCTCGTGGCACTTCCTTTATTCCTTCAAAAGATATGATTTTACTCCATAAAATGTCGTCACTGGGTCTTGGTTTACCTAAGGTCTGTAAAATACCAAAAATACCCACGTGAATCGACACGACACTCCGTTATTAACCCGGTACAAAATTTATAACTTTTTATCATTTTTTACTAGATTTTTATAGTATTTAGATTTATTCATAGCTATTAATATTTTATAAGATTATCGTTATATTTTATTATATTTTATATAAAAGAGTCGATAACGTATATAAAACATCGTAATTTTTATCATATAAATGTTACACATCAACTACTCCCCACTTAGCTCTTTGATCGTCCCTCGAGCAAAATAAGCGATAATATATAAAAATTACGATAAAAATAATATAAGTGGTAGATACAATTTTTAAATTAGTAAAATATCATTTCAATATTATAAACATATTAATTATATCTTTCTTAGAAATTAATAAGATAGAAAGTGTAGATAACTTTGATAAATTATTTATCAACTATTATTCAAATGAAATTTCACAACATCTACTCAATAAATATAATTAAAATTCTAGAATTATTTTCCTATCTCACCTTATATGAAATATTTGGAATCAAAGACTAAGTCAAGTAATTGACAAGATGGCTAATACTTTTTAGGATAGGACATTGGTTAATCGAAAAGATAGAAAAAGAAATCAAAAGAGAAAGAGGCAAGTCGCATGCGTACTTACACCTTCACGCTTGATCAAAAACAGCTTCGATTAATAATATCTCCTTTTCCAACTATTTTTCAGATTTTCTCTCTTCTTTTTCAATATTAAGAACTAAAAGCGTGAGTGTGTGTAGAAAATCAAATTTACAGCATTGCTTC
This sequence comes from Gentiana macrophylla, assembly GCA_026214975.1. NCBI lineage: Eukaryota > Viridiplantae > Streptophyta > Magnoliopsida > Gentianales > Gentianaceae > Gentiana > Gentiana macrophylla. Next base: position 74,118,466 of record CM047811.1, on the reverse strand, counting down.
ATCAAGATTGATCGGAGTAATACTCTTTCGATCTAAAATTACGAGTCCGGTTTCCTTAAACTCGTAATCATTCTTGAGATCTTATGATTCAAATTTTTATCGGGAGCTTTATACCTCATAGTGATATAGGGCGTTTCTAGATAACACTCTCTTTGCACTCAAATCATTGGAAGCTACTACCGATATCTCATTGATCAAAGATAAGGAAGATACAGGTATTCGATTAATATGGTGCTTCTTTTTTTTTTTTTTTTTTTTTTTTTTTTTTTTTCACCTCAACATACACCATCCTTAGCTTCAGTGCTATCATCTCCTTTCATAAGATGCATACAAACTCGTGGGATTTTTAGGAAATGTAGACCAAAATAAGCCAAGGGTCGGTTATGATCAAAAATGGCTATTTTGAGTGAGGTCTTGATCACTCTAATCAAGGTTGAGGTAATTTTGTGGTGTCAAAATCTCATCATTCCTAATCCGATTCCATATTCATATTTCATTTTACAAAGAAAATTATTCTAAAAATTCATTATAAATATAAGTATATTTGCTAAAATTTCATATGAAACTTACTTGATAATATTTATGTATAGTTACATATACTTAAAATCTTATAAAGATCTAAAATTGACATATATAATATAATTATAATATATCTACTTTATTTTACTTAATTAAAATCTATTCTTACCAATTTATATTGTTTTTATTCATATTAATTATATATTATCTAATTATTTTGTTTCAAGAAAAATTAAACTAAGTATTGAGCAATTAAGTATACATTTATATAAGAAAATTTTAATTTTTATTTACTAACTTACTTCCACTCCCCACTTACGAAATGACATCGTCCCCGATGTTCAAATTGAGTAAATAAAAAAATGAGTTGCAAATAAAATTAAAATTTTATATGATTTTGATTATTATTTCTTATTTTTAGCAACCATATATTATTTTGATTAAAGAAAATGACATATATATTAAACACTATTACAAACTATAAATAAAAGCAACAAACAACAAAAAACAATTAAACAACTAATTTAAACAACTACCAACTTAACAACATAACTTCTAACTGATTATCAAACCGTAGATGAACATCCGGGAGTATCCACCGGAAGTAATCCTAACTGAGAATCACGAGATGGAAAAATCTCGTCAAGAGCAAACTTCGAGCACGTGATTCAGTTGGATACAAAGGTGAGAGATAACCCAGGCAAATGGTAGCGGTTTTCCCCTATTACGTCTTTCTACTGCAAAATTAATTGCAGTCTTAAAAATCAAAACTCCCCAATCAATGTATGCTCCCACAGTCAACGCATACAACAACAGCATCTCATCATCCGTAACCCCATAAAAATCTCTAGTTGGATAGATCCGAGAATTAATGAAGCGTTTCCAAGCCCTTAAATGAGGGGGTAAAGCGAGTTGAAGAATCATAGTTATGATCAAACAACGGAAATACTGATGAAAGGCTTCTCAAGTGCACGGTTTACAACATTATACGCATCCCCAAGTTCCCAAAGAAACTCGAAGTGTGGGTTTCGATCAAAAGTACATGGTGGAATTTGATAGATTTGATTTATGATAACTGGTGAAAATGAAATAACGATTCCCCTAATCGTAATAAGTTGAGATGAGGCTCACATCGTTATCTCAGTGAGAGACGCAAAGAAATCTCTAACTATCGAAATGTTTACTCGTCCTCTGGGAGTCCTTATCAACTTTTTCCACCCGCAACCTCGGATTAGATTACGTCCCCACTGATCAATTTTTTCAGTGTTTAAGCCTTTCTCCATCAGAATAGGAGAACGGACGAAATTTAGATGTCTCGGGACGTTATTATGAAAACAAGAGGCATGCCCTTCGGGGACCACACCATCAGGCGTATGTGGCTCATAACTATTAACCGAGGGAGAGGATCGGTTAGACATTTCTGAAATAGAGAATTAAAATAGAAGAAAGGAAAGAATGAGCAAAAGGTTGGCTGTTGCTCTTTCCTTTTATAGAATACATCCATCAAGCAAAAGTAGAAAAGATCTACTTTCTGCGCGTTTTGTACTTACCGGATCGATCCGAGAAAGGGCCGGATCGATCCGGCCTCAATCAGTAATGTTGTCAGGTCGGTATACTCACGTCCGGATCGATCCGTGAAAAGCGGATCGATCCGGAACATTACTGGTTCACGGACGAAGTCGATTTTTGCATGAAAAATGCCTAGTTTTTTCTAGGTGACAAGTTTTCTTCCTATTTTTGGTTCACTTTCATTACGTTATAACGATAAATTTTTCTACACGATGCTTAATACCATAATATGCAATGAAAACATGAAAATCGTATAAAATTCTACTATGATCAAAACAACTTAAAATTTAAAGAAAAAAAGAAAAAGTGCATGATAAATAAAATTGTTTCAATGTCAAAAACCATAGAATGTTTAAAAATTATCACTCCTCTTCATCACTCAGCTCGACGTGGCTTGAACTTGGCATAGCTTGAGAACGGGTCGATTCTTGGGATGGATCTTGAAAATAAGTTGACATCCGTACCGAGCTATCTAGTCCCATCGAGCTCATCTCTCTCGTGATATCAGAAAAAGTGCTTCCCCATCTCATCGTGGTATGGCCAAATGATCCAGATCCAGTCCATTCTGATGTCGCAGCTGCCATAGTACCTGTCGAAAAATCTCCTACACCACTAGTTTGAAATCCAAAAGAATGTGGCATTTGTTGGAAGTCTGAGGGTGGTGGCATCGGTGGAATGAAATCGGGCAAGGTATAAGGCTGGGTTTGGCATTGCGAAATATCCATCTCGGCATAGGTAGGGTTTTGCAGTATATTCATTTGATATAAACCTCGTATGCCTTGACGTAAATCTTCAGACCATAATTTATTCCTTTCCGCAAAAACAACCATATTGGCATTAGCACGATGAACATCATAGGCCATGGATTGAAACATGTCGTAAGTGATGGTATTGGGAAGATGAGTTTGAGTTTGACCGGATGAAGGAGGACAGCGATAGATGGAGTAAGGTGAGGTCGTTGACGGTTAGGGTCCAAAAGTTTATTCTTCCCGCCGGCCTAAGTGGTAAACTAGGACCTATAAGTGTGTCATCCACCATCATCAAATTATCATTTGGGAGCTCAGGGACTCTATCCGACGCGACACAAGGAAGAAATAAAACACGGAAAAGGCATGTGATCGCTGGTCTAGCGATCGAGGCAAAATCCTTGGCCCTTCTACACATCACTCTGCCTATATCCACAGGTACATCATTAACTATAGCCCAAGCAATACACAAATCCTCTTTACCAAAAGATGTAAAATGCCGAGTCGGGTAAAGAGTGTGGTGATAAAACGTTTAATGGCTTTCATATCCCGGATACATTTCCCATAGGAAAACTGCTTTCATGCCAGGCGGCAGTGGGATCTAACTCATTCAGGCTACCGCAACAATATGATCAAAGTCTGCTTGCTCATCCAAATTCCAAATCGTAATAATAATCCTCATTCTCCGGTATATCGTGAATACCATAAATAGCATTAATAATGTGAGGAGTAAACGGCACTTTGCCCTAGTTCTCGTGGTTGACAGAGGTTAACTCACCTTCATCCGTAGCATTGTGAGTTGCTACCAAAGAATAAAATTCTGCTACTAAGGTGGTGTTAATTTCTCCCGACCTTAAATCGGCTAATTCCATCCAATGTCGCTTTTCAAAAATTTCCTTCACCTCCTTCCCAAATCTTTAAAGTCTAAGCCCTCTCTATTGCAACTAAACACCGCCCAAATTTATTTTTCAATGCTTTCTTAGTCACAGCAGACGCAGTTCTTTCAAAACTAACGCCAATTCTTCTTCATTAAAGGCCTAGTTTCTATAATCTGGAATTTGGGTAGGGATATGCGGTTTGCGTTTTTACTAGCTTTGGATGATTCGGCCATTCTACGATAATGACACAATAACAAAACAACACAAAAAAAAAAAAAAAAACAAACAACACAAAACAACGAGACAAATGTGAGTGACAAAACAGTTTGAAAAATAAAAATTGCATAAAAACGAAATTAAGAAAATAAGTGACTACAATGTTACCTTACAAAGCTTAAAGAGGTTGAAATTTGGCGGAAAAAGATGGAAAGTCGCCGGAATGAAAGTTGAAGCTTTCCCTTGAAAATTACTTCAATGTAAATGCAAATTTGAAGAGAGGAGTGGAAAATGAGAAAAGTTTAAGAAGTGGTGTAGTTTAATGGTGATAGTGTGTGATGATTTGAAGGAAAAAATTCGAATTGGGGAGAAGGGAGGCGGCTGTTTTTAGAAAAAGAAGAAGAAGAAGAAAGAGGTCCCCGTCCCTTTTTTAGGTTTTTTCAGGTTCCGGATCGATCCGGGGTTAGGTCGGATCGATCCGACCAAAAATTTTTTTTTTTTTTTTTTTTTTTTTTTTTTTTTTTTAAACTTAAAAAAACTTTTTATAAAAACTTTATAAAACTTTTAAGTAATTTCATAAAGATCCTATTTATAAAATTTTCAAAAGTTATATAAAAATTTTATAAGTACTACAAAATTCACGAGGGTCCTAATTCCAATACTTCTAAATCTTCCAGAGTTCTGATGTAACGTTCTATCAACCTAACCTTAAGAAATGAGGCGTTCGAATTTTCTCTTTGATCTCCATCGGGATTTTCGGATAACCACCTAATCGTTCCCTTCTTAACAACATTCAAGCACTCATCCTGGGATTTGGTTGTGCTTTCCTACATTTCTCTTCTTCATGCTCACTTTTTCCACAACTACACCTTCTTAAAAACTTTGCCCTTCTCTTTTTATCGAACTTCTCGATTTTCCATTACATAGTTCTTTCATCGATCTCTCTCAACAATTGCTTGTTTTTCTCAAAAACCTGAAGCTTCTATCTTAAACGCGACATCTTTATCCAAGCCTAATTTTAAAAGCGAAGATAAAAATTTCTATTCTATCTAAAAAGACATCCAGTTCTTTTTACGTCTATCCGGTAAAAGACGAAACTACTTTAAACATAAATAAAACACATAAAAGTAGAGTAAAGATAAATAACACCGGTATTCGGCTGAGTTTAACTCCTCTGCTTTTCACTTTGTCGGAGGATCAGTTAGTAGCATTATTTCTTCTCTCAATGCGGTCCCTTCTCCTTCCACAAATAATTTTACTCTATGGCCATTGGCTATAAAAGTTGTATTTCCATCGCTTAGTTCAACAACTCAGATTTGTAAACTCGTTACTTTAAATGGACTCATCCCATCTTGATTTAAGCTTTCCTGAAATAACTTTAAACGTGAATTGTACAAGAGCACTTTCGATCGCTTACATGGAACTCACGACTATAGATTCTCTTATCGTGAAAGGATTTCGTGCGTTCCTTGTAGATTCGAAATGTTTTCATAAGAATCGAGACGGAATTCTTCTAGTTACATCAATTGAAGCAATCTATGATCACCGACAAACCTTAGGATCGAAATTCAAAATTTAATAGCCCGAAGGCTCGGTGTTCTAACTCAACCAGGAGATGACACGACTTACCAAAAACTAACTTATAGGAGAACAACCAATTGGTGTTTTAAAAGTCGCTTTCTATATGCCCATAATGCATCGTCTAGTTTAAGCGCCCGCTTTTTCGATTTGAATCCACTGTCTTTTCTACAATTCTTTTGATCTCTCTATTAGACACCTCTACCTGACCACTGGTTTGCGGATGATAGGGCGTTCCTAACTTATGCGTTACACCATATTTTTCAATTATCTTGGTAAATGGTCTATTACAAAAGTGCGAACCTCTATCACTAATGATAGCCCTCGGAATGCCATAACGTGTAAATATATTCTTTTTAAGAAATCGTATGACAACTGTGGTATCATTAGTGGGAAGAGCTTCAGCTTCTACCCATTTCGAAACATAATCTACCATTACTAGAATAAATCTTTTTCCAAAAGATATAGGAAATGGTCCCATGAAATCTATACCCCAAACATCAAATAACTCACATTCTAAAATAGGTTGCATAGGCATTTCATGTTTTTAGATACATTTCCCATTTTTGACAAGATTCACAAGATTTGACATACTTATAAGCATCTCTATATAGCGTGGGCCAATAAAAACCACATTGTAAAACTTTAAAAGCGGTTTTCCATCCTCCATGATGACCTCCTCGCCTCACGATCATGACAAAATGATAAAATACTTAAAATTTCATTATCAGGCACACACTTTCCGATTATCCCATCCGAACATTTACGGAAAAGGTCCGGTTCCTCCCAAGTAATAAAATTTTAAGTCATAAAAGAATTTCTTTTCTCTTGCCAAGTCCAATGAGACGGAATATAATCACGAGTTAAGTAATTAATGATATCTCCAAACCAGGGTGACATTTTTTTCCTTAGAAGGAATTCTATTCTTTAATAACCTGCATGGTTGAAGGAGTATCTATTCTAAAAGTTGTTCATCGAAATGAATCTTTAATTTCTATTCCCTTTTCTCCATCATTTTCCATTCTACTTAGATGATCTCGCTACTACATTCTCACTTCCTTTTTATCTTTAATTTCCAAATCGAACTCCTGAAGTAAGAGAATCCATCTAAGAAGACGTGGTTTCATCTCTTTCTTACTCAAAGAAATACTTCAAAGTTGAATGGTCTCAGTATAAATTATTACCTTAGAACCAACAATATACGATCTAAACTTATCTAAGGCAAAAATTACAATAACATTTCTTTTACAGTAGTTGTATAGTTCGGTTGAGTTGCATTTAACGTATGAGATGCATAGTAAATAGCTTTGAGAATTTTGTTATATCTTTGACCTAAAAGCGCTCCTACCGCTAAATCACCGGCATCACACATAATTTCAAACGGTAAATTCCAATCGGTGCTATTAGCACTGTGCGATGAGTTAATTTCGCTTTTAAGGTCTGAAAAGCTTCCTTACATTTACTATCGAAGTTAAAAGGTACTTCCTTTTCAAGCAAATGACTTAGGGGCTTTGCTATCTTTGAAAAATCTGCAATAAATCTTCTATAAAATCCTGCATGTCCAAGAAATCCTCTCAGAGTCCTTAGATTAACTGGTGGTGGTAACTTTTCAATTACTTCAACCTTAGCTTTATCAACTTCAATTCCTATTTCAGAGATTCTATGGCCTAGAACAATTCCTTCTGATACCATTAAATGACATTTCTCCCAATTTAAAACTAAATTGGTATCCTCACAGCGTTGCAACACTCTTTCTAAGTGCGATAAACATTTACCAAAAGAATCTCCGTAAACACTAAAGTCGTCCATAAAAATTTCCAAGAATTTCTCAACCATATCAGAAAATATAGCCATCATGCATCTTTGAAACGTAGTTTGGAGCATTACATAAACCAAACGGCATTCTTTTATACGCAAAAGTTCCATAAGGACAAGTGAAAGTAGTCTTTTCCTATCTCCTCTTGCAGCAATGAAAATCTGTAAATATCCTGAATAACCATCTAAGAAGCAGTAATATTTATGACCACTTAACCGTTCCAACATTTGAACTATGAATGGAAGTGGATGATGATCTTTCTTAGTATGATCATTTAGTTTCCTAAAATCAATGCACATTCGATATCCTGTAATTTCTCTTGTTGGAATCCATTCATTTCTATCATTTTCTTTCACCTGTGAAACCTCCTTTCTTTGGTACCACTTGAGTTGGACTTACCCATTCACTATCTCGATATGGGAAAAATTATTCCCATCTCTAACAAATTTTAATGACCTCTTTCTTAACAATTAACCGCAAATTTGGGTTGAGGCGGCGTTATGGTTGAATACAAGGCTTAGCATCTTCCTTCGAATTATCTTATGAGCGCAAATCTCGGGGCTAATACCTCGAATATCGAAAGAATCGTCCATCCAAAAGCTTTCTTATGCTTTTCAACATTCCAAGTAATTGATCTTCTTGTTGCTCGATTAAAGTGATGAAATAATAATTGGTAATAGATTATCGCTTTCAAGAAAAGCATATTTCGATTTAAAGGTAATGGTTTCAAGTCCGTGTTCTTTGGCGGATCTTCTATTGACGATTTAAGAACTGGTCCTTCTAGTTCTAATTCCAAGTGCTTATGCCATGGTGGCTTAAAGGTAAAACTTTCGTATCTAAAGAAAGAATTATCTCTTTCATTTCAATGTCTTCCTCATCTTCTTTATAGATAGACAAAGTTAAGCATTCTTCTAATCTGTCTTCAAAAGTTGGTAATCGATTATCATAGATGAGAATGAATATCTTCTATAAAAGAACATGATTACTGTTGTTTGCATGATTCATAGCTTTGAAAATATTGAAAGTAACCGTCTTCATTGACTCTTAAGATTAATTCTCCTTTCTCAACATCGATTAAAGTTCTTCCTGTAGCTAGAAATGGACGACCTAGAATAAGAGGTCTTTGAATAACCGTCTTCCATTTCCATAACTACAAAGTCTCTTGGAAAATAGAATTTGTCTACTTTAACCAATATGTCCTTTATAATTCCTTTAGGGTACTTAATCGATCTATCTGCCATTTTCGAGTCATTTCGAGTCTTGGTAAGCTTTCCTATGCCTAACTTTCTATAATCCTCATAAGACATGAGATTTATACTCGCTCTAGATCACATAAGACCTTCTTAAACAGTAAATCCTCCAATTTCACACGGAATGGTAAAACTACCGGATCTTTCAGGTTTAGGTGGTAACTTATCTTTGTAGAATTGCGGAACATTCTTCATTTAGGCATATATTCTCATATTCCTCTAATTTTTCTTGTTTGTGAAATTTCTTTCAGAAATTTTCCATAGGCGAGTATATTAATCAAAGCTTCGATAATGAGGATATTAACTTGAATATGACGAAAAGTGTCCAGAAACGAGCATACTTCTTATCGCTTTTGCCCTTTTGATTTGATCTTTAGGAGGGTAAGGTAAAGATTCTAAATCTATGACCTTTGGCTCCTTTGTCGCTTTCTCTTTTCCTTTTTCCTTAAACCTTTGAGTATTACTCGATCGCCATGTTTCGTGTTCTTGAATTCTTTCTTTTAAATTATTCCACTGAATCAATCTCTACTTGATTCCTTCATTTCTTCATGTTTTTCATCCTTGTTTTCATTTTCTTCCATTCTAATGTGTTCCTTAAATAAAGTCCTTAAATCTTTATCCATGGGATCTTTCTAATCTTAGGGATTTTTACCCAATTTTCCTTTCACTTTCGTGTTCGAACTTTTATTTCTTTTTAAGAAATTGTCTATAATTTCTTCTTCCTCGTCTCAGAAATTCAAGTTCATCTTTATCATTCTTAACATCTAAGTCATCTTCTACTTCATTATTCCCAAGGTTTTCAATTCCATTACTTCCACTCAGAGCTTCCTACTTCTCGTAACTACAACATTTACCTCTCTTGGGTTCCTTTCAGTGTTACTTGGTAATCCTCCTGGGGGTCTGCTGTTATTACGTTCACTGTCCTACTCAAATGATCTTCCATATTCCTTAATGAGGCTTCTATCGTTCTCATCCACGGTATCATGTCCACTCATAGATGTTTTCATTGAACTCATGTCCTTAGTAGTTGTACCAATAGAAGTCACCATCGTTTATATTTTTAGCTTGAGTAGATACTACACCCATCATATTTTCCATTAGTTTTTCCCATTTTTCAACTCCTTCTCGCAGTTGAGTTGAACTTTGAGTTACTTGGTATACTTTGAGTGGTATGTTGAGGATAGGATCTAGGTAATGATTGTAAATTCGATTAGATGTGTTTTCTTGATAAACTTGATTATTATTCAAGTTCCTATATGGAACCCCGGATACGGCGGTTGTCCTTGCTTGCTAGGGTTTTGGACCATCGATAAGTAGGGTGATCTCTTCTAATAGCATTGAGCGAGTTTGAATAAGCATTGTTTAAATTTCTATCTTTCTTTGAAGAAAACTCACCTCCTCTCTTGAGCATCCTCGTCGGTTCTTCAATCCCTAGTGGTATTTTATCTGATTTGAGTATTCGGTTGGTGCACTATTTTTTACGAACTTTGGTTCTTATTCTCATTGTAATCCATCAAATTTCCTACTCAAATTTTCTAAATGTGCTAGAACTTCCGTATTAGGCGTACATTCTCTGCAAAAGCTACTTTTACGGTGCTAGAACCGGTTTCCCACATTCTGTTATTTTTGGAAATCTTTTCTATGGCATCGTAAACTAATTGAGCTTCACTCATCATTAAAGAACCACCACATGCATGGTCTACATCAGCACGTGAATCTTTTCTTAATTTACTGACGTAAAAGTTGAATTTGCATGTCTAAGGAATAACCATGGTCGGGACACGCTCTTAGTAATTTTTAAATCTTTCCCACGCATTCCCAGCGTTTCTTGAGATCCTTGTCTAAAATTAGCAACCTCGACTTTTAATTCCAAATTCCGTCCAGAGTGAAGTATTGTTTCAGAAATTCGTTTGAATCTCCTCCCAACTTGTAAGTGAATGATGTGGAAGAGACATAAACCAATCTCGGGCTCGTCCTTTTAGAGAAAAAGGAAACATAGTCATCCTTGTTAATTCCTTGTGAGCACTTTTTTTTGGTCATATTGCACGTTCTTGAAAAGATAGAGATGATGATGCGGATCTTCATCATCTTCTCCTAGGAATTGGGCTCTTGCGTCAATTAAACCAAAAGATGAGATTTAATCTCGAAATTATTCGCTCCTTCATTAGGTAAAAGTATGGGATTATTAGTCCGATTTCTTCTTATGGTTTGGGTCACAGATAGGCCTTGGGTTTACTGGGTTGTTACGATTATTCTACGGTTCCGATTACGATTATTTCTATTATTATTATTATTTTGATTATTAAGGTTAACGGGGTTTTGTCCATGCCCTTGAGCATGTTCCAGCCCTTGTTCAGGTGTTTCATCACTGATTTCACCATTCTCGTATTTTCTGTTTGAAGATGATTCGTCAAGGATTTCCCGACTAGTATGACCACGTTTTCTCTCTACTCTTAACTGCCTTTCGTAAGTGTTTATGTCAGGCTTATAAGGAGTGAGTGGGGCCTTACCACTTCTGGTCATCAACTAACGAAATTAGAAAATAACACGAAATTGATAGTAGTAAAATTTGGTAACTTACCTATAAAGTAAGTACTGATGAAAATAAAATTAGAAATGAGATAAGAAAAGTGTTGACTTATTCTCGAGAATTTTGAGCTAATACAAGTAGTAACCATAGACACAAAAAAGAAATTAGCGTCGTTCCCCGGCAACGGCGCCAGAAAGCTGACGTGGCCTTTTCTAGTGCTAATACCAGTCCTTAACCGACAATTGTATCGGGTCAAACGGTAGTGCTAGTATGGTGGTCAGAGTATCGTATCCTCAGGGAACTTTGTAATTCTTCTAAGTGTGGTTAAACACCAAAGAGCTTTTATTAACTCGATCTAAACCGCAATTTTATAACACAGATCACTACTATTCTAGTCAACATAAAATAAATACGTAAATTAAAATTTTATTCTAATATAATATATATAGATATATAAATATATATAGATGTGCATAAGTTGCAAAGTATATATATATAGATATAAATATATAGATGCCAAATATATTATTAGAGAACTAGCCAAAGTTTATATAATTGATTTATACGATCTTTTCAGTGAATGGAATGTGCTCGATCTTTAGGTTCAATTGAGTAAATGAAACGGTGTACTCCTAAGGTTAACAATTCGTCCTCACATTAGCGTATGAAATTGTCATATGTCCATTGTCATCGACCCAAATCCACAATCTTATTACGGTTTTTACGAGCAGGTCCTGAGTGCGATTCTACCTTTGAATAAAAGGAGTCATTCCGTTCGTCAAGCGGTCAATTTTATTTAAAGGTTCCGGTTGTCAAGGCCGGGCGATTCAACTTTCGGTTTAAGTTTCAATTAACTGATGATTTTAACATTATTACGATCTTGAGTACAAATTTTAATAAGATTTATCTTTTTAGGACAAATCTGCCCCCGAATAGGAAACTGGATTCCGTTGTCACGTTTTCACTCGGCCAATTTTTACCCTCCGGTTTTTCTATTAACGAGTTCATAACTTAATTACGAGGCGTCAATTCATAATTAGATTATGAATTCTTTCAAGTCAAACTTTATCAATAGAAAAAGATTCAATTAACTCAATTTTTATTCAATTTTACTTAGACAACATTCCTTTACCGAAAAGATCGAAATAAAACGATTACATAACTTTGGCTAGTTATTAGATTTAGCCTACTAACATTATACGAAAAGATAAAAAACAAACATAATAAACATAAATACTTTAGAAATTTTACCCGATTACAACGATTGGATCAGAAGATGTATTAAATGCTGATGCTACAACAACTTCAACAACATTGATCTTCCGATAATTTCTCGAGCATTATGACGATACTACTTTATTTATGGCATAAGGCCTATATATATACATACTACTACTACTAGAAAGAGGTAAAAGAAATATATTTGGTACCTTTTTGTGCCTGCAATCTTGCCACTTTTATAGGCAATTTTTCCTTGCCGGATCGATCCGAGAAAGGGCGGATCGATCCGGGAATAAAAATATTATCCCAGGATATTCTCTGCAGGGCCACATGCTGGATAATCATTATGCCTCCTCGGATCGATCCGAGGTAAATCCGGATCGATCCGGATAGATTTTTTCCAATCTTAATCCGAAACTTGATAAAATCATAACTTGAGCTCTGGATCTCCAAATGACATAATTCAATATGCGTTGGAAAGCTCTTGAGGAGATCTATAACTTCCATGAAGACTTCTTTTTCAGAAAATGCCTTTTTCTGGGCCATTTGTTCGTTGAAAATATAACTTGATACGGCGTCACGAACCACTGGTCCACTTGAACTTTAAATCTCGTGGCACTTCCTTTATTCCTTCAAAAGATATGATTTTACTCCATAAAATGTCGTCACTCGGGGTCTTGGTTTACCTAAGGTCTGTAAAATACCAAAAATACCCACGTGAATCTGACACGACACTCCGGTTATTAACCCGGTACAAAATTTATAACTTTTATCATTTTTTACTAGATTTTTATAGTATTTAGATTTATTCATAGCTATTAATATTTTATAAGATTATCATTATATTTTATTATATTTTATATAAAAAGAGTCGATAACGTATATAAGACATCGTAATTTTTATCATATAAATGTTACACATCAATTACACAATTCAGTCTCTTGTAGAATCTGATTGGGGATCTATGTACTTTTTCAGATGTAGAAATACAGTAGTAAAGTTTCGTTTCAGTTTGATCCTTATAGTATAAAAATGCTTTTTTCGTTATAGTGTAATCGATCTGAGTCGAGTCGATACTCCTTAGGCTCGAGCTCGAATCGACTAAAAAAGTTCGGGCTCGATTGAGCCATAAAAAGGCAACATCGAACTCGACTATCTAAGTACTCGATATAGCTCGACGCGGCTCATAAGCTCGATTTCCCCTAAAAATCTTCCTAATTTCGAGACAAAAAGTTCAACAAAAATGTTGATGTCACTACACATTTGATTGCCGATGTCACTATATAAATTGTTGATGTCATTCATATATGATTCCTGATGTCACTTCATAAAATGTTGATGTCACTGCATATCTGATTGCCGATGTCACTGCATAAATTATCGATGTCACGCATATATGATTGCCGATGTTACTGCATAAAATGTTGATATCACTGCATATATGATTGCCAATGTCACTGCATAAAAATATGAATTAAGGTGAAAGATTTATGTTGATCGCAGTTTTATATCAAAAGATATAGCCATTTGAAGTCGATTTTATGAAGAAAAGAAATCGATTTTATGAAATTAAGTCGGAAAAATATCAAATGTCATCACGGTGTTTCTTCATCAAATGTCACTGCATCCCGGTGATCACTGCATCCTGATGGTCTCTGCATCGGGGGTGGCCACTTCATCGCGGTGTCTCTGCATCGGGGGTGGCCACTGCATCGCGGTGTCACTTCATCGCGATGACTCTGCATATATGACTGCCGATGTCACTACATAAATTGTTGATGTCATTCATATATGATTGTTGATGTCACTGCATATCTAATTGCCGATGTCACTGCATAAATTGTTGATGTCAAGCATATATGGTTGCCGATGTCACTGCATAAAATGTTGATGCCAAGCATATATGATTGCCGATGTCACTGCATAAATTGTTGATGTCAAGCATATATGATTGCCGATGTCACTGCATAAAATGTTGATATCACTGCATATATGATTGCCGATGTCACTGTATAAAAATATGAATTAAGGTGAAAGATTTATGTTGATCGTAGTTTTATATCAAAAGATATAGCCATTTGAAGTCGATTTTATGAAGAAAAGAAATCGATTTTATGAAATTAAGTCGGAAAAATATCAAATGTCATCACGGTGTTTCTTCATCAAATGTCACTGCATCCCGATGATCATTGCATCCCGATGGTCTCTGCATCGCGGTGTCTCTGCATCGAGGGTGGCCACTTCATCGCGGTGTCTCTGCATTGGGGGTGGCCACTGCATCGCGGTGTCACTTCATCGCAATGTCTCTGCATATATGATTGCCGATGTCACTACATAAATTGTTGATGTCATTCATATATGATTGCTGATGTCACTGCATAAAATGTTGTTGTCACTGCATATCTAATTGCCGATGTCACTGCATAAATTGTTGATGTCACGCATATATGATTGCCGATGTCACTGCATATATGATTGTCGATGTCACTGCATCTATGATTGCCGATGTCAATGCATCGCGGTGTCTCTGCATCGGGGGTGGTCAATGCATCACAGTGGTTAATTAATCGGGGGTGGTGACTACATCGCGGTGATCAATGCATCGGGTTGGGCAATGCATTGCGGTGGGCACTGCATCGCGGTGGTCAATGCATCGCGGTTGTTAGTGTATCACGGTGGTCAATGTATCACGGTGGTCAATGAAAAAAAGAAAAAATAAAATTTCACTGTCCGGAAAAACAAAATCCTTTCAATGTCCAGGTGGAATATAAAAAAAAAAGAAAAACACACTCTTTCAACGTCCTCCAGGAAAAATAAGAAGAAAAACAACAACAACAACAGCCTTTCCCTTTCTTTTTTATTTTCTTTTTCTTTTTCTTTTCATTAAGGGTATTTTGTTCTATCTATCTAATTTGTGTCCTTATAACTAAGTGTTTGTTTTGGATGTCCTTTTTGTCTAATTAAGTCCAATATGTGTCCTTTTGAATAATTGTCCCTTTAATTAATGAGATTACCATAATATTAATATTGGATATTAATTGAATTTGGGAAAATAGATTTATGATAATATAATAAGATATATTCAATATAAGATATTGTCAATATATATCTTGAAAATATATTTAATATAAGATATTGAATATTAAATGAGATAAATCAAAGGGATTTTCCTTATTTTATTAGGAAAATGTTTTCTTTTTCATAAATCTACCAGAAGCTAATCTCAATCAGTTGGGGAGACTAGAGGGGCATAGGTCACCCTATATAAAGGGAGGCTTGGCTATTTCTTTTTGTACACCATAATTCCAAGAGCTAATTGTTCTTGTGAAAAATAAGAGAGCTTCTTAGAGATAGATTATAGAGAGAGAAAAGGTCGACCTAGCAGTCGAGTTTTTCTAGTAGCAATCCTTGGCGGGATTCCGGCGAGGTGCTCGTGTGGATTACTAGTAGAGGCCGGACACGTGGACGGCTCGCGCACATCTACTCCTACCGGACGGTCAAAGCATCGATCTTTTAGATCAACCAATGTAGTATTACCGTCCCCTCTCTTATATGTTTATTGTTTAAGCGAATTCGATCCTGGATTGGGAAATCAATTTTTGAAATTCCGTTGCGCTACTCGATTGATTTCCTAATAGATGGTCCACGGGTGGCTTTACGATTTAGACATATCACAACCAATCTAGCCATATATCTTTCAATTGAATCATCTGATTTCCTTTTGATTTTAAAAACCCATTTGCAACATATGGGAACTTTATCTGGAGGTAATGATACCAAAGACCATGTATTAGTGGCATGTAAGGCATCTAGTTCATTTTGCATTGCTTGTTGCCACTCTGGAAACTGAGCTGCTTGTTTATAGTATCTGGTTCTTTGTTTTTATCCATTGAAGTTGTAAAAGCCTTGTATGCCTCTGAAACATTGTTATATGATACCACATTCTGAATCAAGTGAGGAGTGGAATGCTAGCAGTAAGATTGTGTTGATAATCTTTCAGGTAAGTAGGAGCAGCCCTAGCTCTGATACCATGTTGAAAAAGGTGATTAACACCATAACGAATGAACAATAACAGTGAATAAGATTGAAACAATCACAGAACCAAGAACATGAAATTATCTTTGAAGATTTTCAAATATACATTTTGGCAGGAGAATTGATCTAATGAAGAAGAAGAAGATTACATCAGATTTTCAGTAAATTGGAACTTGTAACCTAACTCTAATGTGTTAATGAGCTTTATATAGAGTGTTTAACTCCCTAACAGCTCAATAACCGGCTTCCAATTGATTTGTAACTAACAACCCGTCATCTTCATCTCTTTGTCAATGTGTTCGATCAAATGCTCAAGTGAGCAATGAACCTTCATTTATGTTTCTTCTATTATCTTCAACATATACCGAATGTGCGAAAAAGAGAGAGATAAAATATGAATAAAGGGAGTCTAGATGTACATCTATATCTGGATGGGCATCTAGAGGAAGTCAAGTTTTTTTAAAACTATTTTAAAGCTATTACCGTAGTATAAAAAGATAGATCTCTTCTAAAAGTATTGACTTTTATATCAATGAAACATTTTAGAAATTTATTACAATTCTTTCTTAATGAGTAAATATATCACATGCCAAACACCAAACTTGATTCAAATCAAAGTCCAAACACAACCCACAATTTTCCATTTTCCTTTCTATCTTACGATCTTCTTCATCAAAATTCCGTTCGGCTAAATAAACATCATTTCCCTTTTGTTAAGGACGATGATAATTCATATAAAGTTCTGGTGCTTGAATTGAGGGTATTTCTCATTCATTTTCACGGGAAATTCTAAAATGGAGACTCACATATGGAGAGACATCTATATGGCTTCATCTGGACCACAAAGTTTAATCCTGCAATTAAACTGTATGGTCCTTATTTGGGAGTCTCCACCTTAGGATTTCCTCATTTTCACGTCACGCATCTTTTCCGGGCATCCAAGCACCGAGGTAGATAGTCGGTGGGTCCCTTTGATTAACCCTTTTTTTTTCTTTTAACATTCTCCAAAACATTAGGCAAACTGATGCTTGGGTATGAAACTTAACTACTACCACAAATACGTCATTGCAATTATAAGCCAAATGCATATGCAAGAGCGTAATTAAGACTCATATTTAATCAATGAGGAAATTTTGTAACTTCTGAAAAGGCAATTTTATGACAATTATTTCCAGGATAAAACTACAATCAACTAAAATAACGAATTAGGAAAACCTTTGGTGTACTGTTTACAATTTCATTAGGGGAGAAAACATAACTGAAAATCCTACTTTGGTGTCAATCAAAGTAAGAAGCAAACAATTGAATTCTACTGTATAAAAGTCTTGATTTAGTATTGATTTCATATCATTATTTTACACACTTTAAATACAAATTAGGTAGGTAGACTCAAAAACAATTACAACATTACCATAACTCATGTTGCTTTTGTTTCTCCTTACAAACCATATACAATATTTCTATCAGTCCTTTGTAGCTGAATTTTACTCCCTATTGACACATACACTAATATTTGAAAACGAAAACACATTTCATATAAATGTTCAAACAAATTCTAAAAATAAAAAATAAAAATAAAACTATCTGCAGGCATCACGGTGCAAAGCACGGTTTGCTACGACTAGTATAATAATATCGTTTGAAAAAAGAACAAAAAAAAAAACACACACTTGGCTCCTCTCTATGTATAATCAACAACCTGAAGTTCGTTAAACCGGTCTCTTTTGCTCCTTATCACCCTTGCTTTATTGTCTTTTATTTCTAGAACCTGAAATTTTTTGGAATCAGAAAATTTGGGAGCAGCGTTATAAACATCGAGCAAATTGTTTTACTTCTTAATTATCTGTTATTAGACTGAACATTCCAGGAACTATAATTACCAGAAACACCTTACCTCAGGATGTGAATCAAGAACCCCACTGGACATTCCCACATCAATGCGCCATACGCTACAATTGAATTCACTGCATGAAACAACCAATATTCGCGTGTTTTCATAAGATAGATGTGCTTAGTATGCAAGACAGCAATAATCATCAGTTAAAAAAAATGAGAAATTCTAGTATGAACAGCCTCTACTGCACCAATCATGTCTTGTCTTTTTGTATATATGACTCCATTGTGACAGTTCGGGGCAATATGGACTCTTTACTCAAGAATATCTCAAAAGAGAGAGTAGAGTACGAGGTCGTTATGGTCCAATACCAGTTTGCTCCTGTGGGTTGAGGAGTATGCCCAACCACCATGCCCTTAGCACCAAGAGCTTCCAGTGTCTTTTTAAGTGTTGATTCAATCTAAAAGAACAAATTATATTTACATATTATAACCATGTGAATGATTATGAATATCAAAATCAGGCGGACGACAAGATCTCTCGGGTAAGGAGGGGCAATAAAAATTTTAAAGGCAAATAAAAGATTTAGGGGGGGGGGGGGGGGGCAGTTGCCCCCTTGATTGTATGTAGGTCCACCACTGACCAGAATTCAGCTCATGCATTGCCTAGCTAGTAGACAAAAGAACGATTAACTCGTTTTGAATCAACCAAAAGTGTAAAAAGAAAACCTTGCAAGAAACCATGTGCTCATATAAAGAGAACTATATGTATGATGTATCTAACACAAACCAAATCACTCATAGGGACTGATGCATAACTAAGAATCACACAGAAAAAAAAGTAATAAATGAAGACCTGATCGATTTGATATTCGTGCATATAGCAAATGTCATTGGAATACATGCGGTTCCAAACAACGCTATCATAGCCTCTTGTAGCAATGAAAGGAATATGCTCATGACCATCTGCATCACCCACACCTCTCATCCATTGAGATACTTCTCTATTCATCCGTTCTATCCCGTAATAAACTGCAAAGTAGGCTTTTCATATTTGTCATGGTATCTTTAAGCTTTAATGTACAGAAAGTGGCGTAAAATCTAAGAACACGTTGTTACCGTGGTGAGGAAGAACACCACCGTGACAGAATACCCAATCATCAACCTTGAGGACAACCGCATGTCTAGCCAACTCAGATGATAAAGGGCCTCCTGGTCTTAGGAGGACTGATCTTGCAATGATCCCCTTCTGCCGCTGTCCTAATGTATGTGTATAATTTACTCGTTTAGGACACCGGAAAATGCCATGTAAAACAAAGGGGTTTTTTAAAATGCATTATCAAACAAGGCTTGTATGATTTTCCTCTGGCATAGTATAGTACCTTGACCAAATTGAATGGCTCCCAGTAAGTTTTAGACAATTTCCGTTTTTCTTTCCACGTTTCAGATACTCGAATCCAATGAAGGAAAGCTTCCTCCCAGTGATGTCCGCATGCATCCAAGTGCTCCAGAAAGTCGGTGCATTCATCATAGGCCCCGGATTCTACATATCTATAATCCCCTTCTACATTCATGGTTTCATGATTCCCATTAACCTGGTCGTCAAATCATCAAATCACGGTCAGAATTCATTTGAGTTCTATGTCTTGTTTACTATGGCTTAGACAAGTAGAACATATGATTATGTCTTAAGATGAATGAACCAAATGGACATAAACCTGGAATACTGCACCTCCATTTGCTCTAGCTCTAATATCCAGTGATTTCAACAAGGATAAAATTGCAATTTCATCTTCACCTCTATCAAGAATATCACCCAGCTGTATTAACACCTGTTAATGATGTCCAAAAAAATATATCATTGATTTATTGATGACGAATCTTCTGACAGATTCTTGAAACTCAAAAGCGACAAAGTTAAAAACACTAACAGTTTCTCCACCAATCCACAAGTCCCGGCCATCAGAGCTAATTAAACCTGCCATCTCAAGGGCGGATCTCGTTTTCTTTAGATCACCATGCAAGTCTCCCACTATATTCAAATGAAGAAACAACAAAGTTATCACCAGAAGTAAATTAAACACATATACAAAAGACTAAGGTCTAATTTATAATAAGCATCAAAGGGCCAAGGCACACAAAAAACCAATGTGTGAATTTAGTCCCACAGACTTAACAAAGACCTTACTAATTACTTATGTGTCGGTTAGAACAAAAAATAAGTTCTTTAATGAACCCATGTCACGTCTGGGACGGAAACCTTACTTCTAAGGTATTTTATCATGGGAGCCTCTAAGGGCACCCCACTTTTTTATTTGGGCACCAAAATTAAGGGGCACCACACTTTCACATGTTCTACTTAAGACACCACACTGACTTTTACATATACTCGTTGCACCATAGTTTAATTACTAGATTGCCATTTATACCTATGACACCACATCTGACAATAAAATTCCCATCCTATCAAAATAAGTACGAATACAACCCTTGAACTTTTTTATTCTTACAAATTAACCCTCGCTCATGGCACCACACATATTCCGGCTGGTTAGCATTGTATCTCAATATATTGCGGTCCTCCCTTTAGAGGGGAAGAGCCAGTAGAAGGATACATCTTACTATGCTTCTTAGAGATTATTTTATGGAATGCTTTTCTATTTCAGTGCTTTGATACAATTGTCCTTTTGTATTTAGCTTATGGGGTTGCACACCCATGTTGATTTTCGTGTAATTTTCATTCTTTTATGTTAGTTGTGTCAGTAGATAGATAGATTTTGGCTTAAAGCCCTATTTAATTCAGTAGATAGATAGATAGATTTTGGCTTTTGCCCAAAAATATGTCAATTGTTCCATCTTATCATTCCTAAGTCTGATCAGTTCTGTATTTAATCTTTTGTTTCGATTTATGTGCATTCTGATTTACTTTCTTTTAAATTATTCCAAGCGACCTGTTACCATTTTACCCTCATCTATAGTACGGGTTGGTATAAGGTGAGTCCAAATAAATTACTATAAGCATGATGTGGACCAGCTAAATTTTTCCACTGGAAGGACGCTGAAAATAGACAGCATCAAGTCATCAACTACTAAATTTGTTCAAATTTTCTAGTTTAAAAGGGAACAATTTTAAAGAACCTGAACCTTAGTACCTTAGAACTAGCTAGAATAGGGAGGCAGGGCTAAGGGGGCTAAGCCCACCCGGCGAAAAAATTTCTACACCAAAAAACACCCGATTGTCAGAATATAATCCACTAGCCCACCCGAGATTCAAATCCTGGCTCCTGTCCTGGCCTGAGCTATATTGAACCAGTATTAACTAAAGACATGGCCAGTATTTAGGGGTTAAACTACACCCCTAAATACTAGTCGCAGGAAATAAACAGATGTTTCACATTCGATTAACTAAATTAAGCTTGAACTGGACAGCTTAGTCGGAAAAAAAATACTATGATTGCATAACAAAAGGGAAGTGCGAAACAGAAATTAAAAAGAAAAACCCACAATCCCTATCGGAGAAAAAAAAAGTGAAGAAAGAAAACAAACCCGCTACAATCCTGCGACCACGAGCAGAGACAAAGGTAGGTGGGTCTCCATCAACAACAATGGGCTTCAAGCTATCATTCCCTCTGCTGCTTTGTGGAGTTGAGGTCTGAATACTGGTAGTTGAAGATAAGGGCCGGTGGGAAGGCGGTTGGATAGGCAATGAACAGCTGACAGAAATTAAGGACGCCATAGCCATAGATGATTGAAAAAGACACAGACATGTGGGCATGCTACGAGAATCCAAATAAGTATATAGGTTGTGGAACTAATTTCTCTTGTGTAACGTTAAGGAAAATGGGTTCTTTGTTTGAGCTTTTATTCATTTTCGACCAAAGGAAAGACGATAGAATCAAGAATGATGCTTGCTGGTGGATTCTCAGCTTCCCAGATTGAGGACATTGTATTGCCACGTGTATTTTTGTCTTTTTTATCTTTAGAAGTTTTAAAGTATTTTTAGCTATGAATAGGGATGATAATTTCGATCTAACCCGGTAGATATTAATCCGATCATATCTATTAGGGTAGGGTATTTTTAAGGGCAGGGTAGGGTATGAGTTTGATTTTTAAAAACCCACCGTGGGTAAGATAGGGTATAGATTTGTGTTCTACCCATCATAATCTGTGACCCACCATATATAATATATATTTTATATTGTATTATTTTTAACAACCAATAATCTGACGGAAAATTGAAATTTCATTTTTTACAAGGAAAAAAACATGTCAATTAGAAAAAAAAAATTAAATAACTATTAATGCAATTATGATTTAAGACTCGTGCCCCAATCTTTAGTATTTTACAAACATATCAATTATCGAAGTTACTCTTGTCTACTATTCTCTTCCTAATTCCTATTGCCTATTTTTACTTTTTTTTTTTTATAGATTTTTCTCCAGAATGACAAAATTATCAAAAAATCGGGATAGAAGGAAATTGTAATTTAATAAGGACAAAAGTAGCAATTATGAAATAACAAATATGGAATAGAGTAAATATGTAGCAACAATTGTGAAACACAAAGTAACATTAACACGTGAAGTAACAATTTTAAAGTAACAATTGTGATTTTTGTCCTTATAATCATGAAAATGTTACTTTTGTCCTTCCGGACCCATTTATTAATTTTTTTTTATCCTTGTGGCATCTTCCCCATTTTTTATTTTATTTTATAATTTCTTATATTTATTCTTAAAAAATATTGCACTTTCTGGTTTGCTTACTATGTATTTTAATACTTTTTTTTGCTAAGCTTTACCCAATCATTGTTGATCTTGCATTTTGCCAATCGTTTGTCGTTGCTCCGGCGAAATTGATAGTATATATAGAGTTGTGATACTTTTTGTGAATAAAATTCGATATCCATGGATATCCACAGACCCGTGGATATCCGTATGGGGAGGGTATGGATTTTGAATTTTCTACCCGCATGGGTAATGGGTAAGGTATGGGTAAGGAAGTTTTTTGATGGATAGGGTATGGATATTGCTTAACCCGTCTCCACCCGCATCATTGCCATTAATCACTAGTATGAAGAACGAACACGGACAAGCACGACACAACACGCATTTAGCGATCACGGATCATTTTAAAATTTAAGAACACGATCGCCCGCGACATCGTATATATATTAGATGATATAATAAAATTAATATATATGCATAATTAAACTAATTAAGCTAGTGTTACATTATCATTCAATGACTTCCGGTAAGAACTACGATTCAATTCATATCTTCGTCCCAAATAAAAATCTCCTTCTCTTCCCGAAAGAAGAAAAACTAAATAAAACACGTAATACATCGATTGACAAAAAATTATTTGAACATTAAATGATCATAAATAAATTACAAAAACTCGATTGGTCTTCTATAGATAAAAATTTGTAAAAGATTTTGAGAAATGAAATGGCACAACATTTCTTTGACATACCCAAAAGTAAACGAATGTAAAAAAAAAAATTCTTTTACATACCCACCCAGTTTATTCATTTTCGTCTTATGAACTTTAAGGTGTAGGAGGTTTCATATTGTGGTTTGTAAGCAGCAGAAAGATTGAGACTTCATTTAACCTTAGATTCTTGATTAAAGGTTGTTGAAAAGAGTCTTTCTCTTTTTTCCTTTACTCAATTAAAATTCAAATTAACTTTGAATTATTCATCCAATTGAATATTGATTGGATACCCGAGCATTCATAAATTCTTGTGATTCCGTCGTATATCGTGTATGTGTATAAAGGATCTTCCGTCCTTGACATAAGTATTGGAATTGAATTTCATTTTCTAACAGGCTGTCCAATCTAATTCAAGATCCAACCATCAAACACTCAATTAGTAGTCAAAACAAAAATTCAATTGGTTATATATATATATATATATATATTACAATTTGTAAAGATTGTTTTTATCAAATTGAAACAAATAATCTAAATAAGAGTATTGTTTGATAAATTATAGTATTGTAAATCAAATTTTTTTTTGTCAAATCATATATAACATAATTTGCATTTTAATCCTTTAAAAAAGATGAAAAAACTGAAGGAAAAAAATAAAAAATATGAAACAGTCGTGTCGCGCCGTGTCGGATATTAATTTTTTTCTTAAATATTCAAAAAAACGTGCCGCGCCGTGTCCGACACGTTTCAGACGCGTGTCGTGTCGGAAGTGTGTCGAATCGACGGCTTCATTTCTCTCGATTGAAGTGTGGGTACATCATAGATTTTTAGTGATCATGTGCATCAAACTACACTTATTGTTTGAGTGATATTTCTTTTTATTAATGGATGTTTGTTACACTGGAATGGAGTGCAGATTGAAATGGATTGAAGTCATTTCATTTTTATGTTTGACATACTCAAAATAAAATATTCTTGATTTCATTCCAATGTTTGTTATGGTTAGAAACGGAATGAAAAGTTTCAATTCCTTTTTTTTTTGGCACAAAACATTGGTTGATGGAATGGTGTTTAAATTTCCAACTTCTCAACAAAAAAAGAAAAAAAAATCTGATTACTGTTATAAAAGAAATATTATCTTATTGAAGAAAATAGTGGATTGCTTATATTTGGAGTAATAGAAACAAAACCACTAAACAATAGCAATGACAAATATTTAAACAAAGGAAAGAAAATGATGCCAAAGGAAACAAAGGGTAATCCTTCTATTATTTCTTCCTTCACATCTTACAAAGGTGATCAATATATAGATACAACAAAAGAAGTTTGTAACTAATACAATGAATACTAATGAATGATTATGACTTTTGGAATCCATAACTTATGGAATGAATTGGTATTATTTTATCTAAGGATATATGTAAAGTCTTGGAATGAACATCCACTACACATTATTTCATAACACTCCATGGGATGTTCATTCACGCAAAACAAATGAATTTACCTCGTTAAAATCGGTGGGAGAAAATATCCTATTGAAAGAAAAATAGTACATATTCATTTATGTTTACATTACTTCCCCTGATGAAATCAATATTTGAGATCTTCGAATCGGCAAATGGAAATCTTCTCTTCTCCGATGAAAACATTCCCTGATTTCTTTGATATTAATGTTGGCATCGCCTTTGGCTGTAAATCATCCGCAAAATATGTCGATTGCAAACATGCTTTGTAACCTCTTCTTTTGGTAAATGAATACATTGGATCAACACTTTGACTTGATTCTCGCCTATCGATTTCACTTCTCTTCTGAAGATCACGTGCTCTTCCACTTATGTAAATATTATTGAATTTGAGATGAACAATCTTCTTCACAAATGTAATAGTAGACAAAGCTCATTGAATATAAAGCTAATTTGAATGCTCTATCTAAGTTGTATATCATATATGTCACGTCTATTAACTTTCTAGAAAAACCAGATGGGGAAAAAACTAGACAAGGAAAATGTTTGCGGTTTTATGCAAAGCAGTGATAAAATATAATAAATAAAACCGATGTCAACCCCAAGTGCGAAGGTTCGCAGCTATAGTGATGAAACGGGTCGTATCCGCGAGGACTTGTGCGAAAATAGTGTTTTTGCTTTGATTTCTTTTGTAAGGTTGATGACTACGATCTTGGATTAAAAAACAATAAAACAAAGAGTTTGAAAATTGAAAATAAAAACTAGCACGTAACAAATCTTTCCGTAACAATTATAACTAAACAACTAGAAGCACCGTTGATCCACCACCCCACCGAAATTAACAAGAAAGACGCACATTCGTTTGCAAGCCTTTGATTATTATCTACTAAAAAGGCGTTTCCTCTCTCGATTTAACACCGTTAACTAGTCCACCTCTCGATGCAACTAACGAATTTACGGAACAACGATATGGATATAAAATCCTAATCTAACAATATTCTCCATCAACTTTCGTTTGTTAGAAGAAATATTATCACTCTCATTCACGGCAATCTATGAATTTATCAACTATCGTATGTCTAAATTCAATCGACATACAACACAAGTATAGTCATACACATTGCACATAAACAATTCAAAACATGAAGGAAGAACAAGAAACTTACTAGAAACGAATAAATGCAAAAATCCTTGTTTATTCCGGTGATGGTGGCTTCACATTGGTGGTTCTAGCCTCGGGCCTTTAGCCACTCATCTTCTTCAAAAACATCCTTATTTGCTGAATTGAAATTGAAAGAAAAATAAAGAAAGACTATCTATGAATCTAATTTATTGCTAGTTCTTATACTAATTTTACGATGTTTCGGATGATCTGTTTACTCTTTCGAATGGATCTTTGCTTATATAGGAGTTTGTGGCCGACATAGGGAAGGATCTAGAAAAGCGCGTCGGATTAATTTACTGCGACCTCGGTAGACCGAGCGTCCAGGCTCGGTCGACCCGAATAGAATAACTTAGTCGACCGGGCGTACCAACGGCCAGCGTTCACACGTGCCGTATACCGTGTTCCCCACTCCACTCTTTCGCTCTGATCGATTTATTCTTCAAATCTTGATCCGATTTTCTTCTTTATTTTGAAATCCTTGATTGAATGACATAAATCTTCTCAATAAATAATATCCCTTGCATTTCTTTATTTTCTACAAAATTATTGTTACACCAAGTCATCGAATAATAATAATAATAAAATGTGTAACAAAATAACATTTAATCCCAATATTTCCTCGTAATTAAATTATAACCTCTCAATAACCATTATAGGAATTTATTGGTTAAAAACATGCTTTTCTCATTTATTTCCTTTAAAAACAAGGTAAATTGTTTAGGGATTAAGCCGAAAATATAGTAAAATATACCTAAACAACTCCCACACTTAGCTTTTGCTTGTCCCGAGCAAAACAAACAACGACAAACTATCAAAAACCCACATAATTTGACACGAGATGTAGTCATGCTCACATCAAGCTAGTATCTAGCAAATCGAACTCACTCGGTGATTGTGTGTGTTGAACCCGCTAAACTTCCACGATCCTCTCTTGATGTATTAAATCAAGCACTACTGATCATCCGGTTAAATAAGCGAAGTTAGTTACATCTCTGACACTTACCTACAAAAACTATTTATCAAGAACAAAGTAACCAACTCACATTTAAATTCCTTTACTTGGTGCCAAGAAAATACCTTTCAGTCTCTCTTGGTTTAGATCAACTCGACTTAGAGTTCCAAAGGCCTATATTTTCTTCCATCGTCGCGTCTCAAAAGTATAACACTCTCCCTACTTTAGAAGCGGTCACCTGAGATCACTCAAACCTATACTATCCAAGGTAAACCACACTCCCCAATTGGGGCGGTATCCAA
The DNA here is from genome assembly GCA_026214975.1 of Gentiana macrophylla. Taxonomy (NCBI): domain Eukaryota; kingdom Viridiplantae; phylum Streptophyta; class Magnoliopsida; order Gentianales; family Gentianaceae; genus Gentiana; species Gentiana macrophylla. The sequence continues at coordinate 74,090,955 of CM047811.1, read as the reverse complement.
GTGGACTCGAGGTGATAGTCGCAAACAACTTCCATAATTTAATTTTTTCAAATTTTTCTTCTTTTTCAAACTCTTTGGAAAATCCCGGTCGAGTATCATTTACAACACATTCAAGACTTTTAAGGTTCTCAAGACACTAAGGTACTTAGATTCTAGCTGTGAGTATAATCTGAGTTCTTAACTTTCATCGATTGCTAAGTAAGTGGTTATCTGCGGCTAGAATTGACTATCCATTAACTAACCGGAGACTATTTTATATTTTTGGTTCCTCATCTAACAGTTAAGTATCTTGAGGTTCAAGTGAGTATCGATCTACCAAACCTATTCTTAGAACATGATATGACTCACGATAACAATTAAAGGTGCCAAATTACAAAACTAGCATGTCATTGAAGTTACTCGGGACTCACAAATTTTCAAAAAATTTATCAAATTTTCAAAGGAGCAAAACTAGATAACATGTAAAACAAACCCGATAAAAACAAACCAATAAACCCTCCCCACACTTAAGTTACATGATGTCCTCGGCATGTGCAAAATAAGAAAAACTTAGTGGTTTGTAATTCGAAGGAGGCAGTGCAGAAGTGGTGCAGGCGGTCGAGATTGCTTGATGAAATCGATGGCGTGGACCATCCACGATGGCCCGATATCATCCGAAAACTCTCAATCGCTTATCGCAAATATCACTGCACACATGGGGAAACAAGGCGTACCTCGGGGATAAGGGCACAAAGATGATAGGCAAGGCAATATCATGGAACAAAGCGAAAGCAATGCAAAAATTGATAATAACTTGAATCTATGTGAAATGTGGTGCACAAATGTAATATCGAGAGATCTTGGGGTACATGAGGAAATAAAAAAACAAACAAGGGTTATGATGTGGGCAATCGTCCAAAATCTGGATCCATAGTCGAAGCGCTAGGTGGAAAGCATTAGCAACCAACAAGAGAAACAAAGCAAAAATAAACTACAAACAAAAGAAAAAAGATATCTAGGTTACCGTCTAGTAGGGCTTAATTATAGTCGGGGCTCGGCAGACCAATAAAAACTCAACCGGGGTCGGGCCGGTGAAGCCTCATCCCGGAATCACTCTCGACCTCCTCGGGGTCAGCAGTGGAATCCACAAGAACAAAGTCTACGCCAGCGTCTTGGCCATATCATCAAACTTACGTATCCACTTCGTGTGACTATGATTCGTCTCTTCTTCTTTTTAGGTTTCTGTTTCACAAGCCGAGGTGCAACATCGAGGAGCACAACATCATCAAAGAACTCACGAGAGATGTAAATCATCGGGTGCGAAGGATCGAGGCTGGTTTGACTAGGGGCGTCGTTCGGATAAAAAACCACGATCGTTCCTTTTGTTGACCAATATAGTGTTTTAACCGATGACCATTTACTCTGAACAACCCGCCACCTTATCTTTCAAATCATTGCTCCCACTTTGGGAATACGAAAAAGATTTCAAAGGGGCGGACCAACGGCTGCGTAGCTTACCAGGAAGCAGATGTAACCTGGTATTATCTGATAAAACCCACTCGCCGCTTTGAATTCCCGAATCTTGATTTTCTTGTCGTGAAGCGGTTTAGTCCTTTCCTTCACGATTCTCGAGCTCTCGTGAGGCTGAGAGTCTGAATTCATCAAGCTCACCGCAAGCGCAATAATCGCTTTTCTCTGCATAGCGGCTATCGAAATTCAAGAATTTAATAGCCCGAGCGCTCGTGCTCAAGCTCGATTGGCGGTGGCGAGGCCTTGCCATAAACCATCTGAAACGGAGGCGTGCCAATAGGAGTCTTGAAAGGCATTACAGTAGGCCCGAGCACATCATCCGATTTACGACTCGATCCGTCCTATTAGAATTCACCGTCTTCTCAAGAATGCTCTTGAGGCTTGGTTACTCACTTCAACTTGTCCACTCGTCTGAGGGTGATAAGGGTAGCGATTTTGTGTTTTACCCCATATCGTTCTAAAATCTTTTCTAGTGGGGTATTGCAAAAGTGAGTTCCTAAATCAGCGATGAGGCTCATGGACAACCAAACGCGTGAAAATATTTTCTTGAAGTTCTTGACCACCTTGTAGTGGATTTCAGCGATGTTGCTATCGCCTCCACCCACTTTGATCGTGGTCGGCGCTTGAACGAATGTACTTGTTCCCATACGAGGATGGAAACGGTCCCATGAAATCAATACCCCATCGCCGAAGACCTCGCATTCTTGGATGGGGTGGAGGGGCATGTCCATTCGCCGAGAAAGTTTACGGTGCGTTGGCACCGGTCACACCCCCACAAAGTTCTCTGTAACCTTAAAAATTGTTGGCGGTAGAAACCGGACTGAAAAATCTTCGCGGCGATCTTCCCGGCTCCATAATGACCTCCACGGGTCCACCATGGCATTGCTCCATAATGTCCTCTGCTCGAAACTCGAGGACACACTGCGGAGCAATCCATCCTTACTGCAACGCTTGGAGAGAATGGGATCGTCCCCACATAATAGTTCAAATCCGAAAAGAATTTCTTCTTTTCTGGCGATATGTCGGTCGGGGTCCGGATATCACGCCACCCAGAAGTTTGCAAAGGTGCAAACCAAGGAGAACCTTTTCCGGCCAGGGCGGGAGCAACCTCGCACATCAATGGTCATGAGTTGCTCGGTTGGAAAATCGATTCCAATCTCATCCGACTCTGCACGAGGATCGTCGGTCGGCCGAGACATGTGGTCGGCTACCACATTCTCGCTACCACTTCTTGTCCCGGATATGAACATCAAACTCTTGTAAAATCAAGATCCATCTCAACAAGCGAGGCTTGGCATCGGCCTTGTTCAACGGATATTTCAATGCGAGAATGGTACATCCCCGGACCGTGACCTCCGACCCAAGCAAGTAGCTTAAATTTATCCATGGCAAAAACTCACGCCAACAACTCCTTCTCGGTTGTTGCATAATTTACTTCTTATTTGGGTTTAAAAGTGTGACTAAGCGTAGTAGATGGGTGAACCTTCCGTCCACTCTCGACCTAGCACCGCGCCCATTGCATAATTAGAAGCATCACACATAAGCTCGAAGGAGCTTTCGGTCGGGTGCTATAAGAATTGGCGAGGTAACCAACTTGTCTTTTAGTTCTTTAAATGCTCTTTCACACTCGAGGGTGAAAATAAACTTCACATCTTCTCTTAAGAGAGATGACAAAACTTAGCTATTTTAGAAAAGTCTTTGATGAATCGCTTTATAAACCCGACATGACCCAAGAATCCTCTTACTTCTTTTGCATTTTTGGGGTATGTCATTTTCAATAACTTCTTGTTAAGGGTCAATTTGTAGTGTTTTTAATGATATTTTTATATCAATTTCCCTACATTCGTATGATTTTCATAGAATTCGAGCTTTATATTGAAATATTGAGTAAATGGTGTTTTTAATAGTTAAATATGAAAGCGTGTCGATTTATATGCTTATTTGGTGATTTTATGTTGTTTTGGAATCGTGTTACGTTTTGGTATGTTTTTCGATGTGTGTAGGTACATATCTTTGATTTGGAAGAGGCTAAAGTCGAATTTGAGGTGTTTAGAGGGTTAGAAGAAGATGCCACACATTCTGAGTTCAACGGAGCAAATTTTTCTAAGTACTTAAATCGTTACATATTTTAGATGGAGATTTGACCAGCTTAGAGGCATTTTCAGGGAGGACTTCTTCATGAAAATTGTAGATCTTTGAAAGAGTTTTCCAACGCACTTTGAATTACGTCAATCGGACTTCTACAACTCAAATGGTGGTCAAGTGGGTAATCAATTTGGGTAAGTGGAAAATCCAAAGCGACTTCGTAATCTGACGGGCTAATCAAAAGGCGTTTTACAAGAAGAGTCCTTAATGAAAGTTGTAGAGTTTTCGAGAGATTTTTATGACATTTGGATCATAATTTTTGGAGGTCTACAACTCAAGATATGAATTTTAGAAGTTTCATTCCTAAATCCATTACTTTTCGGCCGACCTAAATCACTGTAGCAACCGACTTAATTTTATTATAAATAGCAGCAGCCCCAAACCTAATGACACACAATTATTATCCAGCCGCCAAATCACATCAGCGGGGCGGCAACAGCTTCAAGGCGGTCACCCGAGCCTTGTGCTCGGGTGATCGAGGTTAGATTAGATGTCGGTTTTCTTCCGTTTTGATTCATGGATTCAATCATGTACCAAACTACGTGAGTTTATTTATTTAATTTATTCAGTCCTTATTCGTTTTTATGATCTTTAATTTATTTTGTATCGTTCTATGATTTTGATGCTATGATGTGAATTAGATCGAGAGATCGAGTTTGCTATTGATGTTTCTGACATACGGAAGTTGCGTAAACTAGATCACCATAGAAAGATAGGATTTTTAATCATTAATGATGACAAGTTAATTGGTTAATTATCTAGGTTGTTAGATTCTAAAATCACGGGAGTTAACTTGAATCTACACCTTCGTTTTGTATGGAATATTGGTCTCACATTCGGAAGAGGAGAGATCGATAATTGAATTCACTACAGAGTAGGATTTCATAGCTTGAGAATCTGGATTCACTAAGAGATTAGGGATTTGTGTCTCGTGTCAAGGTGAAACCACAATTTGAATTAAAGTCATGAGATGAACTAGGATTGAGATCACTTAGTTTGTACATTGTTTGAGCCCATGTATCGTTAGTTTAGTTTAGTTTTATTTCGTTTTAGCTTAGATTTAGTTTACTTGTTCTATGTGTTATTTGTTCGTTCTTTCGTTTATTTGTTTTCTTGAGTAACAATTGAGAGGATTAATAAAATTAGATTCAACATCCCAATTCCTGTGGATCGACCACATGCTTACCTACTATGCTATCAACTACCCGATATTTGGTCGGTTTAGGAGTTAGTTTGCATGTTAAGTATAGGTTTTATAAATTTTCTTTTGTTTTAATGATGCAAAATCTCCCCAACAAAAGAAAACGTAAAAACGAAAGGGAGCCCTTCTTGAGGAGTTCAAGGCCGGTCACCCGAGCCTTGTGCTCGGGTGATCCGGGTTAGATTAGGATGTCGTTTTTCTTCCGTTTTCGATTAAATTTTTAACTCTGAAAACGAAAACTTTCCGTGCCAAGTCCACAGCAGCGGCGCCAAAAACTTGTTTGCGGTTTTATGCAAAGCGATGATAAAATATAATAAATAAAACCGATGTCAACCCCAAGTGCGAAGGTTCGCGGCTATAGTGATGAAACCGGTCGTATCCGAGGACTTATGCGAAAATAGTGTTTTGCTTTGATTTCTTTTGTAAGGTTGATGACTACGATCTTGGATTAAAAACAATAAAACAAAGAGTTTGAAAATTGAAAATAAAACTAGCACGTAACAAATCTTTCCGTAACAATTATAATTAAACAACTAGAAGCACCGTTGATCCACCACCCCACGAAATTAACAAGAAAAGCGCACATTCGTTTGCAAGCCTTGGATTATTATCTACTAAAAAGCGTTTCCTCTCTCGATTTAACACCGTTAACTAGTCCACCTCTCGATGCAACTAACAATTTACGGAACAACGATATGGATATAAAATCCTAATCTAACAATATTCTCCACTCAACTTTAGTTTGTTAGAAGAAATATTATCACTCTCCTTCACGACAATCTATGAATTTATCAACTATCGTTATGTCTAAATTCAATCGGCATACAACACAAGTATAGTCATACACATTGCACATAAACAATTCAAAACATGAAGGAAGAACAAGAAACTTACTAGAAACGAATAAATGCAAAAATCCTTGTTTATTCCGGTGATGGTGGCTTCACATTGGTGGTTCTAGCCTCGGACCTTTAGCCACTCATCTTCTTCAAAAACATCCTTATTTGCTGAATTGAAATTGAAAGAAAAATAAAGAAAGACTATGAATCTAATTTATTGCTAGTTCTTTATACTAATTTTACGATGTTTCTGGATGATCTGTTTACCTTTCGAATGGATCTTTGCTTATATAGGAGTTTGTGGCCGACATAGGAAGGATCTAGAAAGCGCGTCGGATTAATTTACTGCGACCTCGGTGAGCCGAGCGTCCAGGCTCGGTCGACCCGAATAACATCTTTCGATCGACCGAAGCGTACCATAGAAACACGTTCACTTTGTGCCATTATACCGTGTTCCCCACTCCACTCTTTCGCTCGATCGATTTATTCTTCAAATGCTTATCCGATTTTCTTCTTTATTTTGAAATCCTTGATTGAATGACATAAATCTTCTCAATAAATAATATCCCCTTGCATTTCTTTATTTTCTACAAAATTATTGTTACACAAAGTCATCGAATAATAATAATAATAAAATGTGTAACAAAATAACATTTAATCCCAATATTTCCTCATAATTAAATTATAACCTCTCAATAACCATTATAGGAATTTATTGGTAAAAAACATGCTTTTCTCATTTATTTCCTTTAAAAACAAGGTAAATTGTTTAGGGATTAAGCCGAAAATATAGTAAAATATACCTAAGCAGAAAATAGTTAATGACATGCATTTTATGTGTTGCCTTATTTGCTAATTAAAACCTTTAACTAAGAAAACCTGTGGCAAAAATTTAGTTAAAGGAAAAAAATACAATTATTGTTCATTCGGGGACCAAAGCATCAAGATTGTTTTGAAGTTGTCGCTCCTCTCACAGCGACAACAGTGCTTCAAATATGCGCGCGTTCAATGCTATAAACATATTTCTCCAAAATAGATGTTGGAAAACTTAGTGAACAAATCTTTCAGATTGTCACTATAGTATCTACTTTATAAGTCATATATCTTTTAAAGTCAATTTAAAATGTAGGGCTAAAAATTGGCATACCCACTTTTTATTTGTGCAACACTTGCAACAAAATCAACATTATCTTACAAAATAAAAATAGGGGATGTAATATCACACAACTCATGTCATTATGCATGAGCTATTTATATATATTCCTTATTCATATGGAATTTACTTATTTTTAACATGAATATTTTAAACAATATAACGACATTTGCAACTCAACAATATATACATGTTGCGATTTTCATGTCTAAAATCAATCATACATTTTCATATAAATAGGTCTAATGACCTATAAATATCTGATCTAACGTCATATAAAAATCCTTAATTCTTTGTCGATTTATTAAGTAGCGGAACATGATGTTATCTATAGTGGTAGAATGTAATTGATTAAAATCAATAATTGGTTATTCTGAGACCAAATTCTAATCAAGATCGACCTCTATTGTTTATTTAATTTTTACTCGATCTATGTGCTTACAGTACTCTATTATCGACTTGGGTTACGGATCAGTTTATAATAACAAATTATGAGGCAACGATGTAAATTAAACATTTGTGATAGTGTATTATAAAATTCTCCCATAATATTCATTGCTAGAATAAACCAAATCATTATCAATATATGGATCTAATTGTTCCATGACCCCGATATTTGATCATTTGATGCGTGCAAACTTATTTGGGGTTTTAAATCTTCAAGCGAATCTCTTCAAGATATTTCATGGCGATTATATCAATATCAATTTATTTTCCGCGGATTTTATTTATTACACGATCGGTCTTCTACGCTTATCGCATAGATATTATTATCAATTAAATTTGATTTGGTGCATTTATAAATAGTCACACTTTATATTCAATAAAGCATCTAGTAGTTCCTTGCTAAATCTTTGCAAGTTAAACTATTTACATAACTTAGTTTGAATGATGCATAGAAGATCTTTATAAAATTTCTCGGCATTCTTATATCTTAAATGGGGTTTTCTTATCTCCCACAATGCCGGAAATGATCTTCATTAAGAATGTAGTAATTGCACCGAGTTGTAACTTGATGCTCTATCATTAAACAAGCGATTTACACATTTCAAACACTTATAGTTTTGCTATATCAACCTCATGATCAAGTGCTATTTGACTTTTGTTTTCAATGATTATAAAATTTATTTAACTATCTCATATCTATGAGATTTATATATTTTGAAACAAATAATTTATACGTTTCATGAGTTTAGAATAAATATCAACATATATAGCACTATGTCATTTCAGATTCTTCAAGAATCATACACATTATTTTTGACATTCTTCTAGGGGTTTTGATATATAATACAATTAAATTAATGTTCATATTCTCCCCCACATTAGATTTACAATGCTTATTGTGTCTTATATATTGATATGCTATATAGCTATTTTATGACATGTCTTTCGTGATTTTTATATTACCAGAACATTCATAATTGATGACTCTGTTAGAGTTCTTAATTCATCTGGTAAATTTTGTCAACACTATGTGTGTACTACGTGATTCAATCACGACTATTCAGATACGAACTTCATGTTCGTTTATATTATAATGCTTGTCACGAGAATTGATTTATTATTCCTCTCGCTAATCTCGGACAATACTTTTATCACAATCAATATCGGAATATTTGCAATAACCCGTGTGGATTCTACATTTTTATGTGATATCCTCTTATCACGGGCAACAAACTTCATGAATATATTTAGGCGGGGAATTTGAATAATCTCTTATAGAGTTTGACATTTCAATATCGTTTCATCCGTTGTCTCATTTTGGTATGACCACGGTAATTGATATCTCCAAAAGAATAATATATTTCCACATTCACTTCATTAAATGTAATGATACATCTTAGAATTTTAAAATTTGATTACATTCACTTGATAGAATGTACTTGTATAGAATGATGCATCTTATATAATTATATTTGATCGTATTCATTTTACTAAATGAAATTGTATAACAACATGATGCATCTTATGTAATATAGTACATATATCATTGCATTCCACATGCATATTATATTGGTCACATTCTCTTCTTAGAATGGACATATGTCATCATTTTCAATCAATCTCAAGTTTCATCTTCCATTTATGTGAATTTTATATTCATTTTATGTCATTCAAAGACTATTATTGGATTTCATATCCATATATATACACTTTCAAAATATTGATCATCTTTATATGATCATATCATTCTCTTGATTGATATCATCATCTTTTTATTGATATCATCAATGTCACTAGTATCAAAAACTTATTGTATAATCATACATAAAATTCTAAAATGAATTGAAACCAAAAAAATTATCTCAATACTTACCACAAGCAATATGAAATTTTTGAGACTGCCAAATTGTATTCTTATATTGGTTGTCTCCCATGCTTTTGCAATATTCCAATAGAGCACTTGTGGTATTCAACCATCAAGTGGACACCAGCATGCCTCCTTTTTTTTTTGAAATCTTTATTGTTGATCTTTAGGCCTTCATTGTTTTCTTCTAAAAACTCCTTAAGATTTTCCAACCAAATGCCAAACTGTTTGATTTATCGGTGGTGAGTCTCGTTCTCATGTCGTTATAAAAGAAATATTATCTTATTGAAGGAAATAGTGGATTGCTTATATTTGGAGTAATAGAAAGTAAACCACTAAACAATAGAAATGACAAATACTTAAACAAAGGAAAGAAAATAATGCCAAAGGAAACAAAGGTAATCCTTCTATTATTTCTTCCTTCACATCTTACAAAGGTGATCAATATATAGGTACAACAAAGAAGTTTGTAAATTAATACAATGAATAATAATGAATGATTATGACTTTTGGAATCCATAACTTATGGAATGAATTGGTATTATTTTAACTAAGGATATATGTAAAGTCTAGGAATGAACATCCACTACACATTATTTCATAACAATTACGCATTTTTTTACAAGAAACTTATCAAACCATCCGAAAAAATGCAAATTTAGTTTAAGATCACTTTGGAGGACTATTTTAATTTCAAAAGCAAAGAGTAGTAATCGACATGCAGGGCCGGCCCAAGGGCGTTTGAGATGGGTGACCGCCAGGGCCATGATATAAGGGGGCCCAAAATTACATATTTAACAATAATGTAAGCTAATCTAGTAGATCAACATTGGTTATATACTACTATTGATGCTAGTTTGATTATTGATCTTGACATACTTTGGTTTTATTTATTTATTTATTGTAATGATATATGAATTTATGTTAAACACTTGTAAAGTAATGACACTAATGAAAATCGCCTTAGGCGGCCAATCAAGGCCCATGATTTGAATGCTATGTAGGACAATATCAAACTTGATACTATAATTGATGAATTTTCATCTAGACATGCACATAGATTTTTATGATCAACTTGTTTTCTTATTCTTGTAGTTATGTTGTCCTTGGTGTTTACGCAATTTTTGATGTTGTTGGTTATGATTCCGTTGTTACGTAGTTGTTTGTGATGTTTTTGTTTGATTATTGTTATTTTCTACCGATTCAATAATTATATTGTGTTTGACTTACATGCTAACCATACTATTTTCTTGAACGTGATTTGACTTATATTACTTATGTATATAAATTAATTTCTTTTAAATAAATAGTGGGCCCTTCTTAAAATTTTACCCCGGTCCTATTAATTCTAAGGAACGGCCCTGGTCCAAAGCTCCATAGTCGTTGAAGTCCCATTGATGCAATCATGTAATTGGAAAATTCATGATCAAAGACCATTACTCCGAGAGATTTTATTGTGCAATGGTTGTAGAAAGGTTATCACAAAGTGTCATACATTAAAGCCTCTTATTTTTACTCTCTTTCACATAATACACTTTTAGTGTGTGTGAGAGGTTAAAAATGAATGGTTGTAATGTATGCCATTTGGTCTAACCGTCGTTCTACAACGATTAATATTATAAAGTTGGCGTTACTCCCAAAGAGCAAAGTGCAAATACAAATAAGTCAATCCTTATTGCAGCCATAGTAGGTTAAATGCCATTTTTTGTTGACATCAACCAGTGGAATCATTATTACTTTACATTACATATTTACAGTTAAGTAGAAACATCATACATTATCGTAAAACAATTGTCACTTAAACAATTGTTAAGTAGATTAATACCAAACAAAACAATTATCGATTAAAATTCTAGTTAGGACTAGCCTATACAAAAATAAGTACCAAGCAAAGAAGTACCATCATAAAACCTATTGCCATAGTCCAAAACTACCAAAAAACATAATCACAACAATCAAACATCGCCAACATGGATTAGTGAAACCACAAGTCTCTCATTTCCATCATCCAGGGATGTTGTATTTCAATTGGTTGAAATCTTCAGAAGAAAACAAAAGGAAATTTGTTAAACGTAACTTTCGGTTGTAGAAAATTTACGTTATAAGAAGCGACCCGGCGAGGATAAAGAAACATGAAAATTGGGAGAAGAGTGGCGAGTGCTACTTCAAATGGAACAATATGAGCCAAGTGTATGTTGATTTGGTGATGATACCTTAGCCCGGTCCAAATCGATCTGAGTTTAAATTAATACAATAAAATACAACATCATTGATCGTTCCTTTCTAGGTGTCCAAAATCTACGGCAAGTATACTGGGTCAATTGTAGTCTAGTAAGGGTGAGTCATGGTGAAATCACAGGGACGTGAGGTTAAGTACCGAAAGACTATATTGTTTTGGTCCAAGTCAACAAACGACAAAAAAGTAAGGGTGATAAGATCAAGCTATACAACTCGATCAAGCTAAAGACTAAAATTACGTTAAGTGTGATTAAATGGTAAAAAGCCTAGCCATGACGATGCAATGATCAAGTAGTATCTCGTATAGCATCATGGGAATTAACTACCTACCAACCATCCATTAGTGATCAAGTGCTATGTTACGGTGCAAACCTCTAATCTAGAAATGGCCCGTCATATGAGTGTATGCAATTACTTTATTTCTCCTCATTGGTTTAAAGATGCTCTGAGACTTAATGATTCAACATGATGAAGCTCTGAGGTTGCATAGGCAGAGCTATAAACCCGTGTAAGAAACACATGGCGCTTTGTGTCCCGGATACGAGTCCTTATCCGGAAAAAGAGCGTCCGGCAAGCATATAATTAAAATTTAATCTAATTATATCACATGAAGCTTTACGTAGACAAACATTGAAGAACAAGGCGAAAGGCAAACCGATAGACTCGGGCAACTAAAGCGATTAACAAACAATCAAAGCAACACAGGCGCATCTAATACATCAACAAAAGACTTTAATCAATTGTCAAATACAAATGATATGTTAAATCTCGATTACCACTAATTATCAACATTACAAATTTAAAAGCAAAATTAAGAATAACAACTTCAAATGCATCATCCCGAGGTCACTTCTGGTGGCCTCGAAAATAACCTACAATACACCACGCTTCTAAGGGGTGGGAACAATAAAGAAAGGGGGTAAGTACATAAGTACTTAGTAAGGGAGTAGAAAAATTAGGTACAATTAAATAACAATACAAACATATATGCATAACATGATAAGTTCAACAAGCGCTACCACGTGAGTTGTAACATAAGATCACATTCACCTCTACTTAGATCACATAGTATAACCTTGCACAAGTAAGTTTGTTACATCAAAATCAAAAGACAACTGCGCGTGGTGAAAGTGCACCACGACACGGAAGCACCTCAAAGGCGCGGTTGTATTACCGTGTGAGAATTACATGAGTCCCTGAGATACTGCGAGACATGTGGAGTGCAATAGTCCCGTGCTAAGAAATGTAAGCGTGCCTCACGACAATAAAGATGTTTTAGCTTTTAAACACAACACATATGTAATTTATGAGTTTAAGTCTAACCATCATCCCGTTCACATAAAAGGCTTCTTATGGACATATAGTCTAGACATTCTAGTTACTGACTACTGTACGTTGTAAAGAGATCATTGGCTCTTAAGTCAGCGTCCTGCAGAGGCCCTAAACAATCGTCTTCCGGTGCTCCCCACCTTAACTACTGTAGAGAGTCTCGGTTGTAGTGCGGGCCGAGGCTACCGAGTCAGTTAGACATTTCAACATAACATATAATGCCCGAGCATGCACACCGATTCATGAAGTGGCCTATGTTGGACCTTTACATATTGATTAACATTGAAATTAGCCCAAAAGTGCTTATGGGAGTTAGGCTGTATGCTACGGGTCATTAAGCGTCGCCCGACATACTTGCAAAACTTTTAAACTCTGAATCGATGAGCGCATGCACAACAAGATGGTAGGCGCTACTTTAGAAATGCGAGAGTTCGTCCCGAAAAAAAATCCATGGCGCCACGCTTTATCAAGATGAAATAGCGCACACTATTAAGATGGTAGCGCACACTATCAAGATGGTAGGCACATACCTACCATGCACAACCAATTCTGATTTTCAACTTTGTATGATTATTTCCTGCGATTTCTGCTCAGATTTCAAACTTTCTAGTCCAAAATCGGCACCACTTTTTTGGGTACCAAAACATTACCAAACACCAATAGCAATGCATATACAATCCAACACGAATTTAACATGAATTACAACCCAACAAAACCCGATTAGAACACCCGATTACCTTAATTGGTGAAAGCGATCAAAAAAGCAAAACCACGGCGATTCCTTGACTTAAGAACTTTATATGAACCAAAAACCATTCTCGATTCTTGAAACATTGGAAATAATCTAAAATACCTAAAATCAGTTTTCTACCAAGAACGATTAAGATTCCCGAAAAGGTTAAAACTAAAAACTTACGAAATCACGAATCATTGATGTCAAAACGTTCACCGTGATGAGAAGAATACTTCCGTCTTCTGCGGTCTGCCCAAAATCCCTAAGGATTAGCCTCCAGGATGAAGTCCATTTCTTTGGTTCCGTTTTCTCCCAGAACTCAGAATACGTTACGCTTTTTTCTTCCTAAAAGTGGCGTGTGTTTGTTTGTATTAGGGATGGGGTTTATTTATAGGAAAATAATAATAATTCCTTAAAATAATTTCCCATGACTTTTAGTTAAATCCTTTTTAATTAAGTAAATAGGATAAATAATAATTTGGTCATAACAAATGTCCCCAATTACTATTTTACCCTTAATGAAAACTCGGGGTGTTACAAAAGCCGAATTCCACTTAAGGTCGGTTTACCTTTCAGATCTCTCTATCCACTTTTCCACACAAAGAATCTTGATCGATCTCGTTTAAGTGTGTGTGTGTGTGTGTGGGTGTGTCTGTGTGTGTGTGTGTGTGTGTGTGTGTGTGTGTGTGTGTGCGTGCGTGTGTGTGTGTCTTGTAGCATGAGTGCTAGTCATGAATCTAACACAAACATGCAATCAAGCTCAAATAAGGGAGTTAACAACACAAGATCCTAACAACAATGCACAATCATTCCCAATAAACCAATAGAGATACAAAACTATCACAAAAGCATCATCTTGGCTAGTTAATGGATCTAGCCAATCATAGCTATGAAATCTAACAAGTCACTCAAGGATATCATTACTATAGACACAACTAAATTACAAGTAAAGGCTAAAAATTTACAAAACCAAAACCTATGAACTCAAGAAGAAAACTTGCATTCAATTCATCAAAAGTTCGATGGAGTTTACATCGATATGAAACTTATTCCATAAAGATTCCAAGATCAAAACAATAATTCTAATGTTTACAAGTTGAATTAGAAGCTAAAATATGGTGAATTTTGGTTTGGAAGAGCCATGGAATTGGAAGTGTCTCAAGCTAATGTTTTGGTGGGTAGATGATATGTTGGTGAAAATTGAATGTTATAACTTAAATGCCTTATCTGAGCGCATTAATGGCGGCCCATTAATGGTATGGTGGCGGATGCCCATAGTAAGTTGGAGGGCGCCAAGTCTACAAGGTAGGTGAGGTAGGTATCGAGTCATCTAATGCATGGGCGAGTAGATCTTATCGCTAAAGATATCGGCGCCAAATAGTGTTGGTTGTCGGCATAGGCGATTGGCGGCGCCATTGATAGTTGGAGGATACCAACAAGTGAAAATATGCGGTTTGAAGTTCCAATTGAAGGTGGCGGGCGCCACATCCAGTTAAGGGGATGCCACATCCGAGTTGGCATAGGCCAACAATCTTGAAATGTGATTTCGGCTCTTTTGCACATCGAATCAATTGCGATTGAATCCTCGGCTTGACACGTCCATAAACCCGGACTTTCAAGCTCGGTAATCTTTGCTACAAACACAAGAATACCATCGTAATTGAGATAACAAAATTTGGGCATTAGGGCCTAGGTAAATAACAAAACTATGATTTTTATAATATATACTATTTACTCAAAAGGTCCCGATTTATCACAGAAGCTGCTCAAAACAATATGATAATATCAATAAGCGCTTAGGAAATAGGTATATCATCGTAAAATGGATCGTCTAGTTGACTTACATCAACCCTCCCCAAACTTAGATATTGATCGTCCTTGGCGGATAAAGCGACAAAACAACTCAAGTCAAGAATAGGGTTACACAACATCAAAAGTAAGTGATAATGGTTTTTTTCCATCATGGAGGTTTTTTAAAATGATTAAACCACAACCATGGGGTTCTCACTTATCATGTCCCGGGATAAGTTGAGATGTTAATCGAGTTATCTTGTGACTCGAGTCATGGGCTTGCTATTATACCAAGAAGCGAAAAGTCCCTCCTTTATGGGGTTCAAACCTTCACACTCGAACAGGGCCAAGCGCCTTTTAAAGCACTCAAGCCATTTACCCAACTAGGTCATGTTGCGGGACAACATTGAAGTCTTTCTTCAAGCAGATAGTTAGATGGGGTTAGATTAGTTACAAGTCGGTTAAAGGTTGTTACACATTTCTAATCTATATAAACTACTTTTCTAGTCTATATAAATGTAATTAAAAAAATGAGATTAGTCAATTAGAATCATCAATTCCAATTCATGATGTTGAATTTTCTATACTTGCTCAAGAACAAGTTACATGCCATTTTTTAATTCCAAAGTTAATTGAAGATCTTAGTCTTCTTGTCCACAATTTGATCATCTCACAAGTTTTATTCGTTTTGACATGGTATCGGAGCTTATGTTCATTTCGCTTAGAATTCTTTCAATCAAAGCGTAAATTTTACTCAACTTATTTTCTGATTAGTTCATATGGTTCGATCAAGTTCTTGGAAGTTTTATACATTTCTTATGGATATTAATGGCGAGAAGCGATTGCAATTGTGTGAATAATCAAGCAACTAGAAGTTCAAATTCAAGTCACAACAATGATAATCGATCCAATCTTGGTGCAACCAACTCTTTGAGAGTTACGAAAACTTTCATCGTTGGAAAAGAGCTATGCCCCAAAGCCTTATCATCCAAGGGAAACTATGATACATTGATGGCATATGATCGAATTCTTGTCGAGTTGGATGCAACATAATGATTTAGTAACTTCTTGGTTATTAAACTTTATGAGTCAATTATTTTTGAAAGTGTCTTGTAGTTTGATCTTTGC
Source organism: Gentiana macrophylla (assembly GCA_026214975.1). Lineage (NCBI taxonomy): Eukaryota > Viridiplantae > Streptophyta > Magnoliopsida > Gentianales > Gentianaceae > Gentiana > Gentiana macrophylla. The sequence goes on along the minus strand of CM047811.1, from coordinate 74,074,578 downwards.
CAAGAGAAATTTGGCTAGATATTCATGAAAGTTTGGTAGATGAGATGCTTATAGGCTATAAAATCTTAAAGAGGAGATTGAGAAGGTGAAACATGGTTCATTATGCATTACTAATTACTTTACTTTAAAGATAAAGCGTTTTGGGATCGATACTTAATCTTGAGACCAATTCCTCTCTATATACATCGGAATATAGATTTTCAAAGAATACTATACTAATGACTATATTTCAAGGTTTACGAAGGGTTTGAATGGAAACTTTAGTAATGTGGTATCTCAAGTTCTTATGACACAACCAACCTCTGATGTGAAAGCATCTTTCGCCATGGCATTGAATTATGAGCAGCAGGCGAATTATACAAATCTTTGGTACATAATCTAGGATATTAGCTTTATAGTGAAAACAAATCCGAGGATGTGTGATTAGAAAATCACATACAATCATGTATCCATTAGCTCCTCGACATGTCTTCTTTACCGGCTAGCAGGCATTTGGGGCAAGTAGTAGGTCGTTCTTCTTTATTAATTAGGATATACATTGATTTGATTTGCATGTTTAGAATCGGCAAATTTTATGCATGCTATCGTAAACTATTTTGAAAGAACCATGAAGTGAAGTTATATTTAAGGCGTTATTAACTATATCACCATGTATAATCGCCATTTAGGGATGGATGGTACCATGAGTGAGTTATTCACACTTGCATGGGCATCCGTAGAAGTAAGATAATACCGTTTAATTAATTAGATCCAACCCGTTCATTGTAGACCGTTAATTGAAACATTGGGTTCTTCTCATGCATGAATTAGAACCAATAGGAAATCACACAATTAATTGAGAAGAATTAGGTTTATAAACTTGAATCAAGTATAAATCTAGTTACGTAATAAAGCGAGAGTGCTTATTCGATACATGGTTTGGTTAAATTTTCTTTGAATTGGTTATTCGGCTATTTGAATTTGTGTATTTATTCATGATAGTTATAGTTTTCCTTTGGTAACTATTAGTGCGAGACCACCTTGTTGTTAGTCTAAGCTTATTGGTTTAGTTTTCCCTTTTTGCCATACATTGCCTTGTAGGATATGACTTTGACTCATCCACGTACTATCTGCGATTAGTGATGAGTCCTCTTGTTAATGCTCGGTGCTTAAAGCGGATCACGTGTCTTAAATGTATTTCCGACTTCCACTCTTTTTTGATTTCACGCGGAATTATTTTTCAATTTTGGTCAAAGCAAGCGCGCGTTCGTGGCCAGGCTCATTGATCGCGTGATGGCCTTTGGGGTAAGCACTGTGGCTGGATAACTAGCCTGGAAACCATCTTTGTTGGATGGTTTGGTGTTTTGATGATCCCTACTTTTCTTGAACTAATACGGATGTACAATGCAATTAAGTTCTTTTTACAATAAGTTACAAATAAATGCGTTCAAATCGTTTTATCATCTATCAATAGGAGTGTTATCTATCGATAAAATATTCATTTTGAACCACCTCTATATTAACATATTGGTAAAAAGTACCGTGTTGCATCTAGACTTCAAGAATGCCGTCTTTCTATTGTAGGTTAAGCTTCAGGGATGGAGTCGTTACAATTAAGTAGTTATTTAATGTATACAAACATGTTTTGTTTTTAAAGTTGGCTTTCTTTATTACCGCTATCGGGTTGAAGTACATTCAACCAGAATGATCAAAATAAGATTTGTGGCTCCTGATATTCCGGTGAGGGTGCGGCCATGACACCTTTGTGCCTGCATGAGCTGATTGTATCTAAGGCCTTGGTGATTTTATGAGTGTCAGGCCATCCATATTCCAACATATTTTCTCGATGGTTCGGTAACATTACAAAGCGTACTCCGATTCTTAATAAGTCTTGTCCCGGATGATAGAGGATCCGTTGGTGCCTATGCATATTTTTGGCTCGCATTTCAACCGTTGGTCCAATAAGCAACAACCTATCATTTCCATAAGCAATATTGAAGCCGAGTATAAGTCCAACTCTAATAGAGTATTTGAAGTTCAATGGTTATCATCGCTTGCTGATGAACTTGGCATTGTTATGCATCATCCTCTGTCAATGGTGCAAAAAAATGAATCTTTACTTGCCTTCTTGCTAATCCGATGTTCTATTTACGTAATAAAAAAACATCTTGAGATCAATGTTCATCATGTATGGGAATTAGTTGGTAACAGAAATTACAAATTGGATTTATATCTTGTTAAGATCATCAAACACCATTCTAATAAAACCAATTGGTGTTAGTAAATGTGCTTGCTTATATTTTTTCTTATATCACGCCCGCCAGTGTGGGTGCATAAGAAGGAGAATGCCCAACACTTGACTTGTTTTTTGGGAAGTGTTTTTGGAAGTGTGGGCCTATAAGAAGAGAGTGGGGCTGACAACCTTGGTTTTGTTTTTGTTTTTGTTTTAATTATCTTTGGAAGTGAGGATTGAACTGGGA
>CM047811.1:73968546-74072019 GCA_026214975.1 Gentiana macrophylla | reverse complement strand
TAAAATTGTGTAATTAGGGTTTGTATGCATCTTTTGTATTTATAAGAGGTAAGTCGGTTTGCATCAAGAGTTTAAGTCGGTTGCTACGATTGCCGTGGCCGGACGCTCGTTTACCCATATGGACGCCCGTCCAGGGTGTGCTGACGGAGGCATGGACACACGTTTATCTGATCTGAAGACTCAGTACATGTTTTTGCCTCTGGACTGCCTGGTTTACAATTCTCAACGCCGGGTTCACCTCTTTCTTTGTGCATGGAATATTTATTGGCATAAAACTTCTAAAATCCATATCTTGAGTTGTAGACCTCAAAAATTATGATCCGAATGTCATAAAAAGCTCTCGGAAAACTCTACAACTTTCATTAGGACTCTTTCTTCGAAACGCCTTTTTGACTAGCCCGTCAGTATTACGAGTCGTTTTGGGATTTTCCCAAGCTTTATTTCATCTTCATCCTCTTGTATCTCTTCTTTCCATTTTAATCTTCAATCAAACATCATTTAGACCTCTTCCATTCCACATGTGCACCTAAAAGATGACAAAACCGAGCAAAACGTAAAACCATACAAAATAGATAATAAAACCACGATATTTACTCGATTTTGCATTTAAACCATTCAAAACGTCATTTGCTCAATTAATCGATTATAAGCTCGAATTCTCGAAAAACATCCATATATGGGGAATATTGATATAAAATATATCCTTATAAAACGTATAAAATCACCCTAACACAAATGAAAGATTTTGAGAGGCGAATTATGTTCTAGGGATCCAACTAATAAGGGATCGTAAGAACAAGATGTTAGCTTCGGTCCTGCATCTTATATTGATAAGGTGTTGGCACGATATAGCATGGAGAACGCAAAGAAGGGTTTTCTACCAACCCATCACGGCGTTCACCTCTCTAAAACAGGTCCTCGACTCACGAAGAAATAGAGGCTATGGGAGCAATGTCATATGCTTGGTACGTTGGTAGTCTAATGTATGCAATGTTGTTCACTAGGATGGACATCATTATGACGTTGGAATCGTCAGCCGTTATCAGTCCAATCCAGGAATGGAACATTGGACAGTAGAAAAGAATCTCCTCAAATATATGAAGAGAACGAGGAATTATATGCTTATATATTCGGGTTCAAACCTGGATATAAAAGGGTACACTGATTCTGATTTCTAGTCGGATAAAGATGATTTCAAATCTACCTCTGGCTCAGTGTTTACTCTCGGAGGTGGTGCAGGCATTTGGAGAAGTGTAAAACAATCCAGTACAGCTGATTCAACTATGGAAGCCGAATACATAGCGGCCTCTGAGGCAGCTAATGAAGCAGTTTGGCTGAAGAAGTTCCTGGGTGGTTTAGGAGTAATCCTAAATCACAACGATCCGATATGTCTCTATTGTGACAACAATAGGGTTGTGTCAAATCGAAGGAACCCGTAGTCATCGCAAGTCAAAGCATATAGAGCGAAAGTACCATTTGATCGGAGAAATTGTTCAACGAGAGACATTTCCGTCTGAAAAATCCCTCTGAAGACAACTGGTGATCCTTTCACCAAGACATTTCCGTTAGAAGTCTTCAACAGGCATTTGGAGAATATGGGTATTAGGGACATGACTCATTTGCTTTAGAGCAAGTGGGAGATGTAGTTTGCTGTAATATAGATATAGGGTGTGCTCTAAAACAATTAATCACTTGCCTATCGTGCAAGTGGGAGATTGTTAGGTGTAGTGTCCGAAAGACAATTTTGTAATTGTTTTACTTAAATAAATGACAGAATTATATATTCATTTTATAATTTGCATTTATGCTTATATTATACAACTACTTGAAAACCCTAAGTATATCGGTATGTAATCACATAACTTTCGATGTATGGCATACACACGAGGATTGAGTTAGTGATGATATGCTTAAAACTAGTTAGTCCGTGGTGAATTTAATCGAGTATGGGTCTCATGATTAATATACCAATAATGCGCCTAGAACACTTAACGGTTGTGACCGTCTTATCCGGACCGTCGGTATAGAATTTTTAGTGGGGCATTTATACATGATGTCTCATCATATAGATTGGACCGATTTAATTTGAATTCTCGATATAATTCCGTGATCGAGAAATCTTATCGAATCACAAGATGATCATATATGGATTAATCTCAATCCTGATGTGATCACAGTCTACTGCTTGGTTCAAAGTAGGTTTTGATGTGTTAGTTAAGGATCACTTGCTTACATGTGATCTGAACACTTCTCGTTGGCTCTATTCGGAATGAGTGAGTAGTCTCGTGACCTCACGGATATGAAATCATTCCTTCTGCGGAAAGTGACGGAGACAATTCCCTTATTTGTTAATCTAGAAGCGATCGATGGACCGGTTCATATTATATTAGTTATGAACTAATTGATCACTTAGGAGGTTAATGGTAAATTTGGATAAGATGTTTTGAGAAGGGTTTACGGAAATATCACGAATCAAAGCGAGCGATCTATGGAGGATTTATCCGTATGTAATGATTATATCAATGGACGCTTATCGACTCAAGTGATTAGAGTGTAAGTGTATATCTATAATCGATAGAGTTCGATTCCGGGTTTATGGTGGCGTAATCCCGAATTAATATATTGAATAAGAATTGTTATGTTCGATGAATAATTTTATTTAATTTATTGTAGCTTGTGGTTATAGGTCCATGGTCCGATGTGGCTCCTAACATGCATATGTTTCTTGACGTTGGGCCTCAAATAATAATTAAGTAGTTGGACTATTTAATTGATGTGCGATTTATTATTTATTGGACTAAATAATAAAATACATGGAAAATACATTTTTCGTGGACTCGGCCCATTATGTGAAATTTCGTGTGAACCCTAATTTTCTAGTATTAGGGGCGTGTTTTTGTCTTGGTAATTATTAAGTAATTAGTTTTCTTGATAATTATAAGACATATGATTAATTGTTTATTTGTTAAATAATTAATTAAGGAAAATATATTAGATTGATCCTTAAATATTCTAGATTATTCTAGGAGTATCTTTTATGGAAAATGATTATTATAATTGATTTTGTATTAATTATTAAATCGCTTGGAGGACGAGGATTTCTCTCCTATATAAAAGAGAGTTCTCGTAAGCACTTTTAGGCTTTCCTGATACACGACATATACACACCAAAATAAGCTAGGAATTTTCGGCCAAGCTTAGGGTTTCTGAGTTGGGAAAATTTTCGGGATTTTCCGGGTAGCATATCAAGGAGGTCAAGCATCAGGATCCACATCCACGGTTGTTGCTTTATCTCAAATTGGATCTCGGCTTCATCAATCTTTTGGATCTCGCTTTTGATTGGTAAGTAGATCTCACCTTCTTGTAGGTAGATCTTAAATTATGTAGTTTAATTTTATATGATCGTGATCCTCTTGTTTATTCCGCTGCGTAATCGGGCGGATCTAGATCCGTCCGGCGATATTACACCCAACACTACTAACATGTACATGAAATCACATCGATCAACGCATGGTTGGCGCCGATTATCATGAACTAGTAACTTACTTAGGTATTCGGATCTAGCGATATAGACCGTCGCAGATCGAAGAACGCAATCACTATTTCATGATTTCATGAATCGAGATCTATACATACATTAGGTAAAATAAACTAGCTACTACATGATTAAACTAAATAGACAATTAAAACATACTAGTCAAATAGAACAACGACAGATCTACATCTTGGAAAAGAGCAAAAATCATACCTCGAAGATGAGTGTATATCTCCTCGAGATCTCTTTCCTAGGCGGCGAATCCGTCATCTCCGCGACTAGAACTCATAAAATAAATATTTTTCAAGAACAAAGAACTTTATTGCATAATACTTGTCTTGAAAATTGTACACACACTGAATTACGAGGCGATGTCTCTTATTTATAACTAAATAAACCGACTTAGAAACACCTAGAACTACTCTCGTCCAGAAAAAAGCGTTTGGGAAGATTCGGAGCCTCGGTAACTCGGCGGTACCTCCCGATTAACGAGGGTATTTTTGTTTTTTTCTTTACGGCGACTTAGCTTGGAAGGTTACGGAATACCTAGGTCCAATCTTTTCGTTCGATCCCACTCGAATTTGTCCATAAAACTCATTGAATATTTAGTATCTGAAATAATCAAATAACATACGAAATAATATCGAATAATGAAAAATAAACGTTAAATGCAAAATACTCGACTCATGAACCCGACATATGATATTCAACTCAAATGGTTCATATCTATAGGTCAAAACAACTATTTTTAGCTTATAATGGATAGAATACTGATGCCGTAGGATAGACTATTTTAAGCGTCATCAGTACAACCCTCTATGTGTTGATTACAATGGTGACCACACGTCACTATTTTTTTTCAGCCAATTTTTTAGGGTATCAAATCCTTTAAGGATGATATTCCCTCCAAATATTTCTTCCTCTCTATCACTACTTTTATGACTCATTACAAAAATTGAGTCATCCATTGTAAATTCAAGCAATAGCAGGTTGATGTGAAGCAGTTGTTGCTTTGATTGATACGAGGAAGGTTGTTGCATGCACCATGTGAAGGAAGCAAGATTACTACATTACGAACCAATCGCCATTTTCATTCAATTTCCAAGGATCTGCATAATAATTACACAATATTGTGTATTTACCATTTGTAATATTTTGCATTAACTGCTTGCTCAGCACCTAAGTCTTCACATATTATTTATATGTAATACACCAATTGGTTTTAGTAAAACAATAAACGCTTGATCGTAATATATCTGAACCCACGACCAACTTGCTGACTTACTTCAAAAGTCTCTCAGCCATGTTTAGTTTCATATTTTGAAGACCAATCTTCATATGCACTCCGTACCCATAAGATTACCGGAGTGTTGAAACACATACCTTACTGGTTGTACAATCTTTCAAATGTAATGATAAAGCCTTGTAGTTGTGTTGTAGATATGGATAGTTTACTTTTGAATACTTTAATCATTTATCTCTTTTGTTAGTGCTATATATGTTAAAGTGTCCCACATTGGGAACTTGTGGTTGTTTCACCCACCATATTAAGAGATGGACTTCCCTCACCTCACAACCTAGGTTTTGGGGATGATGCACCTCCTCTTATATGGGTTTAGGCCTATGTTTTCCACATGGTATCGGAGCCACCATTTATTGTGCAAGGGTTGAGCCTATTTGTTGGCCTTGTGTGCCCGACCCACACTTGAGGGGGCGTGTTAAAGTGTCCCGTATTGGGAACTTGTGGTTGTTTCACCCACTAGTATTAAGAGATGGACTTCCTCACCTCACAACCCTGGGTTTTGGGGATGAGGCCTCTTATATGAGGCTTTTCTATGTTTTCCACAATATATATGATTTACCTTGCCAATGTAAATGCACATGTATTAATCACAGTGATTAGATTTCTCTCAAATCTTTACTTCAATAGTCTTCCAGAAAAAATAAAAAATAAATAAATAAATGCTGCACAATCTCTTGAAATTGAACACTTATGGAAATCCTTACTTTCCACTGTATAAATAATCTGTAAATACAGATAAGCTTACATTCACAAATGGTTATTAGAAAGGAAATTAAAGAACCAATGGTAATGTGAATAGTGTTGATAGTAGGAAAGAAACCAGCTGGCTATATTGTAACGTCCTCAATGAAAGCTTCCAGATCATTGCAAGAGGATCCACCATTTTCGACGCCTTTTACGCAAACACCCTGCCATTGCTTTGCTTTTCGCCTCAATTCTTTTCCTCCTCACTTTCCAAATCCATAAATCTCTTTAAAAGTCTAGCAATTTCTTCCCTAGTTATCAAACTGTCATCATCCCTTTCCATTCTCCAACCGGTTTTCCAGTCTTCAACAATTTGTTTAGTATTCGTGACTTGATCGAAAAATATAGGGAAGCAGAGCATAGGGAGGCCGGCATACAAACCTTCTTTCGTAGAATTCCACCCACAATGGGACCAAAATCCACCTACAGATGAATGAGACAACACTCTCAACTGGTTACACCATGGCACAACAATGCCTTTAACATCACCCTCTTTCATGGATTGGATCGCTTCATCACGCGATATCCAAAAGAATCGAACCCCACTATTGCATACACCGGCAACAATTTCATCCAATTGTGTACTAGAGACGGATAGGAAGCTACCTTGTGATATGTATAGTACAGAACCTTCTGGCTGAGCATCTAACCATTTCATGTACTCTGGTTCCGGTTCCTTGTGGTTACAAGGTGAGATGTCCCGGTAAGGAATTGCAGGACCAATTGAATAAACTGGAATGGAATATATCTTTCGTAGTTGGTCGATTACTTGAGCTTCAAGTTCATAGGTAGAAGTAAACAAAAGAAATTGTGATTTGGAAACCAGAGAAATGCACTCCAAGCATGTGGACAACATTTCTTTACCTTTACCATTTATTGCGGTCGGAAGATCGGCCACACGCATTGGAGCTACACCAGGAATGTAATCTACCAGTTCTTCTCCTTTTTCTGTAAATATGTCATCATTTGCAAGAAGATAATCAAAAAGACGTACAGTACTGTATCTGAAATTTTATGTTAAACAAAAATTGTTCAATCCAGCCTATCTATCATTAATATAAAACTCTGTTGTGAAGTACTAGTAGACTTGTGAGTCCTCTTCCTGCACAAAAATGTGTTGTCCCTTCGGCCTCAAGCTAAAGGAGAAGACTCGACTTTTATATCTTAAGCAACAACTCCACTTCAACTCCTTCAATTTTTCAAATATCCGTATATTTAAATATACAATTTCAATCATCGTAATTTTGTCACCATAATTCATTTTTATTTTTTTTTTATTTCATTTCAATATTTCTTTTGATATTTTTCTGATATAATTTCTAAAATTCGAATTTTCCCAATGGTTCACACCGGATGCAGTGACACTGAAGGTGTTTAAAACTGAACATGAAGTGACGAGAACAGTTGAAGATGCAATGACTTTTGAAGATTCAGTGACACAATACGAAGACCAGATTATGTCACTACTTTTTTAGTAACGCTTTATAAGGACCAAAACATATGTCATGGCATCTTCAGTGACAATAAAAAAATGCAGGTAAATCGTAAAAATCAAAATGCTTGTGACAATTGAGTATGCAGTGGACATTTGAAGATGTATTAACAATTTAAGATACAGTGACAATCATAGATGTAGTAACAAATGTCAAAATGAAGTAAGAATTGTATATGCAGCGACATCAATATTAATGTATATTGTAACAAGAATTTAAACGTCATTGCAACAATTGTGCATTGATTCCAAAAAAAGGTGGCGGATCGAGGAGCCTACGCATGTTTTGTAATTTGATGGAAAAAAACTTGGAGTTGCACGATAGCACAATAACTGAGGCCATGTTTGGACACAAATAATTTTTGATTCGTTTTAACCCATCCCATCACTTTATCACACCAATGCTTTTTTAATTCATTATTTATTTATTTCGCTCATACCTTACAATTTCTTTCACCAATTACTTCTACACCTACAAATAAAAAATAATTAAACCATCTCTTTACACTCTACTACTTTTTTTTACTATTTTCTCCGTTCCATAATAACTGAGACAGTTGCCAAAAAAAATTTGTTTCAAAATAACTGAGACAGAACATTTTTCAAAGCCGCATTTATTGCTAATTTTCCTGCTTTACCCTTATTTAATACTACATCCGTCCCATAAAAAGTGTCCACTTTTTGTTGGACACGGAGATTAAGGAAATAATTAATGTGTTGTATTTTAAGAATGAATAGACAAATATACCCTTAACTAATCATAAATGCTTGTTTTGGAATATGAAAGGATTATAGAAAATTAAATGTTAAAATAGGGGTATGATTGGAAAAAAATGTATTTAATGATGTATTGGAAATTTAAATGGACACTTTTTATGGGACAATTCATTTTTCTGTTATGGACACTTTTTATGGGACGGAGGTAGTACTAGGTAACAAGTTAAAAAGAAAAATGAATTAATTGTATGATAGAGATATTTTGGTCATTGAGCATTAAATCACATTCTTAATAAACATGTTTTTGACAACTGCCTCATATATTTCAGAACGGATGAAGTATTATTTTATTCATTATTCTACTTTACCTCGATAATAATTTTATATTTTACTCGTTTGACCCAAAAATCTAAGCTTCTCCCTCTGATGATGATAAATAATGCACCACCGGATTAACAGGGCCACGTGTAATCTAAGGATGAAAGTGTGAAGGAATCGAACGGCTAGAAATGTAGTAAAGATGGTGTTTTTGGTATTTTATGGTGAGTCCAAGAATGTATCTTGGATTGCTATATCACGTATCATGTGTAATGTCCAGGGAATCAGCCTTTACGTAGTTTTACGAGTCACGTATTTATAAGCACATGCCCCTGCTGCCTTACTAAACTTAAGGCGGTTTAGTCTATTGACATAAATACTTTTACTCGCTGGCCATGCTTGCCCAAATAACCCTCTGGATAATGGGCTTAAGAATCAGGCTGGAACTCAGTATCGACTCGGATAACATCGACATGAGTGCTCGAGATGGGACATTCTGCGAGAATCTGTTGGTTCTTTGTGGTCTTATCGACTCGTATCTTATTTGATCCGATGTGGATGGTAAACTAGAACTTCAGCACACGCCACCAAATTGGGCCAATTAGATAATTCCACATGGAGGGATGAAATCCTGTATCGTCACTCCCTCCCAAAAAAATGATAAAATTAACTGAACAATTGCAAAAGCAAAATAATTGATGGGAGTTGTAGGCTTGTAGCCGACAATCATAGAATGAAATTAAATACAAGTATTTTTTTTTTTTTTAATTTGCCTTTTTCCTTTAAACAGCGCATTATTGGGTAAACAAATTATTTTTGTCCTTATATATGTCTTATCTCCCTAAATGTATTTAGCAGAATTGTCATTTTCAACAATAATTCATTTTTTTTACTCAAAAAAAAAAAACAATAATTCATTTTTTCCTCAAAAAGAAAACAATAATTCATTTCCCCTTAAAAAAATAATACAACTAATAATAATAATAATTCAAAAAAAAAAAAAAAAAAAAAAATAATTCTGTAAACTTCAACAAAAATTGAAATATAGTTAATAGTAAGAGTTAAATTGCGCAGTTAAGCAAATAAACGGAAGAAAATACGTACCAGAAACGTCGACATTGAAATGATGATGTTGAGCGAGAAGATCAATGTGATGGAAAATGGAGAAAACGGTCGCCGACTGAGTCCAATACGATGCCACCGGAATGTTCCTCCGGCTACCCAACTCCACCACCCACTTCAAATACGTATCAAATATTATAACACAAGGCTTCGGCAGCTTATGATCAAGACGGTCCAACAGCTGCTCCACTGGTTCTTCCATCTTTGTCAGAGTAGCTCGAACAAACCCAGGCCAATCTTTCCCCCGTCCTATTTCCGACGGTATAACTTGTGGAATTGCAGTTAGACGGAGGTTAGAGGGCAGTACTATGTCGTCGGAGCTTAGGAAGCCATGCCATTCTTCAGTCACGATGAAGGTGACGATGATGTTGTTCGGCCGGCAGCTGGCTATGAGCTTGCAGAAATTCAGCAGGGGGTTTATGTGACCCCTACCGGGGTATGGCATCGCCACGACGTGGCTTATGGTTGCCGGATCTGAGCCTGTTGATGAAACCATTATTATTGATGATATTAGTTCTTTGATAATGGGATATGGGAAACTCTTCTGTGGGTGAAGTTGAACATCTTATGGAAGTGATGCAAGTCTTTAGTCCCACACCTTCCATAATTAAGGCAGCAGGATATGTTTCGTAATGGGTCATGGTAGTAAAACGTGTCGGCTAGTTGAGACTATGATTGGTGGTGACCCAATTGTGGGAGAAAATAGTTGAATGAGTATTTTATCTTGGAGTAGGAAAATTCTATCCTAAGGACTCCCTATTAGGGAACTGTCTACGTGGCAGCATCTGGACCACACAATTTTCACACACGGGCATTGTGTATTCCACCTCGTAAAAAAAGCGTGGTCAGAGATCCCCGCCACATGTAAAATCCTCTGATAGAAACGACCTCTGGAGTAATGATACTGACGAGCTGCTTCAAATTTACAACGTGTATCTACACCGTTGATCATAATCATTCATCATAATGAGTAATAAGGATCAATGAGTCTATATTAAGAATGAACAGTGTCGAAACACGTTGTGACATTCGCTGTGTCACAACGGTTGTATCCGTATTATTGCTCATTTATCGGCGATAATAATCAATCTATTTGTGATTAATTTCGGGTAAACTCAATTCCTACAAAAATAAACAAATAAAATAAAATCGGATAAGGTCCTTTATGTGTTAATAAATCTTAAAGTATCATTAAAATCTACATAACATGTAGATAATAACAGATTTTCGAATCATCCGATTTGGCTATTGTGTTAATGATACATTAGTGCTCAAAGTAGAAGTGAGGTGTAGCGAAAACACTTTATATCACACTTAACCCATGACTACAAATCATCAGCTAGAAAGTAATCAAAGTATGGTCTTAGTTTTTGATTTCCAACAGTAGAAGGCTTCGTGATTCGAATTTTTCTAGTTCGGTTCATGGCCGAACGATTCAGATCCGGATAATTGGAAAAATCCGCCGGGTCGTTCTGATAATCTTCCTTGGCACCAAAACAATGTCAGCTGCTCATTATCATTGTCCAAGAGCAAGCGTAGTGATATACATGTAGCACCCGTATATTTTTTTTGGTCAAAAATTAACTTTTTAAACAGTAAATACAAAATAATGGTGAAGGAATTGACGCCCATCTTCTTGACTGCATCGCACATCCCCTCTGTATGAGGTGGTTCTTGTGTGGTGTCTCCACACATGTGGAGGCACGTGTGGAGACACACCACACAATTTCTTTCTGTTTTTAAATTGTGTGGTTCTGATCGTTTCATCCGTCACTTCACCTCAAAATCTCTCTCCACACAAGTATTTCTCATCTGCATGTGGTCCTCAATTAAGAAATAAGTATTATTATATTTTGTTATTATTGTTGAGGTAGTTTAGATACTACAAGTGTGTGCCACCTGTCATGCTTATGTGTATTACTCTTTATAGATGTGTACCAAGAACCATATAGATTTTGTTAATGCAAAATAGATTTGGTCTGGTGCATTTTACTTTTCTTGGTATCGAAGCCGATGAATGCCAGGGTAACAACCTCCGCCGATGAGCACCGCCCATTTACGTTCTTCCTCGTATGCAGTGCAACAACAACAAGAAATTGTAAGAGCTTCATTTGATCTAGTCATTACTCAGTTCACCATCAGACTGAGCTCTGCGACTCTTGGAAATGATTCTTCCACTGCACTTCCATCGAGTCTCATCAGAAGTTCACCGACTACAGTTCCAATTATATTTCGGTTAGGAGCAGAATCTTTCGCACCTCTGAGCTACATGCACGCCGGAATACTACGTGGGACTGGGATTCCATCACTGTCAGGTTTGAATTTTGGTAGAATAGACCATGCTGTTACCATGTTTAATTCCAGCTACTCCCACTTGCCACCAGCTCCTACTCTTGGTTCTTTAGGGACTAATATCATCTCTAATGTACCATTCACTGGAAATTTTAATCTAACTTGTAATGTGAAGCTTGATAGATCTAATTATCTTCTATGGAGGTCTACTGTTTTACCTATTATTAGAGGACATAGACTTGAGAGTCATGTTCTGGGTGAGGTTCTACAACACAGACTTTGTTCTGCTTCTCTTAGTGTCTCTTTCTCCTTTTCAAAGGCCTCAAAATGCTGGGGAAAGGAATATTACTGATCAGCTGCTGATTGGTTGGTTATTAAGCTGTATGACTGTGCAGGCTCTTCTGGAGGTTGTTGGATGTATCATTGCTAAAGAAATTAGGGTAACACTTGAAACACTTTTCAATAGCCTAATGTTGGAATACAAAAGTGCCCTTACTAGAGCTACTAAATGGTCTAAGTCAATGGCTGATTACCTTGCTCAAATAAAATCTTATGCTAATAATTTAGCTATTGCATGTTATCCCAACTCTAAATCGAAGCTAATACTTGCTACTTTTGGTGGATTACAAAGGAGTATGAATCATCTATTGTGAATCGGCGGTAGGGTTGGATCCATGAGTTAGCAAAAGTACAATCTCGGTTTCTTACTCATGAAAAGCTCTTCGTCTGGTTCAATCATCTTGTCTCCGGTGATTTTCACGGAGGCCCTTCCGCTTTCATTTGCCATGAATACTAATCTAGGTCAAATTTTGGGCCTAGTCCTTGAATCCCTCAAACTCAAGCAACAGAGGAATGGGTGGCAGAGGTAATAGAGGCAGATGATGAGGAAGTACTCTAATTCAAACTCCTCTAGCAGACCAGTGTGCCAATTATGTGGGAAAGTGATCATATAGTGAATGTTTGTTGGCACATATTTGAGCAAGATTTGTTCCTCCTAACACAGGTAATTCTTCTAAGCTGGCCTTTGTTGCTACTCCTCAAAACACTGTGGATTCAGCTTGGTATATGGATAGTGGGGCTACTAATCACATCACCATAGACATCAACATCCCTTACACAAAACTTGCTATTTAGCAGCGGATTTTAACGGTGGATTTTACATTCCACCGCTTAAGATGTGGTATCTGGGAGAAGTCTCGTGTATTTCCGTCGGTAAAAGGTAGCGGTTTTTATTTATTTATTTATTTTTAACCATTCATTTAAGCGATTAGAAAGTGTTCATTTTGGTTGTTAACTTGATATGTATTAATTGAGAGTGAAAAACGTTCGTAAGTAGTGAGTGAAAAGCGTTCTCGTTTCTTCTAGCCCTCCTGATGGTGTTTCCGGATTATCGATCGATATCCTTCTTCTCACAAACAATCAAGCTCTCTTTGTCAGATTTCTGTTTTTTCTCCCTTTAATCCGTCCGATCTTGACCCCTGTTTCATCAATCGGGTCTTTCTCGACCCATCTTTAGTTTGGGTTTGTCTTTAGATCTGATTTTCTCTTGCCGGAGCTAAGAAAATGGAAGAAGAAATGGTGAAAGGATTGAAAGAAGGCTCTGCTTCTTCACTGAAATAGCTGAAAGTTGTGCTTCCGGCGAGTGTAACGGCCAAATCCAAAGAAGAATGTAAACGCAGCCTGGTTGTCAAAAACATATCCGATAAAAATGTTGGCTATGGTGCTATCAAGGGAACACTCTCTCATATCTAGAAGTGTAAAAAGAGCTATGCGATCATTGGCTTAAGTACCAACTTATATCATATTCAGTTTGATTTGGAGCTAGATGCTGATAGAGTGCTCATGGTCGCTTCAGTATCATGATTCTCATCTGATGACTATTAAGAAATGGAGGCCAGACATAGAGAAAGAGGAAGGAGCTTTCAACCTTGCTCCAATTTGGGTTCAGATTTGGGGCTTGTTGCTGGAGTGGGTTTCGGAAGCTGTAGATGAGGAAATCGGTGAACAATTAGGTGCTTTGTCTTGAAGAAGCAAGTAGTTTTTGAGGGAGCAAATCGTTCGTAAGGTGTCTTGTTGTCATTGATACTTTACTGACCCTCCTCGCAAAGTGTCCGTTGGTGAGCCAAGATGGAATCGAAATGGGTTAATTTCAAATATGAACATGTGTCTCTATACCGTGCTTACTTGAGGGATAATTGGGCATAAATTTTCTTGTTGCTATGCAAAAGTCATTGATCGAATCGCGGGATTCACAGAGAGGAGATCTTCGGCCTGAGCTTCTTGGCATTCCAATCAAATCACACGAGTCCCTCTTGTTCTGGTAAATCCCAATTGCAATTTATGAGAGCCTGCTTCGTTAATTTGTCCCGAAAAATATGATCTTGATGATGGAAAGTTTCAACGGAAAAGCATACCAGAGACAGCTTCAAATTCCAATACTACTCCAAACCCAGCAGAAGCTACCGACGACCAACCATCTGAAAAAGTGAAGGAGCAAATGAATAAAAGAAAAAAATAAAGTAATGTACTATGGGGAATCTTCTCATTCACAGGAAGAGCCAAGTGTTATGATTGTGGAAGAAGAATTATCTCCCCCATTTCCGGAAACCTTATGCTTGAATGGTACCCGGAGGATGCTGTTATGCATAATTCTGCCCAGAACTCTGGAGTAACCATTGAAGATGTTACTGACATCTTAGGCGATCTTTGAAGTTGCCTGATCGAGCTCATGATTGAAGGCAGTAAAAAAACGTAAATCCATCCCGTGGGAAGCTCCTCTTATCAGCTACCCGTAAGTAGCTAATTCTGGTGCAAGGGAGGATTTAGCAGATTGTATCGAAGCTGACAACGATGATGAAGAGTTTGATTTATCTGAACCTTTTCTAAAGAAGCTGAAAATTATGAAAACCTCAAAATCCATTGTTGATCGTGATGGGGTGGCAGTCAGCCCAAAGTGGCTCCCGCCACCACAATGATTATTATGGTGTGGAATTGTCAAGGGCGGGGAGCTCCTTGACAATATCCCAGGCTGAGGAGATGTGTAGGCTCCACTCCCCAGATGTTTTCTTCATGTCTGAAATGAAAAATCAGCCTCAACTACTATCCAAATTATGCAATAAATTTGGTTTTGACTATGTACATACAGCTGACCCTATAGGCCTATCGGGCGGCTTGGCTTTATTTTGGAAAAATGCAGCTAATATCTCATCTGTGACTACTACTTCATGAACTATCGAAGCCTGCATTAAAGGTATACATCCTAACTCTTTATGGTGGTTTATTGGTGTTTACGCTAGTCCTATCCCTTCTGTGAGAAAGAATCAATAGAGTTTTTGCTTAACCGAATGTCTCTCCTGGGGATTGCTTTCTTATTGCTTGAGGGATTTTAATGATATATGTAAGAAGGAGGAGAAAGTAAGGGGTAGAGTTAGATTGGATTCTTCTTTGACTGGTTTTAGTAGTTTCCTGTCCTCAAGTGGACTTATAGACCTGGGTTTTATTGGTCACTTTTGGACATGGAGTCGTTGTTGGGAAGGAAGAGCCCATTTTGAGAGGTTGGACAGAGCCTTTGCTTCGCATCTTGGTTTAACCTCTTTAACAATGTGTCGATTTCTCACGATATGGCTTCCTCCGACCACTTGCCTCCTTGATATTTGTT
Source organism: Gentiana macrophylla (assembly GCA_026214975.1). Classification (NCBI taxonomy): domain Eukaryota; kingdom Viridiplantae; phylum Streptophyta; class Magnoliopsida; order Gentianales; family Gentianaceae; genus Gentiana; species Gentiana macrophylla. The sequence goes on along the minus strand of CM047811.1, from coordinate 74,056,838 downwards.
ATGTTGCCGGGAAATTCAACTAAGAAATATTTTTATTTCGATGAAAGATGGGTTAATGGCCGGGTTTCTTTGATGCGGTAAAACAAGGGTGGGTGGTGCTCAAGTTGAGGAACGCTTTCTACAAAATTCTTTTAAAATTAAAGAAGTCCGAATGAGGCTTAATCGTTGGAAAATAGTTAATATTTCAAATTCAGCCATTAAAATAAAGACCCTTAAAAATTGAATTGTAAGTTATGGGTTCAATCACTTATAAAATTGAGATCCCCTCCTCACTCCCACCTCGCAAAAATATTCAAGGCATTTGTTCTTGAAGGCGATACCCTATCCCCAAAGTTTTGCCAGATGCCATTAAAAGTGTTGAAATTCTTGAGGGTAATGGTGGTGTTGGTACTATCAAGTTTATCACTTTTGGTGATGGAAGTCATTACAAGAACATGAAGCAAATGGTTGAAGAGGTTGACAAAGACAACTTCTTGTACAAGTACACCATAATTGAAGGAGATGCATTGGGTGATGTTCTTGAGTCAATTTCATATATTATTAAGGTTGAAGAATCTGCAAATGGTGGTTCTATTTGCAAGAACACTAGCATTTATAATACCAAAAAAGATGCTAAAATCAACGAAGATGAGCTTAGTATGGGCAAAGAAAAGGCTAGTGGTTTGTATAAGGCACTTGAAGCTTATCTCATTGCCAACCCTGATTTTTAAATATGTTGTTTGTATTGAATTGAATTTATGCAAAATATACGTAACGTAATTTTATTTTACGTGTATTCTGTGTAATATGAATGTTGTGTTTTATGTTTTTCTTTATGTTTTATCCTACTATACCACTATCAGCAATAAATAAATGTTTTGTGGCTTTGTGGTTGTTTCGTTGTTTGTTTTTTCTTTTGTGACAAGGGGATATAAATATTATTCCACTTATATATGAGTTTTGATTCACTTATATCTGAGAATTATGTTATAACAAAAAAAAAAAACAAAGCCCAAAGTTCAATTAAAAGATAGTGTCCAATCCCCTAATTCTGTTGCGAGACTTAAAGAGTTGAAGCAGGAGCTTTCACTAGCTTATAACGAAGAAGAAAAGTATTGAAAAACTCTCTCTCGAGTGGGATGGCTTAAAGAAGGTGATAAAAATACCAAATTCTTCCATTCGGTTGTGAATGGTAAAAAGAGGAGGAAGTTCATTCCTGGCATTTTCAGGGCGTCTGACCACTCATGGAGTTGTTCCCCTACTGAAATTGTCTCGGAATTTCAACAATTTTATGACAAAATTTTTTCATCTTCGGGAATTAATGATTCTTTATTGCAGGACTTTGAGGACATGGAGGCTTGTATCACCCCGGAAATGAAGGCTAATATTTTGAAAGAAGTTGGTGAAAAGGAGCTCAAAACGGCTATTTTCCAAATGCATTCGTCCTCGGCTCCCGGTCCGGATGGTATGTCCCCTTGCTTTTTTAAAATCTATTTCCACATTATTAAAAGAGACTTATTGGGGGCAATCAATAATTTCCTACGAGAGGGTAAATTCCCGAGAGAGTTAAATCATACCTGTATTGTTTTGATTCCAAAAAATGTGCACTCCTCTGAACCGGCTCATTTTTGGCCCATAAGCCTTTGTAGCGTAGTTTATAAAATTCTTTCAAAGATCTTGGCTAACCGCATCAAGGTGTGTCTACCTTAGTGTATTGGTGAGAGTCAAAATGCCTTTGTCCCGGTCACAAATGTTAGATAGTTACATTGTAGCCCATGAGTCAATCCATTATATGATGCACAAAAGGAAAAGAGAAGACTCCTATATGGCTTTAAAATTAGATGTCTCCAAAGCGTTTGATAGAGTTGAATGATCCTTTCTTTTCCACTTGTTAAAGAAGTTTGGTTTTTGTGAAGAGGTGATTACCCTTATCAAAGAGTGCATCACAATAGTCTCCTTTTCTTTCATTATTAATGGAGAGCGTGTTGGTTTTGTTAAACCGAGTAGGGGTATTAGACAATGGGACCCTCTTTCCCCATACCTATTCATTATATGTGCTCAAGGCCTTAGCCATTTATTAAAAAAAAGCCAACTCTGAAAGTAGTGTCCCGGATTAAGAATAGCTAGGCAAAGTCCACGCATCAACCACTTATTCTTTGCGGATGACTCTTTGATTTTTTTCTCGTGCGGATGTTAAGCAGTCTTTGCAAATTTAGCCAATATTCTAAATAAATATGAGCAAGTCTCGGGGCAAGCCATTAATATTGAAAAGTCAACGGTCTTTTTTAGCAAGAATGCTTCACACAGAAATAAGCAAGATATTTTGGGTTTATTTAACGGGCTGTCCGAGGTAAGTCACTCCATATACCTGGGTCTTCCATTGGTTGTGGGTAGAGCTAAAATCAGATTTTTAAATTTCTAATCGAAAGATGTAAAAATAAACTAGAATCTTGGAAGTTCAAGTCTCTAAGTCAAGGTGGTAAAGCGGTTTTGTTATCCTCATCGTTATTTGCCATTCCCAATTTAACCATGTCACCAAACTTCCCAAAGGAGTCATTAATAAAATTCACTCTCTTATGGCTAATTTTTTTGAGGTAACTCTAATAAAGATTTCTCGATCTATCATTGGGTAAAATGGGAGTCCCTTTGTCTCCCAAAAGGAAGAGGTGGCCTTGGATTTAAAAACTTGAAATAGCTAATCTTGTCGCATTGGCTAGGACCTCTGAGAATCCATTGCCACCCCAACCTTTTGGTTGCAAAAGTCTTAAAAGGGAAATACTTTTTCAAATCCTCCATTTTCGATTGTAAAGTCCCATCTTCTTCATTGTTCTTTTGGAAGAGTTTGATGTCGGCTCAAAGTTTTCTAAAAATAATACTTGTTTTATAGTCGGTAACGGTAAGTCCATAAAAGTTTGGAAGGATCCTTGGATTATCCAAAATCCTCTTTTTTGCCTATTCCATATTGCTTTCTTCTCATAATAAGGATGCTTTGGTGAGTGACTACTTATCTAACAACATGTGGAACAAGGCTAAATTATTGGAGTCTTTTTAGCAGGTAGACGTAAATCAAATAATTAAATTACCAATAAGTTTAAAAGACACCCCGGATAAGAGGGTTTGTGTTTTTTCAAAATTTAGAGACTTTGTCTCGAAATCTGCTTATGACGCTTGTCTCCAACAAAGATTGATCTATGTGTGGGAATTCATTTAATGAAAATTCTGGAAGAGAATTTGGGTTTTATCACTACCTCTAAAAATAAAGTACTTCCTTTGGAAGCTGTTTAGGCGCGTTTTACCTACCTCGGAGGCCCTTCACAAACGATTTGGTTTTGACAATTTCTTGTGTTCGGCGTGTGGAGAAAGCTCGGAGTCTATTGATCACATTTTCATTTCTTGTCAATTTGCAAAAATGGTTTGAAAACTTACAGGTATTTCATGGATTGATTTTTGGGCGCCGAATGCCTCGGTTAGTCATTGGTGGGATGTCATATCATTTAAACACGCCCATGGGGTGTTAAACGACCGAATTGTTTTTTCTTGTTTCATTTTGTGGTTTATTTGGAAGGCTCGTTGTAACAGATATTTCAAATCATTGTGTTGGTTCCCGGAGGATACTGCAAAATATGCTAATGAGGCATGGTTAGACTTTGAGCAGGCACATCATGAGGAGAGGGTAAATGCTAATTCTATTTCCTCCTCTCCTGTCTTGCAGCGTACAGACCCAACTTCAGATGTGATTAGGGCCTATGTCGATGCAGCCTGATTCCTGCTTTGCTGGCTTTGGAGCAGCTCTTTTCCGGGAGGATGGTACGGTTTTGGAAGCTTGGGCGTCCTCGAGATCGGCTACTAGTTCCGTCTTCGCAGCGGAGGCTCAAGCTTTACGTTGGTGTCTAAGTAGATGTCTTGCCATGGGAATAACGAAACTAGTTTGTTTTTCTGATATCCTGTCTTTGGCTAATTGTTGTGAGCTTGCCCCCTATTGACTCTGTGACTATTCTTGATGATATTAGGCTGATGATTTCCCATTTTGATCATGCCATATTATGTATTGTGGAAGAGAAAGCAACGAGTTAGCTCATAATCTCGTTGTTTTCTCTTTCAAATCTGATGTAGGTGTTTTTTGGCATGGGTGTACACCGGTTTGGTCATGTATAACTTAATATATTTTATTAATGTATCTTTTAATCGTTTGGGGAAAAAAATTTGATATGTATTTTTCATTATTCAGAATAATTTGGTTATGCCTTCTACAGTTTAACAAGCATCATTATGTTTTTTTATTTGACGGCCTTTGCTATTATACGTTTGTTTCTATATAGTAGGAAAATGTCATTACCTTTAGAATAAGTGAATGCTACTGTATCTCCTTGAACATTTCTTTTAAAAACATAAATAGACAAGTGTATGCATGTATGGAGGAAGAAACAAAAATAATGAGATAAATGGAGTGAAAAAATCTCGGGGAAAAAAAAAATGGTGTGAAAAATAATGAAGGTTACTTCAACTAAATTTGTACTCCTTTTATTTTTTTATATATATCGCAGAGAGAAGATTCACACAGATTAAGAAAGTAATTAATATGTCTCAAATATAGTGTTGGAAATGTATTTTTTTATTGGAGATATAAATACTTTGTTGGTAAATGTGTTTTTTTTTATTGGAAATGTAATTTTTTTTATTGGATATATAAATATTTTATTGGTAAAGGAGGAAAAAGTAATAAATGATGTATTGGTAATGTACAATGACAGATAAATAAAAAAATAAATAAATTGTGAAATGTGACAGATAAAAAAAACGGAGGGAGTATATATTTATTTAAAAAACATTATTACAACTTAAAATAGATAACAATATTAATGATTGGAAAATTTAATTTACAACCACTACACGACACCAATTGCTTGGCACCATTTGCTCTAAGGGGGATCCGTTTATGTGCAAATTAGTTATAAGGCCGTCGTTAGAGAATTAATGATCATTTATGACACTCCGAAATCTTATTTAGTTATAAGGACATTCTAATTTTAAGAAGAAAACTTATTTAGTTATAAGGACATTCTAATTTCAAGTGGATAAAGAAGAAAAAGGAAGGAAGAAAAAAAATATAAGATGAAGCGCTAGAAGAAAAAAAAAAACGCTGGAAGAAAAGAAAAAAAAAACACTGGGAAGAAAAAAAAAAAAAAAAGCATGACTAAAAAAAAAAAAATGAAAAAAAATGAAATTGATGATTTGTTTGTTTTTGTTGTTTGTTTTTTTTTTAAGATGCAGTGACATTGATGATTTTAGCAGTGACATTGATGATTTTAGCAGTGAAATTGATGTCTGAAGCAGTGACATTGATGACTTATGCAGGGACATTGATGACTTATGCAGTGACATTGATGTCTGATACAAGGACATTGATGACTTATGCGGTGACATTGATGTTTGATGCATGGACATTGATGTCCGATGCAGTGACATTGATGAATGATGCAGGGACATTAATTAAGCTAAACAAGATCGTCAAATGATTCAAGATCGTGTTAAAGAATTGAGGGATTCCACAATGAATCCAATTATCAGGAGGGCACAAACAACGTGTGGCCATTACAAGAGTCATAGTGAAGAGTCTTTGTGGTTTCACCAAACTTGTAATTCTATCCATATTAAAAGCTCCACATTTGGAGAAATGCAAAACAAGAGCGAGTCGATCGATGCAATTGTTAGGTTTCATGCGAAGACATTGATGACTTATGCAGTGACATTGATGTCTGATGCAGGGACATTGATGACTTATGCAGTGACATTGATGTCTGAAGCAGTGACATTGATGACTGTATTTACAATTAGATAATTGATGCAATGATATTGATGTCACCGCATATACAACTTGATACACACATTTGATAACTTTGTAAAGTAACTTTATTTCTTTGTTATCTTTAAATATTTGATTGATGTTGGTTTATTTGATTAGTGTTGGTTTAAATTTTCGATAACTTTGTAAAATAAGCGTATTTCTTTTTTTTTTTTGTTTAAATGCATATTTTACAACCAAAGGTATGCATAAATTGTTTCAATAACACGTCACTGCATAAATCGTTACAATAACACGTCAGTGCATAATTCGATACAATAAGACATCACTGCATAGATTGCTACAATAAGAAGTCACTGCATAAATCGCTACAATGAGACGTCATTGCATAAATCGCTACAATGAGATGTCACTGATCAAGGTTGTCAATGGATCGCGGCGGTCAATACATCATGGTAGCCAATGAATCGCGGCGGTGAATGCATCGGGGTGGTTAATGGATCCCGGTGGCCAATGCATCCGGTAGGTGGTCAATGCGTACGGTAATCAATACGCCACGTCGATTTTATGAAGAAAAAAATTGATTTTATGAAATTTATTCGGAAAAATATCAAATTTAATTTTAAAATAAAGAAGACGAAAAAATATGAATTTTAGTGAAAAAATTATGATGATCCGAGTTTTAGATCAAAATATATGACCTTTAGAAATATGGTGAATTATAAATAAAAAAACAAAAACAAAAAAAGAAAAAACCCACGCACAGTAATTTTTTTTTGTTTTGTTATGTTTTTTTTTTAAAAATTTTATTACTTTGAAAGCTTTTTTTTTTTTCCTTCTTCCTCTTTATCCACTTGAAATTAGAATGTCCTTATAACTAAATAAGATTTCGGAGTGTCCTATTATCCCTAATAAGTTGAAAATCAGTCCTTTTAAATAATTGGCCCTTTGTTTATTTAGTACACCCTTGAAAGATCTTTGTCTATTTAGTTCATCTACAAAGTTATTTACTTAAATAGCTTTTGCTTATATTTTTCAAAAATAATAATATGAATTGCCTAAAATAACCCTGCTTACTGAAGCATGGAGGACCAATGAATGAAAAGCAAGAGTGACCCCAATGGTGGTTATTTTACTCTTCCAATTTATCTTATTTTCCGTTCCAGATTTACTTTTTGAACAATCTATAAAACAACCAACTTCAATAACATTCCCTATACCATTTATCAAATTTATTTTTCTCTAACATCTCAACTATCTAATTTAACTACCAACACATTTTTTCTTTTTTTTAATACTTATTTTTACTTGTTTACAAAATCGGAATGAAAAATTATATATTTATAAAATGGTATTTTTTTTCTTTTGAACAAATAAGTGATTATGAGATCTATTGATTTATATGATTCTCATAATGATCAAAGATGTAAAAATATGTTGTGATACTTTGTTGTGTGGATGTAAATGAGTGGGTGGATAAATAAGTGTAGATAAATGATGTACTATTCATATTTTAATGATGTACAATCCCGCCTTCAAGCAAGTGGGTAGATAAATGAGTGTACTATTCATTTTAGCAGACACTTCAAATTTGAAGGGAAGCTTAATTTTTTTGGGGGATAAAGAAATAAATGGAGTGTTATTGTAGACATCAAGGTCTGACATTCTCCCTATACTATATTTTGGGGGTGGAAAAAAATTACCATTGGGGTCACTCTAAAGCAAACCATTGAAGCGAAATTCACTTACAAATGCATTTCTCATACATGCCGTAGTTGTTGGAAGGACCACTCTTTTGTGGAGCCTATCAAATAATAGATAAATAAAATAAAAGAAAAAAAGAAAAAAAATATCAAGTATTACTTAAGGGAATAATTTAGGTTAATTTTCCTCTAAACTTTTCATAACAAAAAGAGGCAAAAGAAAGAATTCGCTGATGTATTTGATGTTGCAGTGAGACCTTTCCAAGCGACGATCGGATATCGAAATGGACTCGATCGGGCAAAATTTGGAGGGCTTGCTTCGTCTCTTCTTCTTCTTCAATCTTAACGGTGGAATTGTCGTTTCAACGGTTCAATTTTAGGGAATTTTCCGCCACCTGACGATCGCGCGTTTTTGTAATATTTTTCAACTCTTATATTTTACATTCTTAGTTGATACTTTGGTGTAGTTGAGTTGGTTGATGTGCTTGAACCGTTGAGTTGGTTGATGTGCTTGAACCGTTATGTATTGCTCAAAAAAATATTGTTATGTAAAGTAAATGGCGGATATGGTATTTCGATATGTAATAGTGTTTACGACATTGATGTATAAAGTATAAGGATGTAGTGACGAATGAGAGACGGAAAATACATTGGAAAATATTCTTGTTTGTCAAAGTTTATCATGATATCGTGAAATAGGTTATTACTAAAAAAAGGAAAAAAGAAAAATATAAATAAAAATGTTGATCGATGTAATAGCAGTTAATCGGATTCGGGGGAAGAAATCAAAATTGGTCACCGCAGCCTCCAAGTGACGTGAAGCAAGCAGCTGAAATATTCTTGTTTGGTTTAGGGAGGCACAACTCTCTATCAAATGTCATAGAAAAATCGTTTAATGAAATATGCTTCTCGATAAAAATTATAATAGTCGCCGACATAAATTTTGTAGAAGTAGAAAATTCTCTATATATTATATTTGCACCTTCATAAAAAATTTTGAGAATCCCACACCCTTGCTCAGTACGTATATTCGGCAGTGTTGATAAACTTATGTGATTACTCGGAATGTTAAATAACAAGTGTGTCTGAAATCGTATGTTTTAAATCATTCATTTAACTTAGAAAAATCACATCAATATTTTATATAATATTTTTATTTTACAAACTCAAATATCATATTTCTTCATTCTAAAGAATTTACTATACAGAGTGAAAAAATAATCGAAAATATATATAATGGTGAATGGTAAAATAAATGTAATAAAGTTTGAAGTTTCAAATTATGAATAATGAAATAAAATAGCAAATTATAAAATTGAAGATGCAATGGTAAAAATAAATCATGCCATAGTTCAAAATATATATACAATTGAAGAAGAAAATGATATACAAACTCAAATATCATATTTCTTCATTCTAAAGAATTTACTATATAGAGTGGAAAAAATAATCGAAAATATATATAAGGATGAATGGTAAAATAAATGTAATAAAGTTTAAAGTTTCAAATTATGAATAATGAAATAAAATAGCAAATTATAAAATTGAAGATGCAATGGTAAAAATAAATCATGCAATAGTTCAATATATATTATTATTATTATTATTGTTATTATTATTATTTTAATAATAATATATATATACAATTGAAGAAGAAAATGATAAAAGAAGCAAAATGCTAAAATAATAATAATACATGCATTGGAGAATCGAACCCTGTTCTCCAGCTTTAAAATTAAAAGCCTAACCACTCCGCCAGGAATTAACATAATATTATTAAGGCGACTGCAAAATATATATAATATAACTAAGATAATATCAAAATATATCAGATATATTAATAAATTCTTAAAACCGAGGGAGGGCATACGCCTCCTCTCGGCCTCAATAGCTCCGCCCGAGCCGATGGTGGCACCAAAGATGGGACCTCCTCGATCATGGAGAAAACAAGGTCTTTGCGCTGTGTGCTCCACCAAGGTGCTTTTGCAAATATTACACATGTCCAATGGCATGGCATATTGGTATTAAATCTACCTAAGTCAAAAGATCGATTGTCGGGCAAATTTACGTGGATAATTGACACCGAGCTACCCGTCATGTAATAATTTAGTGAATGTCCGGGAGATTGAGAGTTGCCCGGCAGGACTTCCTGATGGTAGAACCTCTCATGCTACGCACGAAGGCAATGTCACTTTGCCGGGGATTGAAACTCAAAATGTTTTATATGTGCCAAATTTGGCGTGTCATTTATTATCATCACTCGGTTATTGGATGAACAAAATTGTAACCGGGGCGGATGTAACTTTATTGATAGTGGGCAAGCGCCCCGGCTGATCCGGAAAATACACTATTATGTATGTTGTGTTTTTTTCACCCCCCATAAAAATTTACACTCGCCCTTAGTATCGCCCCCCCTCACCCGGGATCCTGCGTCCGCCCCTGATTGTAACGTTCAACTCACTTCCACATTGTGTGTTATGCAGGACCGAGCGACAAGGAGGTAGATTAGAGTGGTGAACGCGTTGATGGACTATTCTTTTTCCGGGGGGTTCCACACGTCAAGGTTATGGAAATCGGTGGGAGTAATTCCATGGAGCTGTGGCACAAGCGGTTGGGACATCCATCAGAAAGAGTTCTTAAACAACTTCCTATGGTGAGTGATTTTAGTCAATTGAATGAAGACGGTTTGTGATGTCTGCTTTCGGGCTAAGCAACCTAGGAAAAGTTTTCCAAATAGTGATAGTATGGCTAGTAGAATATTCGAACTTGTTCATTGTGACTTGTATGGAACTCATTCAACATGCAGGCCTCATATTTCTTGATGATTGTTGACGATTACTCTAGATATGTGTAGTGTATTTACTTTATAATAAAATAAAAGTTGAAACTATATTTTTGGATTTTATGGCATTGATTGACCGGCAATTTAATGTGAAAATTTTGAGGGTTCGAAGTGATAATGGAACTGAGTTTAAGAATTTGCTTCCCCGTTTTCAAAAGGAATGAATCATTTTTGAGACTTCATGTGTCGGAACACCGCAACAGAATAGACGGGTTGAAAGAAAACACAAACACATTTTAAAGTAGCTAGAGCATTACGTTTCGAAGGGCATCTCCCTCTTAAATTTTGGGGGGAGTGTGTCATGACCGCGTGTTACTTGATAAATAGAACCCTATCTAGTGTGTTGGATTATAAAATGCCCTATGAATGTTTGTTTGGGAAACCACCAAGTTTTGATGCGATACGAGTTTTCGGTTGTCTGTGTTACGCACATAATCAACATCATAAGCATGATAAATTTGAGAGTCGTAGTCGGAAGTGTATTTTCTTGGGTTATCCGTTTGGCAAGAAAGGATGGACTCTTTTTTACTTGGACACAGAGGAGATATTTGTATCTAGGGATGTAAAAAAATTTGAGCATGTTTTTCCTATGGCTGAGCCTTCTACCTCCACTCCTCCTCAGCTTCCAGTGGAGGACGTTCCGGACGAAGGGGTGGAGTTTGGTGATTATGAGCAGATTGTGGAGTCATCCGCTCCTACTACGAATGAAGTTCCTGATGTATTATTTTTATATGATTAAAAATATGTTATATTATTATGTTTTATCAACGAATTCTATATAAAATATATGAAATTATGGTATAAAGTGTTAGTCTTTATAATTTAGAGTGTTTAGTAATAATAATAATAAAAAGTTGTAATTTTGTACCGATTTTAGTAAATCGGAGTGTAAATGTCGATTTACGTGGGTATTTGTGATGTTTTATTGCGATTTATAAACCAAGACCCGAGAATCGACATTTTGAAGTTTAATCATATCTCTACGGAATGATTTAGAAGTGCCACGAGTTTAAATGGTCAATTGAATAGCTTAAGTGGACAAGTAGCCAATCAATCTGGATAAGTAATAATAGAAAATATCTTCGACAAACGAATGGCTCATCAAAATGATATTTTCAAAAAAAGTGTTCTTCACAAAAGTTGTAGATTTTTCCGAGAGTGTTCCAATGCAATTTAAATTATGAAGATTGGAGGTCTAGAACTTAAACAGTGATCAAGTGGCTAATCGACTTGGATTAAGAAAAAATCCCGTAAAAGCTTCGGAGGAACACGAGGTCATCAAAAAAGCGTTATCTGGAGAAGAGTCCTTCATGAAAGTTGTAGAGTTTCTCGAGATCTTAATTTTGGCATTTCGTTTGCAATTTTTGGAGGTCCAGAACTCGAGATATGAATTTTAGAAGTTTAATAATTATATATAAAAATAATATCTCCTACGCATATCTTTGGAATGATCAAGTTAGTGGGGATCATCATTAGTCCGACCGATCCGGCCTAATACGGACCGTCCCGCCTTGGAAGTTTTTCTATATAAAGGAGCTCATTTGCGCGGCGTGGGATGTACCAAAATTTATATATATAACAGTCTATATATATATATATCTCCTTCTTCTTTTCTTTTTTTTTAGTAGTAGTAAATAAGGCCTTACGCCGTAATAATCGTTGTAATGCTCGAGAAAATCTCGGAAGTCGGTTTTGCTAAAGAAGTTGTAATGTCCGGAAGATACGATTTCTGAATCAATTGCCGTATTCGGGTAACTTTTCTTAAGTATTTATGTTTGTTTTTGTATTTTTTGTTGTTATAATGTTTTTAGGCTAAATATAATACTGGCCAAAACTATGTAATCGGTTTTATTTCGATCTTTTCGTTAAAGAAATGTTGTTAAGTTAAAATGACTAAAATTGAGTTAATTGAATCTTTTTCTATTTTGATCGTATTCGTATTGACATATTTAATAGATCTGAGGAATTCATAATCTAATTATGAATTGACGCCTCGTAGTCAGGATATGAAATAAAAGATAGAAAAACCGGAGGGTAAAATTGGCCGTGTGAACAACGTGATAACGAATCCGATTTCTAACCGGGGTAAATTTGTTTTGGGAGAAATGAATTTTATTATAATTTGTACTTTCGAGATCGTAATAATGTTAAATCATCAGTTTAATTGAAACTTAAACCGGAAAGTTGAATCGTCCGGCTTTGACAACCGGAGCCTTTAAAATAAAATTGACCGTTTGACGAACGGAATGACTCCTTTTTATCTAAAGGTAGATTTGTACTCGGGACCTGTTTAGATTAATTAGTTTACCGTAACAGTTGTGGATCTTGGACTGATGACAATGGACATATGACAATTTCATACACTCGTGTGAGGAGGAATTGTTTACCTCCAGGAGTGCACCGTTTCACTTACTCAATTGGACCTAAAATAAAAGGAGAGATCGAACACATTTCAATTAATCGAAAAGATCGTATAAACCAATTATATAAGTTTTGGCCAGTTCTCTAAAATTATCTATTAATATCTTGGTACCTATATATTTATATCTATATATATATTTTGCAATTTATGTACATCTATATATATTTATATATCTATATATATTATATTAGAATAACTATTAAATTACGTATTTATTTTGTGTTAACTAGAATAGTAGTGATCATGTGTAATAAAGCTGCGACTTAGATCGAGTTAATAATGACTCTTTGGTGTTTAACCACCGTAAAATAAATTACCAAGTTCCACGAGGATTCGACACTGACTCATCATACTAGCACTACGATTTGACCCGTACACCTTTGCCGGTTAGGATCTGATAGCCTAGAAAGGTCCGTCGACACAATTTTGGCGCCGTTGCCGGGAACGTCGCTAATTTCTTTTATGTGTCTATGGTTACTACTTGTATTAGCTTAAAATTCTAGAGAATAAGTCAACACTTTTCTTATCTCATTTCTATTTTATTTTTAGTTGGTTGTTACCTTTTAGGAAAATTACCAATTTTACTACTATTAAATTCGTATTTATTTTCTATTTTAGTTAGTTGATGACCGTAAGTGGTAAGGCCCTCTCTCGTTCCTTATAAGCTGACATAAACACTTACGAAAAGCGCAAGTAGAGAGTAGAGTAACGCGTCATACTAGTCGGGGAAATCGACCAAGAATCATCTTCAAACGAAATACGAGAATGGTTTGAAATCGGTGATGAAACACCTGAACAAGAAATTTGGAACATGCTCTGGGCATGGACAAAACCTGTTAACCCTAATAATAATAATAATAGAAATAATCAAAATCGGAACCGAATAATCGTAATAATCCACCAAACCCGAGACCTATATGTGATCAAGCAGTAGAAGAAACCGGACTAATAATCCCATACTTTTACCTAATGAAGGAGCGAATAATTTGAAATTAAGTCTCATCTTTTGGTTTAATTGACGCAAGAGCCCAATTCTAGGAGAGGATGATGAAGATCCACATCATCATCTCTATCTTTTTGAAGAACTGTACAATACTGACCAAAAGTCAAGGTGCTCATAAGGAATTAACGAGAATGACTATGTTTCCTTTTTCTTTAAAAGGACGAGCCCGAGATTGGTTTATGTCTCTTCCACATCATTCACTTACTAGTTGGGAGGAGATTCAAACTGAATTTACAAACAATATTTCACTCTGGACGAAATTTGGAATTAAAAGTCGAGGTTGCTAACTTTAGACAAGGATCCGAGGAAACTCTTGGGAATGCGTGGGAAAGGTTTAAAAATTGTTAAGAACGTGTCCCGATCATGGTTATTCCTTAGATATGCAAATTCAACTCTTACGTAAGTAAATTGAGAAAAGACTCACGTGCGGATGTAGATCATGCATGTGGTGGTTAGTTAATGATGAGTGAAGCTCAAGCAGTTCTGATGCTATAGAAAAGATTTCCAAAAATAACGAGAATGTGGGAAACCGGTTCTAGCACCGAAAAAGTAGCTTTGCGGGGAGAATGTACGTCCTAATACGGAAGTTCTAGCACACTTGGAGAATTTGAGTAGGAAATTTGATGGTTTACAACGAGATAAGAACCAAAATTCGAGAAAATAGTACACCAAATGAATACTCAAGTCATGATAATGTGGCATTAGGGAGTGAAGAACCAACAGGATATTCGAGGAGGAGGTGAGTTTTCTTCAAAGAAAGATAGGAATTTGAACAATGCATACTCAAACTCATTCAATGCTATTAGAAGAGATCATCCTACTTATCGATGGTGCTGAAAACCCTAGTAAGCCAGGACAACCGCCATATCCAAATCCCCATATAGGAATAATAACCAAGTTTATCAAGAAAGTACATCTAATCGAAATTTACAATCATTACCAAGATCCTATCCTCAACATACCACTCAAAGTATACCAAGAACTCAGAGTTCAACTCAACTGCGAAGGAGTTGAAAAATGGGAAAAACTAATGGAAAATATGATGGGTGTAGTATCTACTCAAGCTAAGAATATGGAAACGATGATGACTTCTATTGGTACAGTCACTAAAGATATGAGTACAATAAAAACATCTATGAGTGGACATGATACCGTAACGAGAACAATAGAAGCCTCATTAAGGAATATGGAAGATCATTTGAGTAGGGAAGGTGAGCGTAACAACAAGTAGACCCTGGGAGGATTACCAAGCAACACCGATGTAAACCCAAGAGAGGTAAATGTTGTGGTTACGAGAAGTAGGAAGCTTAGTGGAAGCAATGGAGTAGAAAACTTTGGGAATAATGAAGTAGAAAATGATTTAGATGGAAAGAATGATGAAACTAAAGATAAAGATGAATTCACTGACGAGGAAGAAGAAATTATAGATAAATTCTTGAAAAGGAATAAAGTTTGGAACTTTGAAAATGAAGGTGAAAATTGGGTAAAAATCCCTAGGATTTTGAAAGACCCTATGGATAAAGATTTAAGGAATTTATTCAAGGAACATGTTAGAATAAATGAGAAGCAGGAAGAATCGAAAAAATCAAGCAGAGATTGATTCAGGGGAACAATTTAAAGGAAAAATTCAAGAACACAAAACATGGCGACTAAGTAATACTCAAAGGTTTAAGGAAAAAGGAAAAGAGAAATTGACTAAGGAGCCAAAGGTTATAGATTTAGAATCTTTACCCTACCCTCCTAAAGATCAAATCAAAAGGCAAAAGCGATAAGAAGTATGCTCGTTTCCTTGATACCTTTAAGTCATCTTCATGTTAATATCCTCATTATTGAAGCTCTGATTAATATACTCGCCTATGGAAAGTTTCTGAAAGATATACTATCAAATAAGAAAAAATTAGAGAATACGAGAATATATGCCTAAATGAAGAATGTTCTGCAGTCACAACATAAGTTACCACCTAAACTGAAAGATCCTGGAAGTTTTACGATTCCATGTGAAATTGGAGGATTTCTTTTAAGAAAGTCTTATGTGATCTTGGAGCTAGTATAAATCTCATGTCTTATGAGGATTATAAAAAGCTAGGCATAGGAAAGCTTACTAAGATCGAAATGACTCTTGCAAATGGCGAGATAGATCGATTAAGTACCTAAAGGAATGATTAAGGATGTCTTGGTTAAAGTAGACAAATTCTATTTTCCATGAGATTTTGTAGTTATGGAAATGGAAGAAGGATATTCAAATACCTCTTATTCTAGGTCGTCCATTTCTAGCTACAGGAAGAACTTTAATCGATGTTCATAAAGGAGAGTTAATTTTGAGAGTCAATGAAGATGAAGTTGCTTTCAATATTTTTAAAGCTATGAACCATCCATATACATCACGAGAATCATGTTCTTTTATAGAAGATATTCATTACATCTATGATAATCGATTACCAACTTTTGAAGACGAGGTTAGAAGAATGCTTAACTCATCTATCTATAAAGAAGATGAGGAAGACATTGAAATGAAAGAGATAATCCTTTCTCTACAGATAAAGGAAGCTTTACTTTTAAGCCACCATGGCATAAGTATTTGGAGTTAGAACTAGAAGGACCGGTTCTTAAATCATCAATAGAAGATCCGCCAAAGAATGCGGAATTGAAACCGTTACCTTTAAATCAAAAATATGTTTTCTAGAAAGCGATAATCTATTACCGATTATTATATCATCTACTTTAAGCGAAAGCGGCAAGAAGATCAATTAATAAGAATGTTAAGAAAGCATAAAAAGCTTTTGGATGGGCGATTGCCGATATTCGAGGTATTAGCCACGAGATTTGTGTTCATAAGATAATTACGAAGAGGATGCTAAACCTTGTATTCAACATAACGCCGCCTCAACCAATTCTGATTAATCGTCAAGAAAGAGGTCATTAAGCTATTAGAAATGGGAATAATCTTTCCTATATCGGATAGTGAATGGGTTAGTCCAACTCAAGTTGTACCAAAGAAAGGAGGTTTCACGGTGAAAGAGAATGATAAGAATGAATGGATTCCAACAAGGGAAATTACGAGGATATCGAATGTGCATTGATTTTAGAAAACTAAATGATCATACTAAGAAAGATCATCATCCACTTCCATTCATAGTTCAAATGTTGGAGCGTTTAAGTGGTCATAAGTATTCTTGTTTCTTAGATGGTTATTCGAGGTTATTTACTGATCTTCATTGCGGCGGGGAGATAGAAAAAACTACTTTCACATGTCCTTATGGAACTTTCGCGTATAAAAGAATGCCGTTTGGTTTATGTAATGCTCTGCTCGTTTCAAAGATGTATGATGTCTATATTTTACGATATGGTTGAGAAATTCTTAGAAATTTTTATGGGCGACTTTAGTGTTTATGGAGATTCTTTTGGTAAGTGTTTGTCGCACTTAGAAAGAGTTTTACAACGTTGTGAGGATACCAATTTAGTTCTAAACCGGGAAAAATGTCATTTAATGGTATCGGAAGGAATTGTTTTAGGTCATAGAATCTCTGAAATAGGAATTGAAGTTGATAAAGCTAAAGTCGAGGTGATTGAAAAATTACCGCCACCGTTAATCTAAGGACTCTAAGAGGATTTCTTGGACATGCGAGGATTTTATAGGAGATTTATTGCAGATTTTTCAAAGATAGCAAAGCCGTTAAGTCATTTGCTTGAAAAGAAGTATCTTTTAACTTTGATAGTAAATGTATGGAGCGTTTAAGACCACTGCGAAAGTTGGTTCTTGCACCGTTTTTGGTAGCACCAGGCCGAATTTACCTTTTGAAATTATGTGTGATGCTAGTGATTTAGGTGTAGGAGGCTGTTTTTAGGTCAAAGGTACAATAGAATTCTCAAAGCTATTTACTATGCATCCCACACATTAAACGCAGACTCAACTAAATTATGCAACTACGAGAAAGGCTGTTGGTGTGATTTTTGCCTTAGATAAGTTTAGATCGTATATTGTCGGTTCTAAGGTAATAGTCCACACAGACCATTCAGCTCTGAAGTATTTACTGAGTAAGAAGGATGCGAAACCACGTCTTCTTAGATGGATTCTCCTACTACAAGAATTTGATATTGAAATTAAAGATAAAAAAGGAAGTGAAAACGTAGTAGCAGATCACCTAAGTAGAATGGAGACTGAGGAAGAGATAGGGAATGAAATTAAAGATTCATTTCCTGATGAACAACTATTTAGAATAGATACTCCTTCAACCATGCAATTATTAAAAAATAGGATTCCCTCTAAGGAAATCTCACCTTGGTTTGGAGATATCATTAATTACTTAACCTGTGATTATATTCCGTCTCATTGGACTTGGCAACAGAAAAAGAAATTCTTTTATGACTTAAAATTTTATTCTTGGGGAGGAACTGGACCTTTTCCGTAAATGTTACGATGGGATAATCGAAAAATGTGTGCCTAATAATGAAACTTTAAGTATTTTATCATTTTGTCATGATCGTGAGGCGGGAGGACATCATGGAGGATGGAAAAGCGCTTTTAAGTTTTACAATGTGGTTTTATTGGCCTACATTATATAAAGATGCTTATAAATACGTTAAATCTTGTGAATCTTGTCAAAAATGGGAAATGTATCTAAAAACATGAAATGCCTATGCAACCTATTTTAGAATGTGAGTTATTTGATGTTTGGGGTATAGATTTCATGGGACCTTTTCTATATCGTTTGGAAAAAGATTTATTCTTGTAATGGTAGATTATGTTTCAAAATGGGTAGAAAGTGAAGCTCTTCCCACTAATGATACCAAGGTTGTCATCGATTCCTTAAAAGAACATATTCACTAGATATGGCATTCCGAGGGCAATCATTAGCGATAGAGGTTCGCACTTTTGTAATAGACCATTTACTAAGTTAATTGAGAAATATGGTGTAACACATAAACTAGGAGCATACATCATCCATAAAACCGTGTGGTCGGTAGAGGTGTCAAATAGAGAAATCAAAAGAATCGTGGAAAAAGCAGTTGATTCAAATCGTAAAAGCTGGGCAATTAAATTAGATGATGCGTTATGGGCGTCTGAGAACGACTTTTAAAACACCAATAGGTTGTTCTCCTATAAGCTAGTCTTTGGTAAGTCTTGTCATCTCCTAGGTTGAGTTAGAACACCGAGCCTTACGGGCTATTAGATTTCTAAATTTCGATCCTAAGGTGTCGGTGATCATAGATTGCTTCAATTAATGAGAACTAGAAGAATTTCGTCTCGATTCTTATGAAAGCGCTTCGAATCTACAAAGGAGCATACGAAGTCCTTCCATGATAAGAGAATCTTTAGCGTGAGTTCCATGTAGGTGATCGAGTGCTTTTGTACAATTCACGTTTAAAGTTGTTTCGGGTAAGCTTAAATCAAGATGGACGGAGTCCATTTAAAGTAACACGGGTTTACAAAGCTGGAGGCATTGGACTAAGCGATGGAAATACAACTTTTATAGCCAATGGACCTGAGAGTAAAGTTATTTATAGAGGAGAAGAATCACACCGAAAGAAGAAATAATGCTCTTGATTGATCCCCAACAAATTGAAAAGCGAGAGAAAAAAAAAAAAAAAAAAAAAAAAAAAAGAAAAAAAAAGCGAGAAACTGAATCGGCCAAATACCAGTGCTATCTATCTTTACTCTACTTTTACGTAATTTTAATTATGTTTAAACTCTTTTAAATCTTTTACGGATAGGCGTAAAAGAATGGATGTCTTTTAGATAGAATAGGAGTTTTTATTTTACTTTTGAAATTAGGCCTTGATAAAGATGTCGCGTTTTCTATAGAAGCTTTAGTTTTTGAACAAAACAAGAAATTGTTGAGAGAGATTAGATTAAGAGAAGTATGTAATGGAATATCAAGAAGTGCGATAAAAGAAGAAGGGCAAAGTTTCTAATGAGATCACGAGAATCTGTGGAAAAAGTAGAACATGTTGGACGCGTGGGAAAAACACAACCGAGATCCCGGGATGAGTGTTTGAATATTGTTAGGAAGGAGCGATTAGGTGGTTATCCGAAAATCCCGATGGAATTCGAGAGATAATTCAAATGCCTCGTTTTTAGGAGTTAGGTTGATCGGCGTTATATCGAACTTTGGAGGATTTAGAAATCGAAGAATCAGGAACCCCTTAAGTTCGAGTCTTTTATTTTATTTTATAAAATTTTCGCATAACTTCTGAGAATTTTATAAAATTGGATCTTTATGAAAATTTGAGGAGTTTTATAAAAGTTTTATAAAAGTTGTTTTAATTTAAACGTTTTATAAGAATTGATATAAATTTATTAAATTTTTATAAGCTTTTTATTAAAGTGTTATAAGGATTTTATTAAATTTTTATAAATTGTTATGAAATTATAAAAGTTCCTTCAAATTTTATTTTAAGAAAATTTTATAAACTTATTTTTAAGACTTTAAATAAGTTTTATTAGAATTTGTATAAGTTTTATTCAAAAATCATAAAAAAATCGAAAAATAGAAAAATTGTTCACGGACCGATCCGGCTTAATACGGACCGGTCCGAGTCTAAAACATAAAGCAGGCGGGGACCCTTCTTTTCTTCTTCTTCTTCTTCCTAATTTTTTTCTAACAACCGCACTTTGCACTTAAACCCACCTTACGAATTTTTTACTTTCCTTCCACAAAATTCATCTCACACTACACCACTACTTGATTTCTTCTCATTATCATCTCCTCTCTTCAACACAAAGTGGAAAATTCAAAAGGGTCAAGAACAAGCTCCATTCATTCCGGCAACTTTAACACTTTTCCGGCCTATTTTTCAACGTTTTCTACACTTTAAGGTATAATCTAGTTTATTTAGTTGTTAATTTACGTATTTTCATAATTTTTAGATTAATTTCAAGCTGTTTTGATTTTTGAATGTGTTGTGACATTATTATTTTTTTGCTGTTTTTGTTGTTGTTTTTGTTGATTGGCATTACCAATATCGTAGAATGGTTGAGTCAGTACTAGAGTCTCTAAAAGAAAATCAAAATTCCAATTTCAACTCTGTCGTAGAGCACGATAATTTTATCACTGAGGAGGAAGTCGTAAGTTTTGAAAGAACCGCATCACCTGAAGCTAAGAAAGCGTATACAAAAATTTATAGTAAGTGTGATGTTACGGTTGAAAAAGGGTTTAGATTTGGATGACTTAGGTGATGAAGTCAAAAATATCTTTAGAAGCGTCGATGGTTAGATTTAGCGACGAGAAGGGAAGGTGAGATTAACACGACTATAGTAGTGAGTTTTATTCGGTTTTATCTACTATGTCGGAAGAACGACTTACTCGGTCGGAAACTGTGTACCTTCTGAGCGAAATATTCCTTTTAACCTGCCGTCATTAATGCAATTTTAGGAGTTGAGGTTTTCTGATGAGGAGGATTACGGGGTAGTCTATAATTTAGATGATCCTGCTAGTTTTGAGCGGCCTCGCCACGAGCCCAGGTGTTTTTGACCCGACCAGCGGTGTGGGTTGAAAATCGGTTTAATTACGGGGCTCTGTTTTAGAGGTTTAAGGGCAATTAAAAGATTTATTAGCCATAATCTCTATCCTTCTCGTAAACACACTTTGCTTTTGGAAAGGAAGATGTTTGTATTGCAGGCTATGGTAAATGATGTTAGAGTGGATGTTGGAAAGGTCATGTTTAAGAGGATTTTTGAGAGTATTGTCATCGCCAGACCAGGGAGTCATCTTTACTTCCCTTGTTTTATCTCTGATTTATGTCGTAGGTTGGGAGTACCATTCCTGCCTAATGACAAGTTATCTCTGGCCGATGGAAATCTGATTGGACCTAGTTTGACTAGTCTTCCGGATGGTAGTATTAGTTCTTTGCTTAGAAGGCGTCAAACTCGGCCCGACTCCACCGCTTTACATCTTCTTCTTTTCCATCTTTTTCTAGTCGGCCTCAACAAACTCCTTTCTCCAACACTATCACATATGACATGTTTCAATCCTTAGTGATGAGATGTTGCGGCGTGGTCAAGCCAATGTGGCTTTATTATTTGAAGTACTAAGCGGTGGTGTGATGATATTCGTAGAGGTTTAGAAGGAACGGCGATTGCTTCGTAATCCTACTGATGATCTGCCTATCCACCTTGTCGATCGATCCATATACCTTACCACGTTGGGAAACACCTATTCCACCACGATCGAGCTTTCATCCATCGTCATATCCTTTTGGAAGCCAATCTAGTGGGGCAGGTGTATTTTCGACAGGTGTTCAGAGACCAGCGATGTCGAGTTGGGGAGGATTCACTGAGTATGCACATGTCACGTCTGGCATGAGTTCGATGGGTCTTGATAGTTCGATCGGGACCACGACTTGACTCATCCATCGACTTCTCGATCGTTTCCAAGTTCGAGTTTTCAAGTTGATCCGAGGAAGATTATGATGAAGATTGAATTTTAATGATTGATTAAACATGTTTACTACACATTTTATTGCATTCGACTTTTGTCATTTAACTATTGGTTTATTTTCAATTTTCGTTACAATAGATTTTATAAAATTTTGGTTTGCATTTTAAATCGGTTTAGTTTTTATAAAAACTATAAAGAAAAAAAACCCAAAAATAATTTTCGTATAATTACTACGTCATTTTATAAAATATAATGTGTCGTTTTATCCGTTAAGTATCAAGTTAAATTAACTTTACAATGTATCTTGAGGAAAGAGTTAGTAATAGGCACGTGAAGTAAAAAATAACCAAAGTTCAAATTGACTTTCACCTCTCATCCCTCGATTAAAAGCGAGGATGAGGCCGGACCGGTCCGGCCTATACTCGACCCGATCCGTGAAGGGTAACGACATGACTCATTTTTTGAGTCCATCTCTGTTCATCCACGTATGTATTACTTTCTATCTATATAAAGGAGGCCAGGGAATGAGGAAAGGATACAAATTTCTTTCCTTTGCCTATCTACTTCCAACTGTAATTTTATTTTTTATCAAGTTTTAAAAATGTCGAACCACTCCTCACCATCTGTAAATTCTTACGAGCCTAATACACGGATCATCCGGAATCGCAAGCCTCTAATGAGTATAAATTTACACCTCGTTTTTGCTAATTCTCCAATCCTATTGGAGAAAGGTTTGAATTTTGATAAAATTGATCGATGGGGTAAAACTCTCATTAGGAGTTTCGGTTGGAAAAAATTTGTCGATTACACCGAGAGGGCGGGTAAATGTCTCGATAGTGCGAGAATTTTATTACTGCGCTTATGACGACATCTATGATCGATATCACACAGATTGTTCTAGTAAGAGGAGTGGCTGTTCCCTTCTCTTCATCTATTATCAACCAAATTTTTGAAATTCCACCAGTTTCTATGCCACATTTTGAAATGCAATGGGGACTACAAAATCCCTCTAATCATTTGAATAAAGTACACGAGTCTTTCCAATGTCTGTTCCCGCTTTTTGATACAAATCACGACATGTCTACACGAGCTTTACTTCCACATCTAAAGGCGTGGAAGCATTTTATAAATTCTCGAGTTTATCCCACCTGGGATTTTGGAAGTTTGGCTGAGAATGAAATGCTTCTACTTTTTGCTTTGGCATTCGGTGTATTTGTTGATTGGGGTATATTGATTCAAAGGACAGTGTTGGAGTTTGCAATAACCAGAGGTAGTAGGGGGAAACCTATGCCTAATTCTTGGTTGATATCACGTTTGTGTATTCTTCTCAATGGAGTAGAAGAGCTGGAGACGGATGAAATTTTTCCGTCTAGAGATAGTCGGTTTGGATTGCTACCGGTTGATACACCGGGTTGTTAAATCTACTATCTAGAGAGTTGTTAGTAGTTTGTTAGTAATATTTAAGTTTTAATAAGTTAATTTAAGTTAAGTTTGCGAGTCCTTTAGTTAAGTTTGTAATAATGTATCTTGTTTAATATATATGTCTTAGTTTTTTAAGTTGTTTGTTTTTATTTAATGATATAATTAGTATACGCTAAAAAAAAAAAAAAAAAAATCGGAAAAATAACGTTGATAGATAATTTTAATTTTATTTTCGAACCTACTTCTTTACTACTTATTGAACATCGGGACGATGCCACTTCGTAAGTGGGGAGTAGAGTTAGGTTAGAAAATTCATTAAAATTTTCGAAAAAAAAAAAAAAAAAAAAAAAAAAAAATTAAAAATAAATATAAAATAAATATAATTATATGTCTAATTTAGATTTTAAGAAGATTTTAAGTTTATATAATGGAGTAATTAATATTAGATATTGTTTTTATAAAATTATATAAGTATGATTGATATTTATAAGTAAAATTTTTAGAATCATTTTCAATACGAATTATGAATTTGGAATTGGATTAAGTTTATTGATTTTTGGCACCACAAAAATATAACTATAGCCAAATAACCTACCTCAGCCTTGATTAGAGTGATCAAGACCTCACTCGAAATTGTCAATTATGATTAAATAACCGAGCTTTAGCTATTTTGGTCTACATTTCCTTGAAATACCGCAAGTTTATGCGTCGTATTATAAAAGAGATGGTGACGTAAAAGCTAAATTTTGGTATATCTTTGAGATTGGAAAAATTAGATAAGTAGTAGTATATTCGATCTTACCTCATGACACTTGCAACATAGCCGATTTTGGTAATAAGTTCGGATATATTAATTAAGAACGAAGCACCATATTTACACAGAATTAATCAAATATCAGGTATCTTCCTTATCTGTGATTAACAACTTAAAAATAAAAAGAACAAATCGGATGTAGCTACCAATGATTGGAGTGAGTAGGGTATTATCACGAAATGTCCTATATCACTATGAGGTAATTAAGCTCCGATTGCTGATGATAGTAGTCCAAATTTAGGGTATTATCACGAAATGTCCTATTCTTTGGGAATGAAGGCACAAGATAAATTGAAAAAGGAAAAGTTGAATCATAAGATCTCAGGAATTATTACAAGTTTAAGGAAACCGGACTTGTAATTTTCGATCGAAAGAGTAGTACTCCGATCAATCTTGATGAAGCAATGCCTGTAAGTTTGATTTTCTACACACACTCACGCTTTTAGTTCTTAATCTCTAAAAAAAAAAAAAAAAAAAAAAGAAAAAATCTGAAAAAAGATGCTGAGAATATGTTTTTTTCAAAAATATGAAGATGTAGGTACGTACGACTTGCCTCTTTCTCTTTTTGATTTCCTTTTTTCCGATTAACCAACATCTTGAAGCCATTTTTGTCAATTACTTTACTGAAATTTCCGATTCCAGAATTTCATAATAGTTGCGATTAAAAATAATTCTGATATTTTATTTATACTTCTTAAGTATTACATATATAATTTTATCTAAATAATATTTAATCTTAAGTTATTTCAGATTATATACTTTTTCTGTTTCTCTTAAGATTTTAAATTAAGATAGATAATATATTTATAATATTGACAAAATATATTATAATCAAAAATTATACTATCTTTTATTACAGCTTATTTTTGCTCGAGGGACGATCAAAAGCTTAAGTGGGGAAGTAATTTGATGTATTATTTTTATATGATTAAAAATATGTTATATTATTATGTTTTATCAACGAATTCTATATAAAATATATGAAATTATGGTATAAAGTGTTAGTCTTTATAATTTAGAGTGTTTAGTAATAATAATAATAAAAGTTGTAATTTTGTACCGATTTTAGTAAATCGGATTGTAAATCATCGATTTACGTGGGTATTTGTGATGTTTTATTGCGGATTTATAAACCAAGACCCGAGAATCGACATTTTGAAGTTTAATCATATCTCTGGAATGATTTAGAGAGTGCCACGAGTTTAAATGGTCAATTGAATAAACTTAAGTAGTGGACAAGTAGCGTCAATCTGGATAAGTAATAATAGAAAATATCTTCGACAAACGAATGGCTCATCAAAATGATATTTTCAAAAAAGTGTTCTTCACAAAAGTTGTAGATTTTTCCGAGAGTGTTCCAATGCAATTTAAATTATGAAGATTGGAGGTCTAGAACTTAAACAGGTGATCAAGTGGCTAATCGACTTGGATTAAGAAAAATCCCGTAAAAGCTTCTGGAGGAACACGAGGTCATCAAAAAAGCGTTATCTGGAGAAGAGTCCTTCATGAAAGTTGTAGAGTTTCTCGAGATCTTAATTTTGGCATTTCGTTTGCAATTTTGGAGGTCCAGAACTCGAGATATGAATTTTAGAAGTTTAATAATTATATATAAAAATAATATCTCCTACGCACATCTTGGGAATGATCAAGTTAGTGGGGATCATCATTAGTCCGGACCGATCCGGCCTAATACCGGACAGTCCGGCCTTGGAAGTTTTTTCTATATAAAGGAGCTCATTTGCAGCAGCGTGGGATGTACCAAAATTTATATATATAACAGTCTATATATATATATATCTCCTTCTTCTTTTCTTTTTTTTTAGTAGTAGTAAATAAGGCCTTACGCCGTAATAATCGTTGTAATGCTCGAGAAAATCTCGGAAGTCGGTTTTGCTAAAGAAGTTGTAATGTCCGGAAGATACGATTTCTGAATCAATTGCCGTATTCGGGTAACTTTTCTTAAGTATTTATGTTTGTTTTTGTATTTTTGTTGTTATAATGTTTTTAGGCTAAATATAATCTTCGCCAAAACTATGTAATCGGTTTTATTTCGATCTTTTCGTTAAAGAAATGTTGTTAAGTTAAAATGACTAAAATTGAGTTAATTGAATCTTTTTCTATTTTGATCGTATTCGTATTGACATATTTAATAGATCTCGAGAATTCATAATCTAATTATGAATTGACGCCTCGTAGTCGAGGATATGAAATAAAAGATAGAAAAACGGAGGGTAAATTGGCGTGTGAACAACGTGATAACGGAATCCGATTTCTAACCAGGGGTAAATTTGTTTTGGGAGAAATGAATTTTATTATAATTTGTACTCGAGATCGTAATAATGTTAAATCATCAGTTTAATTGAAACTTAAACCGGAAAGTTGAATCGTCCGGCTTTGACAACCGGAGCCTTTAAAATAAAATTGACCGTTTGACGAGCGGAATGACTCCTTTTATCTAAAGGTAGATTTGTACTGGGGACTGTTTAGATTAATTAGTTTACCGTAATAGATTGTGGATCTTGGGTGATGACAATGGACATATGACAATTTCATACACTCGTGTGAGGAGGAATTGTTTACCTCAGAGTGCACCGTTTCACTTACTCAATTGGACCTAAAATAAAAGGAGAGATCGAACACATTTCAATTAATCGAAAAGATCGTATAAACCAATTATATAAGTTTTGGCGATTTCTAAAAATTATCTATTAATATCTTGGTACCTATATATTTATATCTATATATATATTTTGCAATTTATGTACATCTATATATATTTATATATCTATATATATTATATTAGAATAACTATTAAATTACGTATTTATTTTGTGTTAACTAGAATAGTAGTGATCATGTAATAAAAGCTGCGACTTAGATCGAGTTAATAATTGACTCTTTGGTGTTTAACCACACGTAAAATAAATTACCAAGTTCCACGAGGATTCGACACGACTCATCATACTAGCACTACGATTTGACCCGGTACACTTTGCCGGTTAGGATCTGTATAGCCTAGAAAAGGTCCGTCAGCAGTTCCTCCCATTGTAGGGGGACGAACGATGACGATGAGGTTGGATATTCATATGAGGATGCGATCAGTGTGAGTGAGACAGTGATAGGAGAAGTCGAAGAGTTGGGAAGAGGAAAACGGGCAAAGTATTCAAATTCGAGGTACCATGAGTTTGTGACACATACGACAGAGGAAAAGAGAAGTCCTTCGACGCGCTCATCTGATCCATCGACTTCCTCGTATTCTCAGATCCTCTTTTACACTTTGTAGATATTCCCGCTTTTACGACACGCATAGAAGATATCTAGCAATCAGGATCGCATGAAATCCTCCCCGGTCATTTAAAGAAGCGGCGAAGTATGACGGTTGGCGGAAAGCTATGGGTGAAGAAATATGTGCATTGAAGGACCAGGGTACGTGGGTCCTGCAGAAATTACCACCTAGCAAGAAAGTGCTAGGTAGCAAATGGGTTTATATGGAGAAATATGATGAATTTGGGAAACTTAAATGGATGAAAGCATGTTTAGTGGCATTCGGGAACCACTAGGTGGAAGGTATTGATTATCACGAGACCTTTGCTCCCACAGCAAAGATGGTGAAAATTCATGTTTTCTTACCAGTGGCCGCTGTTAGGAATTGAGAAATTCATGAGATGGACGTGCACAACACGCTCCTGCACAGGGATTTGGATAAAGAGATCTATATGAAAATTCTTCCGTGTTTTATGCAAAACCATCCAAACTTGGTGTGTCGTGTGCAAAAATATTTGTATGGGTTGAAGCAGGCCTTGCGATGTTTGGTTTGTAAAGTTGGCATCGGCATTGAAAACTTATGGGCTTCGGCAATGTGACTCGACTAGTCTTTATTTACATTGGTTCACGGGGACATCCGTATTAGTGTTCTTGTATACGTTGATGCCATAATACTTGCATGGAATAATAGTATCGCCTTACGCGCGTTTTCAAGAGTACTTGGGACGCTTTTTAAAATGAAATATTTGGGAAATTTGAAGTACTTTCTTGGGTTATAGGTGGCAAGAAATCAGCAAGGCGTATTTTTGTCTCAACGAAAATATAAGTTGGAAATTATTGAGGAGATAGGTTTGTTAGGTGCGAGATCGGCAGAATTCTCCATGGAACAAAATCATCAGTTGGCGGTTTCCGAGGGAAAATTATTGGATGATCTTAGAAAATATAGACGCTTGGTAGGGCGGCTTATTTATCTTGGAGTTACGCGCCCCGACTTGGCTGATTCAGTTCATATCTTATCTCAGTTATATAGGCACCAAGGGAAGAACATTCTGCGGCTGCGCTCCGTGTAGTTCGGTACTTGAAGAAAAATACGGGTCAACGAGTTATTTTGCAGTCAGATAGCCCTTTGCGTTTGGAAGGCTGGTGGTATTCGGATTGGGCAAGTTGCCCGCTTACTCCTCGGTCCTTAAGTGGATGGTTTGTGTTGTTTGGGACCTCACCGGTTTTGTGGAAGACCAAGAAATAGCATACGGTTTCCCTAACTTCAGTTGAGGCTGAGTATCTCTATGGCTGCCACTACTTGTTAATTGAAGTGGCTTCGGCAGCTCCTTGGTTACTTGGGTGTTTGCATTCCCGACGGTATTCCGCTTCATTGTGATAGTCAATCTACATTATACATTGCCCAGAATCCAGTGTTCTATGAGCGGACAAAGCACATTGAAGCGGATTGTCATTTTGTTCGTGATGCGATTACGTATGGTCTCATTTCTCCCACGTATGTTCCTACACGGGTCCATCTGGAGAATATCTTCACAAAAGCTTTGGGGAAGCAGCAGTTCAAATTTTTGTTGCGCAATTTGGGCGTTCGGGATCTTCATGCTCCAACTTGTAGGGGTATTACGACATATTATTATTTAATATTTTATATTGTTATGTAAAGTAAATGGCGGATATGGTATTTCGATATGTAGTACGGTGTCTGACTTTGATGTAGTGATGAATGAGAGACGGAAAATACTTTAGAAAATATTCTTGTTTGTCAAAATTTATCAAACACTTTTGTATCATTTTTTGCCGATTAGTGGAGATTTTGTGGTCCTCGGCCTCGTGATTTTACTCTCTCACATTAAAAGGGATTTTCCATGTTAAAATTGTGGTGTTATCTTGTTGTGTTTCGTTTCGCTTTATTTGGGATTTAGCTTCGTTGGGGTTGCCTTGTTTAATTCCGTTGTGTGTCATTGGGAAGACTTTGTGGGTATTTGTGATACGTGTGGTACTATGGTTATTTGTTTTCCCAACAAGTGGTATCGGAGCACCGGTTATTTGATTTGGTTTTGAAGTGTTTTTGGTGAACCTTTTTGTTATTGGTGAAATGGAAGCCAACTTGAATAGAATGATCACTTTGAATGAGTTTAACTATGCCATATGGAAAAATAAAATGGAGGATCTTTTCTATGAGAAAAATTATTTCTTGCCGGTCTTCTATGTTGAAAAACCTCAAGATAAAACATATGAAGAGTGGAATTTGTTGCATAGGCAAGTTTATGGTTATATTAGACAATGGGTTGATGAAATTATTTTTAAATCACATTAGTGACATGCCAGGTCTTTGTGGAAAAAGCTTGAAGACTTGTATGCCCGGAAAACTGGAAACAAGAAAATGCTTTAGATGTGTAAATTGATGAATTTGAGATATCTTGATGGAACTCCTATGGCTGATCCTTTGAATACTTTCTTGGGTATTATGAACCAACTTAATGCTGTGGGTATTAAGTTTGATGATAAAGTGCAGGGATGGATGTTTCTTGGCTCTTTATCGGAATCATGGGAAAATATTCAAATTTCTCTATCCAATTCTACCCCAGATGGTGCTATGACCATTGATCTTGCAAAGACTAGTGTGTTGGAAGAAGAGACAAGGAGGAAGGCACACAGTGTTTCCTCAGAGTCGGATGTCTTGGTTATTGAGTCAAGGGGGAGAAGTCAAAATAGAGCTCCTAAAGATAGAGGTCGGAGTAGAAGCAAATCCAAGGGCAAGTTACAAATTTTTTGAATACAATCATCGCTGGGAAGTGACAGACCTAAACCTAACCTTGAACGGGCGCCAGAAAGTCGACGGACATTACCTAGGCTATACAGATCCTAACCGGCAGCACCGGGTCAAATTGTAGTGCTAGTCCGGTGAGTCAGTCGTATTCCTCGGGGAAAACATGGTAATTCTTTTAAGTGGGGTTAAACACCAAGAAGCTATTATTAACTCGATCTAAGTCGCAGTTTTTAACTTTTCCTCGGGTTAGATAAGTTAGATTAGTTAGTAATGTTAGAGTTAGATGTTAGTAAAACAGAAAATAAAACAAATAAATACTAATATAATATATATTTTGGATCTAGCCAAGAATTATATTATCAATCAATATCTTTTAGTAGAAATAAATGAGACATGATCTTCCTTTATTCAAGGTGTAAATTATATATGAATCGGTGTACTCCTAAGCTAGACAACTCCTCCTCACACGAAATGCGTATGAAATTGTCATATGTCAAATGTCATCACCCAATGTCATCCAAAGCATAGGTCACTCCCGCTTTGTCATACGAGCAATGTTTCGATCTTGATTAAAACAGATAAATTAACGTAATACGATCTTGAGCACAATTTTAATAAGATTTGTTTTTCTAGGACAAATCTGCCACCGGGTAGGAAATAGGATTCCGTTGTCACTCGGCCATTTTTACCCTCCGGTCTTTCAATTTTAACGTTTCATTAAGCGCAAATAGAAAGAGATTCATCATAATTAATTTTAATCATTATTACCAGAGTCGATCATCCATTTTACCAAAAAGATTAACTAATTCATATCTTGGCTAGATATATTTTTAGCTTAACATAGTTATAATAAACATCATAATATTAGAATAAATTACCGATTACAATCTGTTGAATCGGGTCAATTCCGCCAGATCTACAATCTTCGATAATTATTCTACCATTATAACGATACTATAACTACTTTATTTATATATATATATAGAAACAACAAACATAATACTTTAGAAAAATACCCGATTACAAATTGTTGATTCGTGAGGTTGTACTCTTCCTGACATTACAACGACTTCAAAGAATACCGAACTTCCGAGATTTTCCCGAGCATTACAACGGTACTAATTTATTTATATATATAAAAACATATATATACATACATAGACATATGTATATATACTACTCCAAAATAAAATAAAAAGACAAAAGAGATATAAATCTATATATATATCATATATATGTATATATGATCTACAACAAAAAAAAATTAAAAAGAACAGAGACGGAGAAAGAACAGAAAGATGGAAGAAAAGGGGGAAGAAAAGGGGCAACTGTAATTGATCCCTGATGCGCGCTTATATAGACCAAAATGAGGGGGGCCGGACCGGTCCTTGAAGGAGCCGGACCGGTCCGGGAGTCATGATCACAGTGACTCACCACATTCTGGATCCTTCGAAATTATATTTATTGGAATAAAACTTCTAAAATTCAAATCTTGAGTTGTAGATCTCCAAAAATTATGATTCAAACGTCAAAATTAAGATCTCGGAAAACTCTTCAACTTTCATGAAGGACTCTTCTCCAGAAAACGCCGTCTTGATAAGCAAATTCATACTCCGAACGCTTTATGGGATTTTTACGAAATTGAATCAATTAGCCACTTGACCACCATTTAAGTTGTAGAAGTCCGATTGACTTGATTCAAAATCCATTGGAAATCTTTCTTGAAGATATACAACTTTTATTAAGGAAACTTCTTCAGAAAATGTCGTTTTGATGAGCCATTCGTATGTCGAGTCTTTTACGGGATTTCTACTAATCCGAATTGATTAGTCAATTGACCATAACTTGAGTTGTAGACCTCCAATTGACGTAATTCAAAGTGCGTTGGAAAGCTTATGTGAATATCTACAACTTTCATTAAGAAGTCATCCCTGAAAATGCCTCTAAGCTGGGTCAAATTTCCGTCGAAAATATGTAACGATTTAAGTACTTAGGAAAATTTGCTCCGTTGAACTTATAAACTTGTGGCACCTTCTTCTAACCTCTAAACACATCTTTTAGACTCAAAACATGTCGTTACGTGGGATCTTGGTCAATATATAATCCTGCAATGAACCACCAAAATACCAAACGTGAATCCGACATTTACACACCGATTACTAAACCGGTACAAAACTAATAAAAACTTATAAAAATACGATAATTTATATAATAACTACTACTTATACATTTGAATAAAACTTAGTAATTTTGACTTGATTTAATACAATAATGCTCAAAATGGTATCAATATTGGGGTAAAATGTCGTAATAATGATCATAAATTTATCTCTCATCACAACCCCTACTTAGCTTTTGGTCGCCCTCGAGCAAAACAAGCGATAAAACAAAATGAATAAGAGATAAATTCATGAAGATATAAGGTATAAGGAACAACTAGATAATACAACCATTAAAATTACAACCAGGCGTTAACCTCAATATAAATGTATAACAGAGTGTGTGTGTGACAAGCCTTTTCAATTTCCACTATCCTCTCTTGAATAAATCAAGCAAAACACACAAATATCCATTCAGACAGCCCTAATGACTTTCCTAGGTATAAGCAGGAACATTTCCACACAAAGTTTTTCCGAGTACTTATTAGGATAATCCCTAAAGCATATCATTCAGTTTATACTGGGGATAGTCAGAAGATAACTGAGTTTTCAACCACTCTTAAACAAATTTTTTTTTTTCTTTTGATGAACTTAATTTCACATGTGTGGCATATGCCTTCATTCCCAAAGAATAGGACGCTTCGTGATAACACCCTAGCCGGACTACTATCATCAGCGATCGAGTCAGAAACCTCATAGTGATATAGACGCTTTAAGTGATAACGCCCTACTGCACTCAAATCATTGGTAGCTACAACCGACATATATATAGTTCATCTCTTTCTTTTTTTTTTTTTTTCTTTTCATAAACTTAACTTATATCCTTTCTATCACATTCAAACCTTCAGATATTCACAAGACACGCTCAAAAGTTAGGTACTAAGTTATCAAGTATTATAGGATAAATCACTAGAATACTGAATGGATACAGTTTAAAATTTTCGTTTCAATATCAAAGGCTTACGTGAAGGAATTCATGTTACACACATATATTTGGAATTACAATGCACTTACGGTTCACATTGGTTATACACATCCAAATTGATCATTATATCTTCAAATCCATGAAATATATACCTTATACATTTATTTTAATCAACTAAATAATGCTCAAAAAAATCGAAAACTAAGGGATTTATTGATACAAAATAAACATTAATTCCATTGCTAGACCAACGACTCCACTCCCCACTTACGAACTTACATTGTCCTCAATGTAAAGTGAGTGTAAATAAGTTGTTGGGAAAGCAATGGTGCACTAAAACAAGTCAAAACAAATACTCGGATGATAAAAAAGGGTGGGTGGGTGGGTCAAAGTTATGACCATTGTGTGTGCAAATAAAATAAAAGTATGTGGAGTGTGACAAAGGTAATGCAAAAGGGTAGATAAACACACCACATAAACTTTTATTGATTTAAAACACACAATATTCCACAAAGAGTTGAACTAATACATGTCACACATTATTTTTGAAATTTAAAACAGACTAGATCATGATATGAAATATGTGACAAGTATTAACTCTCGAGTCTTTTATACCCAGATCCTCAAGGTTATTTCAAATTGTTCTAACAACCTAAGTCTAAGAAATGATGCATTTAAATTTTCTCTTTTTTCATCGAGATTTTCGGATAACCGCCTAATCGCTCCTTTTAATGTCATTCAAACATTCATC
Source organism: Gentiana macrophylla (assembly GCA_026214975.1). Lineage (NCBI taxonomy): Eukaryota > Viridiplantae > Streptophyta > Magnoliopsida > Gentianales > Gentianaceae > Gentiana > Gentiana macrophylla. The sequence goes on along the minus strand of CM047811.1, from coordinate 74,022,606 downwards.
CTAAGACTTGGTGAAACAAAATGAAAATCAATCCTAAGTATTAGCAAAGTATCATCCAAAGTATGAGTAATTATTATATTAACATTTTTACGGGCTGCCTCCGGTAGCGCTTTTTGGTTAACGCCGCTTTGCTCGACCAAAATGATAAGGATTAACTAATATAATATACTAAACAAAACGGGATACTTCTAACAATTACTCACAAAAGCACGTAACAATTAAGCACATAATCCACTAAAAATAAATGCTTAAGGAGTAAAAGGAAGGATAGTACCCGCTATTGACTACATTTATAGTCTATAGCCGCACTTTACCGTGCTTCCGCTTTTAAGGCACTCGTGGTGGGTCATCCTCACGCACTTTGCATCCGCTCTTTTTTATCAATATTGCTTTCCAACATATGTTAGACGAATGCCGTCGAATCCAACGGTTCTTGACCTTTTCCTTTAATTTTCGAGCTTTGGGTTTACGAAGCTTTCACATTATTACCGAGTCATCTTCTCCAGCTTACTCATGTGTTAGTACGATCCACCACAAGAGAACACAAAGTGTCTACACAAGAACTAGATTCTAGTGTAATGTATGGATATTTCAATGAATTGTAAATGTTGAAGATAACGCGCTCATCATTCACTCCCAAACTAAGCTCTCCCTTACAAACATCGATGAAAGGGGTATTAATAGTTAAGTGCCGAAAAGTGTCAAGAAAACATGCATACTTATTATCCAACTTCATCTTTTTCATTTCATTTCTCGGGAATGGGGAGTAATTCAAGATCAAGAGGGTTAGAATGAATACCGCCCTTTCCTTGTCGTTAGATGAAGATGGTAAAGCTTCCTTGAATGATTGTGCCTTTTGAAGACATAGTGTGTCATCATTCAAGACCTTTTTCTTCAAAATATGCAAGGATGTGGTGATGCCCTTCCAGGTTGAACCGATGTGAATTTAGGCCGAGCCGGATAAGGTTCGGTTTGAAATGACCCTTTAAATTCCATATTCTTCTTATATTTACCATCTAAATCATCATCTACTTCATTATTCCCGAATTTTTCTAATCCATTACTTCCACTGTATCCTTCCACTTCGTAATAACAACATTTACCCCACTCAGATTTCTTTCGATATTACTTGGCAATCCTTCCGAGGGTTTACTGCTTTTACGTTCTATTTCTCTACTCAAGTGATATTCCGATTCCTCAATGAAGCTTCTATAATTCTTATTCTCGTATCATGTCCACTCATATATGTTTTCAACGTACTCATATCCTTAGTGATCGTACTTATAGAAGTTATCATAATTTCCATATTTTGAGCTTGAGTAGATATCATACCTATCGATTTTCCATTAATTTCTCCCATTTGTTAACTCCTTCAAAGTTGAGTTGAACTCGAGTTACCGGTATGCTTTGAGTGGTATGTCGTGGATACGGTTTAGGTAATGATTGTAGATTTTGATTCGTGGTATCTCCTTGATAACCTTGATATGGATTCTTATATTGAATCGATACAATGGTTGTCCCGGCTTACTAGGGGTTTCGGCACCAACGAAAAGTAGGGTGATCTCTTCTAAAAGCATTAAACGAGTTTGAATACGCTGTCGCTCAAATTCCTATGCCGTTTTAAAAACTCACCTTTTCCCTTGAATAGCCTTCTCGGTTCTTCCATCCCTAATGACACATTATCATGACTTGAGTATTCATTTGGTAAGATATTTTCTCGAGTTTACATTTTTATCGGCTAATAAGCCGTCAAATTTCCTACTCAAATTCTCCAAGTGTGCTAGAACTTCCGTGATTCGATGTATATTCTCCTGCAAATGCTACTTTTCTTGTACTAGAACCGGTTTCCCACATTCTCGTTATTTTTGGAAATCTTTTCTATAGCATCGTAAGCTATCCGAGCTTCACTCATCATTAATCTAACCACCACATGCATGATCTACATCTCACGTGAGTCTTTTCTTAATTTACGATAGAAAAGTTGAATTTGCATATCTAAGGAATAACCATGATCGGGACAAGCTCTTAATAATTTTTTAAATCTTTCCCAAGCATTCCCAAGCATTTCTTCAGATCCTTGTTTAAAGTTGGCAATTTCGACTATTAATTCCAATTTTCTACCAGGAGTAAAATATTGCTTTAAGAACTCGGATTGAATCTCCTCCCAACTAGTCAATGAATGATGTGGAAGTGACAAAACCAATCTCGTGGCTCTTCCTTTTAAAGAAAAAGGAAACATAGACATCCTCGTTAATTCCCGATGAGCACCATGACTTTTGGTCAGATATACAATTCTTCGAAAGATAGAGGTGATGATGTGGATCCTCATCATCCTCTCCTAAAAATTGGGCTCTTGTGTCAATTAAACCAAAAGATGAGATTTTATTTCAAATTATTTGCTCCTTTATTGGGTAAACGAATTGGATTATTAATCTGGTACCTTCTACGGTCCGATCACAAATAAGTCTCGGGTTTGGTGGGTGATTATGCTTATTCCGATTCGATTATTTCTATTCCTTTGGGCATGATCAAGCCCTTGTTCCGTGTTTCATTATCGATTTCATCATTCTCGTATTTCGATTTGAAGATGATACTTGGTCGATTTCCGATCGATATGACCGCGCTTACACTCTACTCTTAATCGCTGTTTAAATCAGGTTTATAAGGATTGAGTGGGGCCTTACCACTTCGGTCATCAACTAACAAAAATAGAAAATGCTCGAATTTTATAGAAGAATAAAATTGGTAACTAAAAGAAGGTAGATACCAACGGAAAATAAAAAAGAAATGAGATAAGAAGAGTGTTGACTTATCCTCGAGAATTTTTAGCTAATACAAGTAGTAACGCCAGACACAAAGAAAGAAATTAGCGACGTTTTCCCGCAACGGCGCCAAAATACTTGATGCAGACTAAACCTAACCTTGGAAACGGGCGCCGAAAGTCGACGGACATTACCTAGGCTATACAGATCCTAACCGGCAAAGTACCGGGTCAAATTGTAGTGCTAGTCCGGTGAGTCAGTCGTATTCTCGTGGAAAACATGGTAATTCTTTTAAGTGGGGTTAAACACCAAGAAGCTATTATTAACTCGATCTAAGTCGCAGCTTTTAACTTTTCCTCGGGTTAGATAAGTTAGATTAGTTAGTAATGTTAGAGTTAGATGTTAGTAAAATAGAAAAATAAAACAAATAAATACTAATATAATATATATTTTTGGATCTAGCCAAGAATTATGTTATCAATCAATATCTTTTAGTAGAAATAAATGAGATGTGATCTTCCTTTATTCAAGGTGTAAATTATATATGAATCGGTGTACTCCTAAGCTAGACAACTCCTCCTCACACGAGCGCGTATGAAATTGTCATATGTCAAATGTCATCACCCAATGTCATCCAAAGCATAGGTCACTCCCGCTTTGTCATACGAGCAATGTTTCGGATCTTGATTAAAACAGATAAATTAACGTAATACGATCTTGAGCACAATTTTAATAAGATTTGTTTTTCTAGGACAAATCCGCCTCGGTAGGAAATAGGATTCCGTTGTCACTCGCCATTTTTACCCTCCGGTCTTTCAATTTTAACGCTTCATTAAGCGCAAATAGAAAGAGATTCATCATAATTAATTTTAATCATTATTACCAGAGTCGATCATCCATTTTACCAAAAAGATTAACTAATTCATATCTTGGCTAGATATATTTTTAGCTTAACATAGTTATAATAAACATCATAATATTAGAATAAATTACCGATTACAACTGTTGAATCGGGTCAATTCCGCCAGATCTACAATCTTCGATAATTATTCTACCATTATAACGATACTATAACTACTTTATTTATATATATATATAGAAACAACAAACATAATACTTTAGAAAAATACCCGATTACAAATTGTTGATTCGTAGGTTGTACTCTTCCGACATTACAACGACTTCAAGAATACCGAAACTTCCGAGATTTTCCTTGAGCATTACAACGGTACTAATTTATTTATATATATAAAAAAACATATATATACATACATAGACATATGTATATATACGGGCCCCGAAAATAAAATAAAAAGACAAAAGAGATATAAATCTATATATATATCATATATATGTATATATGATCTACAACAAAAAAAAATTAAAAAGAACAGAGACGGAGAAAGAACAGAAAGATGGAAGAAAAGGGGGAAGAAAAGGGGCAACTGTAATTGATCCCTGAATGTGCGCTTATATAGACCAAAATGAGGGGGGCCGGACCGGTCCTTGAAGGAGCCGGACCGGTCCGGGAGTCATGATCACAGTGACTCACCACATTCCTGATCCTTCAAATTATATTTATTGGAATAAAACTTCTAAAATTCAAATCTTGAGTTGTAGATCTCCAAAAATTATGATTCAAACGTCAAAATTAAGATCTCGGAAAACTCTTCAACTTTCATGAAGGACTCTTCTCCAGAAAACGCCGCCTTGATAAGCAAATTCATACTCCGAACGCTTTATGGGGATTTTTACTTAAATTGAATCAATTAGCCACTTGACCACCATTTAAGTTGTAGAAGTCCGATTGACTTGATTCAAAATCCATTGGAAATCTTTCTTGAAGATATACAACTTTTATTAAGGAAACTTCTTCAGAAAATGTCGCTTTGATGAGCCATTCGTATGTCGAGTCTTTTACGGGATTTCTACTAATCCGAATTGATTAGTCAATTGACCATAACTTGAGTTGTAGACCTCCAATTGACGTAATTCAAAGTGCGTTGGAAAGCTTATGTGAATATCTACAACTTTCATTAAGAAGTCATCCCCTGAAAATGCCTCTAAGCTGGGTCAAATTTCCGTCGAAAATATGTAACGATTTAAGTACTTAGGAAAATTTGCTCCGCTGAACTTATAAACTTGTGGCACCTTCTTCTAACCCTCTAAACACATCTTTTAGACTCAAAACATGTCGTTACGTGGGATCTTGGTCAATATATAATCCTCGCAATGAACCACCAAAATACCAAACGTAACTGACATTTCCACACACCGTTACTAAACCGGTACAAAAACTAATAAAAAACTTATAAAAATACGATAATTTATATAATAACTACTACTTATACATTTGAATAAAACTTAGTAATTTTGACTTGATTTAATACAATAATGCTCAAAATGGTATCAATATTGGGGTAAAATGTCGTAATAATGATCATAAATTTATCTCTCATCAGGAAGAAGGGACACATCATAAATTTTTTGCTTTAAATTGAAACAGGAGAAAAAGGAAAATAGTGAGAAGAAAAATGATGAGAATAATGAAGATAAAGTCAATACAACTTCTTTTGATGATTTTCTTGTATTTCAATAGGTTGATGATGTTATTCTTGCTGATGATATGACTAGTTGGGTTGTTGTCAGTGGTGCTTCGGTCCATGCTACTTTAAGAGGAGAGTTTTTCACATCTTACACTTCAGGTGACTTTGGTGATGTGAGAATGGCTCAGGATTCTATTATAAAGAGTGCAGGCATTAGAGATATTAGTTTGGAGACGTCTAATGGTACCGAACTGATTCTTAGACGAGTTAAGCATGTTCCAGGGATCCGGTAGAATTTGATTTCTGTTGGCAGACTGTGTGATGATGGTTATAATAGCTCATTTTCTTGTGATAAGTGGAAGCTCACAAGGGGTCTTCAGTTGTGTCTAGAGGTACAAAGACATCTACACTTTTCTTGACTCAAGCCAAAATTATTGTTGATGAGGCTCATGCAGTGGAGTCACGTGATGAGACCGAGTTGTGGCATAAGAGGTTATGTCATATGATCTTGAAAAGAATGACTGTCTTATCTAAGAAAAATTTATTGTCTTGTTCTAACAGTTTTCATTTAGAGAAGTGTGCTCATTGTCTTGCAAGGAAGCAAACTAGAGTTTCTTTTAAATCAAATCCACCTTCAAGATAGTCACAAGTACTTGAGCTTGTTCATTCTGATGTTTGTGGTCCTATGATGACAATGACGCTTGGTGGTTATTTTGTGACTTTTATTGATGATCACTCAAGAAAGCTTTGGGTCTACACTTTGAGACAAAAGATCAAGTGTTAGACATGTTCAAGCATTTTCAAGTTTCAGTTGAGAGGGAAACTGGAAAGAAGTTGAAGTGTATTCGGACTGACAATGGAGGTGAATACAAATGTCCATTTCATTATACTATAAGCAACATGGTATCAGACGTGAGAGAACTCCGCCAAAGACTCCGCAGTTGAATGGCTTGGCAGAGAGGGTGAACATAACATTAGTGGAGAGAGTCAGATGTTTGCTTTCACAAGCCGAATTTCCTAAATCCTTTTGAGGTGAAGCTTTGAGTACAGTGGTTCTTGTACTAAATTTGTCTCCATGTGTTCCTCTGTAGAATGATGTTTTTCAGAAGGTATGGTCAAGTAAAGGTGTATCTTACCATTATTTACGAGTTTTTGGTTGTAAGGCTTATGTTCACATTCCTAAAGATGAGAGGTCTAAGCTTGATGCTAAGCCTAAACAGTGTATTTTCTGGATTATGGTCAAGATGAGTTTGGGTACAAATTTTATGATCCCGTTGACAAGAAAGTGATTAGAAGCCGAGATGTTGTGTTTGCAAAGAATGAGACTTTGCAGGATTTTGATAAAAATCAGAGTTCAACGCCTCGGGCTAGTGATGGTTCAACTGATCTTGGAGATAATTTCTCCTACATTCATAGAGGAGCATGGTGCAGTTTATGACCGGGGTAATCAGCAGGATGATGTAGATGATGCAATTGATTTTGATCATAACGTTGATGATGATATGATTGAGGAATAAGTACCATATGAGGCTCCACCAGTTATTCCCAAGAGATCTACTAGAGAGAGACACCCTTCTACTAGATATCCAGTGACTGAGTATGTGTTGCTCTCAGATAGTGGAGAGCCTGAATGTTTTGAGGAGGCCATGGATGATGAACATATAGGTAAATGTCTTGATTCTATGATAGACAAGATGAAGTCTTTGCACGACAACCACACATATGAGTTGGCGAAATTGCCTAAGGGGAAGAAGCTTTGAAGAATAAGTGGGTCTTCAGAATTAAGAATGAAGACGGTAATTCTACACCTCAGTATAAGGCAAGATTATTAGTGAAAAGTTTTGGTCAGAGAAAGGACATTGATTTTGTTGAGATTTTCTCTCATGTTTTGAAAATGTCTTCTATCCGGACTGTTCTTGGCTTGGCCTCTAGTCTTGAATTGGAGGTGGAGCAGATGCATGTTAAAACAGCTTTTCTTCATGATGATTGGGAAGAAGTCATCTACATGGAGCAGCCAGAGGGTTTTCAGGTGAAAGGAAAGGAGAATCTTGTGAGCAAGTTGAAGAAGAGTCTTTATGGGTTGAAGCAAGCGCCTAGACAGTGGTATAAGAAATTTGAGTCTGTCATGAGGGAGCAGGGCTACCGGAAGACTACTTCAGATCATTGCGTGTTTATTAACAGATTCTCAGAGGATGATTTTATCATTATTTTACTCTGTGTTGATGATATTTTGATTGTTGGCAGGAATGCTTCGAGGATTGACAGGTTGAAGCAGCACTTGAGCAAGTATTTTGCCATGAAAGACTTGGGCCATGCAAAGCATATTTTAGGATGCGTGGCCGGGAAAATTTATTTGTCACAAGAGAAGTACATAAAGAAGGTTCTTCGAGAGATTTAGCATGAGTGATGCTAAAGAAGTGTCCAAATTCACTTGCATCTCATTTCAAGTTAAGTATAAAATAGTGTCCTTCTCACGATGATGATGAAAAGGAAAAGATGCAGAATGTCTTGTATGCTTCAGCGGTGGGTATTTTGATGTATGCATTGGTATGTACTAGACCATACATAACTTATGCATTTGGTAAGGTCAGTCGTTTTCTTTCTAATCCTCGCTAGAGAGCATTGGAATGTCAGTGAAATGGATTATGAGATATCTCAAGGTACTACCGATTTATGCCTTACTTTTGGTGGTGAAAAACTGTTGGTTGGTTTCACTTGATTCGATATGGCAGAGATGTTGATTCTTACAAGTCCACTTCAGGATATTTGATTAAATTTGCAGAGGGGTTGTGTCATGGCAATGAGGTTGCAAAAATATGTTGCACTTTCATATTCAAGTTGAGTATATTGCAAAGAATCAAGCGTGTAAGAGTTGTGGTGGATGAAGAAGTTTCTCTAAGAGCTTGGTTTGAAGCAAGATCAGTATGTGTTGCTTTGTGATAGCCAGAGTGCTATTCATCTTGGTAAGAATGCAACTTTTCATTCTAGGACCAAGCACATTGATGTTCGTTATCATTGGATCTTGGATGTGTTGGAGTTGAAGTTGCTAGCACTTGAAAAAGTGCACACGGATGATAATGGTGCGGATATGGTGACAAAAGCATTGACAAGGGAGAAACTTGAGATATGTCATTCTATTGTGAGAATGACAAATTCCTCCACAATGTCGTGAAAGGGAGATTTGTTGGGTGGATCACTCCTTTGTGGAGCCCACCAAATAATAGATAAATAAAATAAAAGAATAAAATAAAAAATATATGAAGTATTATTTAAGGGAATAATTTAAGTTAATTTTCCAATAATCTTTTCACAACAAAAAGAAGTAAAAAGAAAGAAATTTTGTTAGTGTATTTGGTGTTGCAGCAGACCTTTTTCGGCGACGATTGGATATCGAAACAGACTCCGGTCATGACAAAATTTGGAGGGCTTCTCTCCTTCTTCTTCAATCTGAACGGTGGAATTTTTCGTTTCGACGGTTCAATTTTCGGGAATTCGCCGCCGACCTGAATGCTGCGTTTTTGGTGATTTTTTTTCAACAACTCTTGTATTTTACATTTTTAGTTGATGCTTCGATGTAGTTGAGTTGATGTGTTTGGAACACTTATGTATCATCTTTTGCTTTGATTAGTGGAGATTTTACTCTCTCATATCGGTAGAGAGTTTTCCACGTTAAAATTGTGCGTTATCTTGTTGTGTTTCGCTTCGTTTTATTTGTGATTTAAACTTCGTTGAGTTTGTCTCGCTTAATTTGAAAAAACTTTATGAATATTTATGATACGTGTGGTATTACGGTTGTTTGTTTTTCCAACTGTAATAATAGTTTGAATTTATCATACATGCAATAGCAATATTTGCCTGCTAACTCCCCAAGCGAAGATAGCCCCCTTCCCATCAAATAAACATTTCTGTCACCCTCTTTCATATCAGTCACAACCACTTGGCTTTTAATTTATTTTTTCTTTTCCTTTTTAACATATACTTTCCTTACTATATAGTCTAGTACTTTTTTTTTCAGGAAACTATATAGTCTTGTACTAATAGATGATATTATTGATATAAGGAAATATAAGAACACATTTATTAATATCAATTAGTTTAAGTACAATGATAAGTATTTGATCCTAACATGGTATCGTGTTATGAGGTCCGAGCCAAGCCCCGCCTCAAAGACGATTAAAAAAATAAAACAAAAAAGTGGCCACACTTCTTCTTATGTACCTCACACTTCCTAAACAAAACAAAAAAAAAGTCAAGTGTTGGATCTCTCTCCTTCTTATGTGCCCACACTTAAGGGCGTGATATAAGGAAATATAAGAAGACATTTACTAACACTAATTGGTTTTAAGACAACGGTAAAGACTTGATCCTAACAATTATCTCTCTTCATTAATCATCGAGTAGCAAGCCACCAAATGAAAAAATTGCAGCTGAATATTCAATTCCTGGCAGTCTCTCCTTCTATCGGCAAGCGGGGGTTAAATTTATGCCGAATATTATATGCGTTTTCTTTGTAAAGAGAATGGAGGAACAGAATTGTGATACCCTGTGTTTCTACGGAAAGACAAAATTGTCTTTTGTATTTTTACGGATTATTATATTATTTCCCTTTTAAATATAAGAATGGTTGTTAGAGTAATAAAGGGTGGAGTGTAAGGGCAAAATTGGAAAAGCCAAGTATCCAAACACCTCAACACCCATAATACTTTTTTATTCTCATTCATTTGGTAAAGCTTTTTTGAAAGAAAAACTAGAGAGAAAAGTTGACAGCTAAAGAGTGAGCTTGGGAGGAAATTCAAGTTTCTCATCTTCAATCTTTCTCCCTTGAAGATTCCTCACCCCAAGTTGAAGAAGAGTAAGAAAGAGAAGAACCCATGGAAGAATAAAACTCCATTTCTTTCCAAGTAAGGTTCTTCAAGTGTTCTAGATCTAAAAGTTGTTCTTTCTCAAATTTCAATGGTTGCATTTGTTTTTCTTGAATTCTAGTTGTTAAAGATGTAGTAATGACTTTGAATTTGTGTTTAGGTGCAAGAATTTCGAGTTGGTTGTTGAATCTTCAAGCTTTCTTCAAGTGTATGTTCTTGATGTTCTTGGTGTTTTTGAAGCTCAAGTTGGAAATCGTCTTTTGGACAAAAGATTCGAGGTAAGGGGGTTTTCAATCGAATCTATGGGTGTTATAAGCTTTGAATCTAGTTTATATCTTGTAGAAATGGCTAGAAATTTTTGTATTAAGCGTTAGAAGTGAAATGGGTTCGAGTTGCAGCTTTTCTTCTTTGAATTTGTAGATATGGGGTGTTTGGCGGGCGCCATGATGATCTTAGCGGGTGCCAACAAGTGAATGAGAGCTCATAGCTGTTGGTCAGCGCCAAGCCTTGGACCGAGAGTTCTAGTTGTTTTTTTCGGGCGCCAAAGGTGAACAGAGAGCTCTGCTTACTGATAACCAAAATAGTAACGACCAACCTTAACCGACAGAGTACCGAGTCGGAAGCACTATAGAGGTGAGCAAGGTCGTATCCCACGAGGAATTTATCGAATACCAACGTCGTTTTCGGATTTAGTTTAAGTCAATCACGTTGTTTCAAGTTTAATTACACTAAAACGAAATATAAACTAAAGATATTAAAGAGAGAAAGAGACATAGCCAAACTATGATCCAATTGATTACTTTCACCCAATCGATTAGCTCGGGAATGGGATTAACCAACCTACCAACCTATACTTATATTGACTCACTCATGGGTGCAAACTCCTAAGCTAGTATACGACGCCATCCAACAATCGAATACCCTTTGACCGGTTCAACAGTTCACCTTTAAGAATTTAATTGACCGAAATAAGATTAACGCGCTAGAGTTGCCCGATTTCACAACTGATTGAACCTCACTCCTTAATCAATCTAAACAACTCAGTTGATTATAAAGAATGATCTTAAAACCCCTTTTCCCACACCCCTTCGCAACATACATTTATAAAAGTGGTGTGTTTGTTCATGAACTAGGTGTACAGTCTAATTCAAGCATTGATAACAAGTTTTAAGACATAAATTCGTCAATATAACAACAATTAAGCACTACCCATTCCCAATTTCATCAATTATAGGGTGATTTCTTCAATTTTCACATAATTTGGCTAAGAAATGTTTAGCTATTCATAATAAAACTAAAAACAATAATCAAAGATAGAATCAAAGCCATAAATGAAATAAAAACTGAAATTGATTACCAAAATCGTAGAGAATCGGAGTTTACATCAAGCTTTTTCAACACCCATGTCAATTTGTGAAGAAGAAGACCCAAAATAAGAAAATCCAAGAGTAGAGAAGAAACTTTAGCTAAAATCTAAGCTAGATTGTGCTTAATTTAAGTAGAATATGATGTAAGAGTGAATCTAGGGAAGAAGAGGGGGAAGGGATTCGACCTAGAGATGAAAAGGTGTAAAAATCAAAGTGTAAAAGCGTCTAGAGAATCCCTAAAAATCTGTGCAAGTGGTATTTATATTCTCCAAAAATATGCAGGAAAAGTCATTTTGGCGCGCCCCAAAACTGCTTCAGTGACTGGAAACTCTCTGTTTCACTTTGGCGCGCCCCAAACATTTTGGCGTGCCCCAAACATTTTGGCGTGCCCCAAACCTGCTTATGTGGTTCTGAACCTCTCTGTTTAACTTTGGCGTGCCCCAAACATTTTGGCGTGTGCCAAACTCCTCTAGGCCCCAATTTCTTCACTTTTCTTTATTTTCTTCCATCTCCAACCATTGGTTTCACCTTTATACACTCCATGCCTTGTCTCCCGGGCTTACGAGCACCTAGATCCTGCGTCACAACATCTAACACAAACAGAGCATAATTCCACAAGATAGATAGGGCTCGAAAAGGGCAAAAAACATCGTAAAATGCCGAGGTTTTCCATCTATATGACAGTTTACCCCATGGTGGACGTGTAATGCGATTTTTGCCCTAAATAAGGTCTAAAACTACCCGGAATGAACCAAAAGTGCCGTAAAAGGGAGTTGAAACATGCACCGGAGCATAGTAAAGTTGACTCTCATCACTTACTTTTGGCGGGCACCAAAGTGACTTGGATAGAACATGATGCTCCTGTTAGCCTTTGGCAGGCGCTAAAGAATAGTATAATCATGTTTTTAAGCCCATTTTTAAGCATGACTTAGTCTAGAGCCTTGTGTGGTTTGTTGTAAAGTTAGGTGTACAAGTTGTAGTGGCTTTGGCTCCGCACCGTGTCTCACGGGAGCATTGGAACACTCTATACTTAGCCTTATGAAGTGTTGACTTGAGTTCAACGTCAGACTTGTAACATGACGGTTATGGGTTCGGTTTATGGTGTATTCGGCTCAACACCTTGTGGAGACCATCTGCGAGGAGAAACTTGGGATCACCTGAAGCCTTATTTCTTAGCCTCGTGGATATTGGATTAGATTCTAATATTTCCGTGCTATGTGCTAAGTAGTGTAATGTAGAGTCCTTCTAAGGTCTAATGGTCCTTAGGAATCCTTTTATGTGGAATGAACTTAGGTGGTTATATTAATTGATTAAATACGCACTTGACTTGTCTAAAAGCTAAAACAGTTTAGTCCTTGGTAAGACACGCTTATACATCACTTCACGGTATTATTACGCCTCCACCTGATCAGATATTAAACCGGACTCGCGTAATAATCCACATGGTTCGCAACCGTGTCCATCAGAGGTGCTGTGGTTATGTCTCGGTGCATTCTCACTTGACAAAGTGTCCTTTGACTAACACGTAACAAATATTTTATTTGGTTGAGTCGACTAGTGAGACTAGTAGAGTGTGGCAAGTGAATTATTGCTAAGTACCCTTGTACCCTTGTACTTACCCTTGTAAGTACACTTGTTCAAGAATTGCTTTACCTCGCATTAGACAATGAATGAGCTTTCCAAGATGCTAATTTACGCTTCATATTATCTACTAGAAAAGAGTATGTGGAGAATTTAAGCCTTCCTTGAAGAAGGCACTCTCAGATAAATACCCAGATCATAGTTATATTGCATTTCCAAGATCTGACAAATAATATTTGGCTTGATAATACTAACATTTAGAGAAGTTTGGAATCGGGATTTCAAGGCATTAATCTTTATTCCTGAAACACTGCACAAATCTCCCAACACCGAGTCCATAACTAAAGTTTGTACCTCACTAGCCTCCCAAAATTAAAGAGAAGTAGGTCGTATGCGAAGAACAAGTGAGAAATGGGTGGGCCATTTTTAGAAAGCTTGATTGGCTTCCATAGACCATCTACAACAGATTTTTCAATTTTCTGACTTAGAATCTCTATAACCAAAACCAAAAGATACGGCGCAATCGGATCCCCTTGCCTCAAGCCATGTTTGGGTTTAAAAGAAGCAACGCGTTCTCCATAAGAACCGACAAGTTTGCAGGCGCCATGCAAGCATCACAAGCTCACGCAATTTATGTTTCATACACGCTTCTTTCAAAATTTGATCAAGAAGTTGCCAATCTACATGGTCATAGGCTTTCTCTAGATCAACTTTAACCATCATCACCCCCTCTTACCTTTCTTGTTTCGCATATAAGGAACAATTTCTTGGGCAAGAATAATATTCTCCGTTGTACCTCTCTTTGGAATAAAAGTAGTTTGCGATTTGCCCACCAAGTTGTCAAATACAGTGCTAAGACGATTGCCAATCACTTTAGTTATTATCTTAACAATTACATTCTCCTTTAAAAAAACAAACAAAACAATTACATTCACCTAAGCAATTGGCCTTTGTGATGAAATAGACAACACTCTCCCATATTGTATCCCAACAATGTTCGAAAAAATCGGGGAAAGCCCATCTGGACGTCAAAAACGGCATTAGCAATTTCATTCTCACTTACCTCCCGGTTTTGGAATCTCACATTAGTTTCTTACAATCTTGGTAAGGCAATGGAGTTATCCCTGCTAATAGAATGTGCTTGGGTGAATAAATGTCCTTGAAATGCTGTTGGATGATCTGTTTAATTTCTTCTGCATCGTTGGTCCATGTGCCATCAGTGCGTTTGAGAGTGTAAATCTTTGCTTTCTGCTTTCTGAACTGAGCAATCTTACGATAAAAATTCGCATTTCTTTCTCTTTCCACGAACCACTGTAATTGAGACTTCTGATGCCAATAACTGTATTCCATATCAAGAATTTGGTTGTAATCCTAAAAAAAAAATTCCCAGTTGCTGTAGATAGTTCGAAGGTCGTTTGCTTTGAGCTAATTGAATTCCTTCAATACAGTTGAGTTTTGTTTCTTGTAAAAGATGTTCCCAAAGATCTCCATGTTCCAAGTGGTGGTTGCTCGCATAAAGTTACTAATTGTCTGTGAGATATCTTTTTCGTCAAAATTCCACGTTTCACCAACAAAATATGAAAAATATTCATGATGTAACCAAGCATGCTGGAAGAACGGACGTTAATCTTCACATTTTCATTTTATAGAACGCGGCAGCAATGTCAGCAGCAGAGGACAGTGATCAGAGTGCGTTTTATGTACATGAAGAAGAAGGGCTTCTGGATAAAGTCCCACCCAATCCTGGGAGCACCATCCTTGGTCAAGCCTCTCTAAAAAAGAATTGTCCTTAAACATAGGGTCTTCCCAAGTGAACTGAGGGACTTGAAATGCAATATCCACAAGGTTGCAATTATCTACAAAATTTCGGAGACTTTCCACATTCACCCCTCCAATTGGCCTCCCTCCTCTTTTATCCTCTTGATGCAGAACCTGATTAAAATCTCCTAAAAGACACCAAGGTTTATGATTGATCGACCCGATTCTTTCCAAATATTTCCAGAACTCGTTACGAATAGAATGAGTCGGAGAAGCATAGATTACTGATAACACTTTACACTTAGCCTTATCAGGTGTTGACTTGAGTTCAACGTCGTACTTGTAACATGACAAAGTTAAGGGTTGATTTAGTATATTCGGCTCAAAGACCTCGTGCGTAATATCTCAAGGGGAAGAAACTCGGGATCACCGGAAGCCTTATTTCTTAGCCTCGTGGATTGGATTCGGTTCTAATATTTATGCTATGTGCTAAGTAGTGTAGTGTAAGTCCGTCTATGGTCTAGTGGTCCTTAGGAAGCCTTCTCTATGGAATGAATTTAGGTGGTTAGATTAATCGATTAAATATGTACTTGACTCGTCTAAAGTTAAAACAGGTTAGTCCTTGGCTAGACACGTTTATACATCACTTCACGGTATTATTACGCCTTCACCTGATCAGTTATCTAACTGGAATCGCGTAATAATCCACGTGGTTAGCAACCGTGTCCATCAATGGTGCTTTTGACTCACCCAGCAAAGTGTCTTTTGACTAACATATAACAAATGTCTTATTTGGTTGAGTCGACTAGTGAGACTAGTAGAGTGTGGCAAGTGACAGGAACATACGTGATATTATGTTTGCTTGCTATTCATGTGCTTTAACTTGTGTAGATTCAATACTTCTACTCATTGCTAAGTACCCTTGTACTTACCCTTATTATGTTGTTTCCACCCTGAGAAGGTGATGCATGTGATGAGGTGTACGAACTCTATGAGGAGTGTTCTCGTGACTTCTTGGTGTTTTATCATAATTATCTTTTGTAATAGACTTAACTTTTGGTTATGATAAGTTTTGCAATAGCTTAGACTATCCTTCGGCTTTACCTTTTGTTGGACTTTCGTTGGTTTCTTTCAAATTGATGTTGTAATGGAATCAACATTGGATTCCCTATTCTATCCCTAATACTTTATGTTATCCCGAGTTAGTTTTCTTCCGCCAAAAAATAATTACTATGTTATTAGCTCGAGAGGCTTACGTATATAAGATAATTTAATTTAAGTAATATATGTGCCGGGCGTTCAAGCTCCAAATTTCTCGCAACATTGGATCAACAGCATTAGAATGACTTTATTGTATTCAGTGGCGGAACCAGGAAAAATTTTCGGGGTGGTCTTGGTATATAAACTGCAAAGGTAAAAAAAATCCGGGAAAAAAATAAAAAAATGTTGGTAGTGGGATTTGAAATTACAACCTAGAATTATGGAGACTGAAAATGGTTTGTTCTTAAATCACTAGGATATAAGATCTTTTATTTAAGAAAAAGACACATAACATACTAATATTAACACTACTACTAATACAATAATAAAAATTTAGGGGGCTTGGGACCATATGTGGGGAGGGGGGCTTGTGACCATTTGGGGGGGGGGGGGGGGGCTTGAGACCACCCAGGCCATAGGGTGGTTCCGCCCCTGATTGTATTTGATGGTGATAACCAGCACTAACCAAATATTGTCCTATAGAATCATTCTTCCAAACTAGGATATTACCCACTTGATATGACCTCTCATCAATGATAAAAGCCACACTTCTGGTTCTTCTCCAAGTAGCCGAGCTACTTTGTTTCACCGGTTGATGTATATCACCATACTTTGCTTTAAGCACATCCACCCACAAGGCTATTTTACTGCTCATATATTGCCATGCTAATTTGACCTGAAACGGTTTATTCATTTCAGGTAAGCTTCTAAAATCCAGGCCACCCATATATTTTGGAAGACAAAGCTTGCCCCAAGTAATAAGATGCGTCTTCTTCTTATCCACAGTGTCATTCCAATAAAAGTATCTACACACTCTTTCTAGCTTCGAAAGAGTACCCTACAGTAATGTAATCGTTTGCATTGCATAAAGAGACTGTGATGCCAATGAAGTCTATACAAGAATTTCTTTACCTGCATGAGACAACGAATGAGCTTTCCAAGATGCTAGTTTATGCTTCATATTATCTACAAGAAAAGAGTAAGTGGAGAATTTAAGCCTTCCTTGAAGAAGGCACTCCCAGATAATTACCCAGATCAGAGGTATATTGCATTGTCAAGGCCTGGAAAATAATAGTTAAACTTGATAATACTAGATTTAGAGAAGTTTGGAATTTGGATTTTGAGGCATTAATCTTCATTCCTGAAACATTGCAAAAATCTCCCAACATTGAGTCCATAACTAAAGTTTGTACCTCACTAGCCTCCCCAAAGAGAAGTAGGTCGTCTGTGAAGAACATATGAGAAATTCGTGGGCCATTTTTAGAAAGCTTGATTGGCTTCCATAGACCATCTGCAAAAGATTTTTCAATTTTTTGACTTAGAATCTCCATAACCAAAACCAAAACCAAAAGATACGGCGCAATCGGATCCCCCTGCCTGAAGCCATGTTTCGATTCAAAAGAAGCAATGCGTTACCTATTCCAAAGAACTGACAAGTTTGCAGACGTCATGCAGTGCATCACAAGCTCACGCAACTTATGTTCCATACCCGTTTCTTTCAAAATTTTATCAAGAAGTTTCCTGACGATGGTCGGCTCTGTCTTGTCCACGTGTCATTAATAAGTGGTTTAAACTCAATCAGTGTAGGGAGGGCATTCCGGCCAGAGGTCGATATCCTGACCAATATCCATTTTAAGTCCTGAGAGCGAGCTGCCTCCCCACTACTGACCACCGCAGGACGGTCGGTCTATAGAGTATGCGCAGAGCGCGACCGTAATGACTCGGGCAATAGGACCGAGCGGTCAACTATTGATACACACGCTTCCATACAATACGGAAAAACGTGGGAAATGAATCGGGCCTTATTAAGGCTCTGATTCATTTCTAAACATAAAGAAGATATTATCTCCTTAATATCAGGGATCCGTATTTATCCTAATCAATTTAAATATAACCGAATCCTTGGAGGATACGGCAGGATTAGGGTTACACTCCCTATATATAAACCCCTTCAAGAACTACGGCCGGCTTGATTCCAGTTAGACTCAATTGGATACATAGGCAGCTTGAGGCCAACTCAAGTTCAGTCATAATATCATACAAATCACTCCCTTTTTTGGTGTTGACCGGTGATCGGAGAACTACCACTAGATCCATTAACCCATATATCTTGACCGGTTAAACCCGACTTCATCATTGGCGCTAGAAGGAGGGTGGAGGCTGTTCAAAAAGAAGTAACAAAGCTATTGCAAGCGAACATAATTAAGGAAGTGGTATACCTCGATTGGCTGGCTAATCCTGTTCTGGTTAAGAAACCAGATGGGATGTGGCGCATGTGCTTGGATTTCACCGACCTTAACAAAGCATGCCCAAAGGACTGTTATCCGCTCCCAAAAATAGATAGGTTAGTAGACTCTACTGTCGACTTTGAAGTCTTTGCGTTTCTAGACGCATACAAGTGGTACCATCAAATTTCCATGGCTCCAGAGGACATGGAAAAAATGGCATTCATCACTAAATGAGGAACTTATAGCTACATCACCATGCCGTTCGGGCTTAAGAACGCTGAGGCTACGTGATTGCAGAAGCGATCAATAGGATATTTAACGAACAGATCGGGCGTTGTATGGAAGTGTATGTTGATGATCTGCTGATCAAGAGCAGGTCTCTCGACCAATATATTAAAGATCTGCGAGAAGTCTTTGAAGTACTCAGAGAATCATGAATGAGACTCAACCCCAAAAAATGTACGTTCGGGGTCAGGTCAGGAAAGTTCCTGGGATACATGATATCCAAAGATGGTATAAAAGCGAACCCGGACAAAGTCGAGGCCATACAGAGCATGACCCCGCCCAAAAGCATCAAGGATGTACAGAGGCTAACAAGGCGCATGGCAGCCCTAAACTACTTTCTCTCACGGTCGGCACAACGTGCTCTACTGTTCTTTAAAATCTTACGGCAAGCAGGCCCCTTCAACTGGAGTGAAGAATGTCAAAAGGCATTTGAAGAATTGAAGACCTACCTGACCACCTTGCCTACCCTCACTGCTCCGAAGGTAGGGGAAACTTTATACTTGTACTTGGCCGTTTGCCATGAGGCATTGAGCGCCGTTTTAGTAAGTGGTCAGGATAATGTCCAAAGACCAATTTTCTATGTTAGCAAAGTCCTACGGGGGCCAGAAGTTAGGTACACCAATACAAAAAAATTGGCGCTAGCATTGATTCACGCTTCAAGAAAATTGAAGCCTTACTTCCAGGCATACTCTATAGCAGTCATGACAGATCAGCCTATTCGACAGATTTTAGACCGGCCAGAGACATCAGGAAGATTAACTAAGTGGGTGGTCGAGCTGGCCACCTATGACTTATAATTCCGACCAAGAATCTCAATCAAAGCTCAAGCCCTGGATGACTTCATCGCTGAAGGAATAGAAATTACTCTAGAGCAAGAGCATCCTCAAGAGCAGTCAGAACAATGGACACTTTATGTAGATGGCACATCTAATAAAGAAGAAGCGAGGCGCCGTCTTCGCTCTGAGCCCCAAAGGAGATGAATTCCCTTATGCGTTGCTTTTCAAATTCAAAGCCACAAACAATGAGGCTGAGTACGAAGCACTAATTATAGGGCTTAGACTCGCTGCAAGGCTAGGAGTGAGAAACATACAAGTGTTCAGTGATTCATAGTTGGTCGTAAATCACGTTAAGGGGGAATATGAGGCAAAGTAAGAGACCATGAAGAAGTATCTCTCCGAGTCCGAGCAATCGATTGCGAATTTGAGGAAGTCCAATTGGGACAGATCCCGTGTCAAAGAACGCGCGTCTTGATCGCTCTCCAAGCTAGCATCAAATTTCGTTTCTAATAAAAAGTATTTATCGAGCAAGCCGATCACTCAACAGGCCACCTAGATGGATCCTATAGTAGCCTTCCTGAAGAACGGTCTGGTCCCAACCGATAAAACACACGCTCAGAAAATAAGACTTCAGGCAAGCAGGTATTCATTGTTTTGCGACATACTATACCGAAAATCTTTCATTTCACCTTGGCTGCGTTATACCACAAAAGAAGAGGGCAATTACCTCTTGTTAGAGATCCACTTAGAATTTGTGGAAGTCATACGGGAGCCAGAGCATTGGCTCGGAAGTGCGGCTGCTCGGATACTATCGGCCGAACATGCAAGCCGATGCTTTGGAATTGGTGAGGACTCGCAAAACAGCCAGTGCATGACAACCTTACTCATCTACATTCTCAATAGTTAATCCTAAAGTATCTCCCTGGTCTTTTGACCAATGAGGTGTTGATTTGGTCGGACCATTACCCGAGCACCGGGTAATTTGAGATTTCTTGTTGTGTCCATTGACTATTTCACCAAATGGGTGGAAGCGGAACCCTTAGCCACAATCACACGCAAGGCCATCCAAAGGTTCCTATGGAAGACCATAGTGTGTCGGTATAAAATCCCGAAAAAATCATCTCTGATAATGGCACACAATTCGAGATAGAACGGTTCGAGAATGGTGCTCTACGCTTGGGATTACCCAGCATTTCACTTCGGTCGGTTACCCTCAGGCCAATGTCCAAGTAGAGCAGGCCAACAGACAAATAAAAATGGGCGTAAAAAAAAGGCTAGAAGAAGAGGGCGAGAGCTGGGTAAAACATTTGCCCAATGTGCTATGGGCATACAGGCTTCAGCCACTGGGGAGACCCCATTTTCGTTAGCTTATGGATGCAAAGCGGTCATCCCTGTAGAAATTGGATTATCTTCTCCCCGAGCGGAGCTCTACAACAAAATTGACCAGGAGACAGAATTAAGGCATTTTAAGGATGACCTGGAGGAAAATCGTGACATAGCCTTCATACGAATGGCCAAATATAAACGGCGAATAGCACAATACTATAACTCTAGGGTCAGAGCTCAGATTTTAAATGCGGAGACCAGTCCTCCTAAAAAATGAGGTCGACATGCAGGATCCTCAAGGTAAATTGAAACCCAACCGGGAAGGCCCATACAAAGTCATAAAGGTGCACGGTAAAGGTGCATATCAGTTGGCTGACGGTCATGGAAAGACCATTCCAAGAAGCTGGAACGTGGTCAACCTAAGGAGATTCTATGCTTGAGACAGGTTGCAGACTATTTACTGTCTTTCATTATCTGTGTTATGAAGTTTGTGTAATAAGTTTCCTTCGCAACAGTTCAGTTCCTCAATAAAAGATTTTCATTTTTTATATTATGTACGTTTTGTACAAATATTTATGATAACTGCAAGGCATACCGTATTACTATAAACTCAATAACTTGAGCCTGAAGAATAAAAATAAGTATCTGCAGGACAGAATAACAGTATAACAGCTCAGAGACTGAGCACCAACTTTATTTAAACTGCAAAAGCAGATTAAGCTCAGAGAATGAGCACAATTTCATTTTAACTGCAAAAGCAGATTAGGCTCAGAGACCGAGAACCAACTTTATTTAAACTGCAAAAGCAGATCAGGCTCAGAGATTGAGCACAAACTCATTTAAACTGCAAGAGCAGGTTAAGCTCAGAGACTGAGCGCACAATTATTTAAACTCTATAACATATTCGGTTTAGAGATCGAAAGAAAGTTCTTTAAACAAGAACATATAAAGCTCCGAGACAGAGCACCTAGTTATTTAAACAATCCCAAAATACAGAGCGGAACAAGCTTAGGGATTGAATGAAAAATAAATTGAACTACAAGAACATAAAATTAAACTCGGAGACCGAGCTATATCAATTACAAATTGAGTTTTGAAGATTACAAAAGGCTACAAAACGACCGCCGAGTAGGTTGCGGTCAAAACAACTAAAAGAAATGCCAAAAACGGCCTAAAAAGCAATGGGCTGAGCGTCCTTCGCTGAAGACCCGGCAGAAGATCGGGGCACTGGAATGGTATCATACTTAAGAGCAATATCAACGCCAGACTTGAGCTCCTGGAGATGCTCGTTATAGACCGTGCCCATGCCAGGCTTGTAAATCCCCATAATTTTCAACTTGGACGGGTCAAGGCCTTCAAATTGAGCTCGGGCATCATCAATCCCCATTGAGTACCCGTGATTAATAACGGGGATGATCAGGGCAGAGAGGACTCCAGCAAAGTGATCAGTACTATAATAATCCTGGATACCCTTAGCAATAAGCACAGGGATAGACCCATCCAGAGCATCCCGAGCAGATTGTGCCTCAGCCAGATTTCTTGCCGCTTCAGTCTTTTCAGCATCACTTTGATCTTGCAGAGCTTGCAGCTCCACAGCGTGTTTAGTATGCAGAGCCTGCAACTCGCGCGCATGCTGTTTTTTGAGGTCGACCACCTCTTTCCTTCCGGACTCATACAAGTCCTTTTTTTTTGCCGGCTTTCAGCTCGGCCACTGCCTTCTCGTGCTCGTCAGCGACAGCCCTGGATTTGGTCATACGGCCGAACATCTCCTGCCCAATACAGACACCCTGAAAAAAAGGCCAGAAGGTCTTAGATGGTTAATACAATGAAGCAGTAATGAAAACTTGCTTAAGGCACGAAAATACTTACCATTTCAGCCAAGTTCACAATGGACATAGATTGGAGCGCCCCATGAATCGTAGAAGCATCACCCGATCCACTTCCTCCCGTTCCGAGCATCATCAAGCCAGAACGACCCCTCTTACGGGGTCGGCTCTTCCACAACTAAGGGAACTGAAGATGTCGGCCGACCTCGTGATACAAAATCAGAAACCCATGCGTGACCAGGGGAAAGACCAGAGATTTATGCATCAACCTCTTCCTGTTCTATGGGAAGGACCTCAGCATCATCAGAATGCTCAGCTAAAGACCTTATGGCCTCGGGATTCATCATCGAGCCAGATGCTCAGGTCGGTAGGGGTTCGAGATCAGTTTGTGCCTCAGAAACTGCAGGAGCCTCCTCCTCATGCTGAACCTCCTCAGATCTGGCCCCAGCTCCAGACAACAGGTACGCCAGGTCAGCCACTACACAAAGAAAGAAGTCAGATATATAGTACTATTATCAAAAAAATAAACAAGTTGAGGAATAACGTAAATGAAGTTCCTACAAGATTTCTCTTCACCCTCTGTAAGTTGCACGTAAGGCTCGGGCCCTGCATCCTCCAGACGAGCCCGAGTAATGAGCTCGGACGTATAGTTCTGGCAGTTCATGGAGATGTCTAACTCCCTAGTTACCTGGATCCAATCAGTCAGGTCGGTAGGGTCCGGGGTCATGTCTTGCTCAAGACTCACGGTATTTCATTGACCCAGCCGAGCATTCCCTTCGTGACACATGGAGAAGAACCTCTCCTTCCATCTTTTGAAAGATGTTTTCCCTGCGTGTTGGATAGGAATATCCGTCAAGGGACTAGGTCAGCAAAGAAAATAATACCAACCTTGCAGCGCCGATAGAATATCCGGAAGAGCTTAATGGAAAACCTAGTCCGCACCAACCGGCACCAAATGGCAAAGCCTATGATGGATCGAACTCCATTAGGAGAAATTTGGGCGATCCCTAGGTTATAATAGCGAAGAGTGGCTATGATGGCAGGACCGAGGGGCAACCTCATACCACAATCAAATTGTTCTTTATACACGGCACAATAACTTACAAGAGGCTCAGAAGCATATAGGCCGACAACCCGAGCGTCGGTTCTAGATTGAGGGCTAATGGGAATTTGGGGAGCAAACCTGTTAGCATCTATATTATTTTGGTTGCAGATGTAATCAATGGTGTGTTCGGAAATAATGGTCTCAATTCCAAAACTACCCATGATAGATTTGGTGGCGGAGACAGCCTTAAGATGCCTAACAAAGGCCGAATCCCTAGTCACTGAAGAACAGAGTGCCCGGAACAAGCCCCACCAAGAGAAAGAAGGAGGAAGGATAGCCGGAAACGCCGCTGCGGAGAGAGTTGAAGAATAGGTGTGCGGGAGGAAAATCGGTTCCTCCGTCCCGGAGTTAATAGACCGGGGCTTAATTCCTTATCTACGGAATCGTCAGGATGGAGTAGAAGATCTCACCTCATAAATACATGAACTAAAAGAAAGAAATATGAAATGCTAGACGAAAAGGAAAAACAAAGACTTACTTGCGGTATGGGATGAAGAAGAGAGACGTTGGCTTGCACTCCAAATGTGGATATAAACGGCAATGATGGTAGATGGGACGTTTGAATAGATGGGTTATAACCCCAAACGGCGCCTCGGTTAATGGCCTACTTTATGTTAGAGGATATTGACGCCTCGTTTCTCTCGTTAATAATGTCAATTGCAATAACATCTTTGACACGTGTCGTGGGGCAAGCCTCGGTCGGTCCCAACAGAAAGAGCCTCCCACGGATCTTGAGCATGATCGAGACAGACGCCCAAGACCTAGGTCCCGGTCGACTGGGGGCTTATGACGATGGTCGGCTCTGTCTTGTCCACGTGTCATTAATAAGTGGTTTAAACTCAATCAGTGTAGGGAGGGCATTCCGGCCAGAGGTCGAGATCCTGACCAATATCCATTTTAAGTCCTGAGAGCGAGCTGCCTCCCCACTACTGACCACCGCAGGACAGTCGGTCTACAAAGTATGCGCAAAGCACGATCAGAATGACTCGGACAATAGGACCGAGCGGTCAACTATTGATACACACGCTTCCATACTATACGGAAAAACGTGGGAAATGAATCATGCCTCATTAAGGCTCTGATTCATTTCTAAACATAAAGAAGATATTATCTCCTTAATATCAGGGATCCGTACTTATCCTAATCAATTCAAATATAACTGAATCCTTGGAGGATACGGCAGGATTAGGGTTACACTCCCTATATATGAACCCCTTCAAGAACTACGGCCGGCTTGATTCCAGTTAGACTCAATTGGATACGTAGGCAGCTTGAGGCCAACTCAAGTTCAGTCATAATATCATACAAATCACTCCTTTTTTTGGTGTTGACCGGTGATCGGAGAACTACCACTAGATCCGTTAACCCATATATCTTGACCGGTTAAACCCGACTTCATCATTGCCAATCTACATGGTCATAGGCTTTCATTAGATCAACTTTAACCATCATCACCCCTCTTACCTTTCTTGTTTCGCATATAAGGACCAATTTCTTGGGCAAGAATAATATTCTCCGTTGTACCTCTCTTTGGAATAAAAGTAGTTTCCGATTTGCCCACCAAGTTGTCAATTACAAGTGCTGAGACGATTGCCAATCACCTTAGTTATTATTTTAACAATTACATTCACCAAAGCAATTGGTCTAAAGTACGAACTCAACTCAGGATGCATGGTCTATTTTGGGGATGAGAGATATCATAATATCATTCATATGTGCCGGAAACGTCCCCTCATGAATGGCCTTTGTGATAAAATAGACAACAGACTCCCATACAGTATCCCAACAACGTTTGAAAAAAAATCGAGGAATGCCCGTACGGACGTCAAAAAACGGCATTAGCAATTTCATTCTCACTTCCCTCTCGGTTTAGGAATCTCACATCAGTTTCTTCCAATCTTGGTAAGGCAATGGAGTTATCCCTGCTAATAGAATGTGCTTGAAATGCTGTTGAATGATCTGTTTAACTTCATCTGCATCGTCGGTCCATGTGCCATCTGTTGGTGATTTAAGTATAATCACAAGCCATTGAGGTTATCGGGGTTTAGTGCAAGGATGGTTATGCTCGTAACATTATATCATAAGTACGGAGGTGCGGAGTGCACGCTTATATAAGTGTTTACGAGTGTACGGATGTAAAATGAGCAAGTGGAATTAAGAAAACAACGGAAAAACCAGCTCGTGACACTAGGCGGCCGCTGTGGTGTTGTTTCCAAGGCAAAAAGTTGGACGAGTTCATGTTCGCTTTTTACGGTGCTCACAGCGCCGCCATCACTCATAGCGCGCCGCTGTGGGTCTTAAAACTGAATTTTTGGTGTCTCTTGGTCATTTTAAGTGGGTACAACCAAATGGAACCTTTTCATTTGATGTCTATCACTTAAAGGACGAATTATCTTGCTCTCTTTCAGATCCAAGTGCTATATATAAGCAAGTTTACATTGTTAAAGAAATAACAACAAATGTAAGCATCTTTGCTAGTCAATCATATATATCTTAAAAACTTCTAAGTGCTCTTTAATCTCTTTGTCCAGAGTTAAAGGTTGTTCTCTCAGTTTTGTATCTCACTTAAATATTCGTGAAACCCGGGACAAGGTATAAGGGTCGAATAATTTAAGAAGGACAGCGTTTTCATGAAACTGTGAGGTTCCAAATATCTTCTAAGTTTGCAGGAATTCAAGACATTGTTGATCTTCTATACACCCAAATTACAACATTCTTCTTAAATTATTGTTCTGATCACAATGGTGAATGCAAAGGACTTGATGATGAATTTCGGGAAACTGGACAAGTTTGAAGGCGTTGATTTTCGGAGGTGGCAAAGGAAGATGCATTTCCTTCTCACAACATTGAAAGTGGTATATGTTCTTAGCAATCGATATACCGTGGTTGATGATGATGCACCATTGGAGGAGTTATGAAGGCGGAACAAATGGGAAAATGATGACTACATCTCATCGTGGTCACATTGTAAATGGTATGTCCGATTCGTTATTTGATATTTATCAAAACTTTGCATCTGCAAAAGAATTATGGGATGCACTAGAAACTAAGTACTTAAATGAAGATGCATCCGCTAAAAATTTTCTAGTTGGAAATTTCATGAAATACATGATGGTAGATACACGGTCTCAGAATGGAACAATTCAATGAACTTCAACGCATCTTAGGCCGCTTGCACAAAGACAAGATGGAAATGGATGAAGCCATTTCTGTCTCTAGTATCATTGATAAACTACCACCATCATGGAAAGATTTTAAGCATATGTTAAAACACAAAAAGGAAGAACTCTCCTTGGTTGAACTTGGTAGCCATCTGCGCATTGAGGAATCCTCGTGGCGCGAGGAGGATGTGAAATCCAAGGGAAAGGAAATTGATGAATCGACATCCATTCATGTAATGGAGGCCGGGGAGTGTTCCAAAAAAACAAGGGAAAAGGTAATGGTAAGAAAAAGAAACTATTCAAGGCTGGCAACAAAGAATCCGGAAAAACGCCAAAAGGGGCCTGTTGGATTTGTGGCAAAACAGGGCACTACAAGGCTGATTGCCAAGTGTGGAAGAACGGAAAGAGTAAGGGTCCAGAACAGGGGTCGAAAGACCAAGGACCACCCAGTCATCAAGGTCAGAATGTTAATTTTGGTGTTAATTCGGTTGTGAATTATGTGCCATTTATTTCTGAACAATTCTATATGCAGATGATGATGTATCGTGATGGATCGACTCGGAGCAACACGACATGTATGCAAAGATCAAAGTCGGGTTTGAAGATTTTGAACCGGTGAATGATGGTTCCATACTAAAGATGGGAAACGAGTCGATGGTCATTTGTAAAAGGCGTTGGAAATGTTATTCTAAATTTTAGTTCTGAAAATTTGTAAACCTCTTTGATGTATTATTTGTTCCGTGCATCCGGAAAAACCTTGTATCCGGTGAACTTTATGTAAATCGGGCTATAAACAAGTGTATGAGTCCGATAGGTTTATATTATCTAAGCATGGTGTGTTTGTAGGATTTGGTTAGTTATGTAATAATATGTTTATGCTTAATATTGTAAATAATAAAGTTAATCAAGTTATGCATATTTCTGATGTTAATATCTCAAAGTTGTGGCATGCACGGTTTGGTCACGTGCATTATAAACGCATGCAAGTTATGTCTAAAAATGCATTAATTCCCCCATTTGATATCAATATGGATAAGTGTACTACTTGTATGTTTACTAAAATTGTAAGACAACCATTTCGTGGTGTTGAAAGATCATCTACAATTTTGGAATTTATCCATAGTGATTTGTGTGATTTTAATGCCTCACCGTCTTTGGGAAATAAGAAATATGTGATTACTTTTATAGATGATAATACTCGTTTTTGTTATGTGTATTTACTTAATACTAAAGATGAGGCACTTGATAAATTCAAGATTTATAAAAGTGAAGTAGAATTACAATTGAATTCTAGTATTAAATGCTTTCATACCGATAGAGGTGGAGAATATTATGATCCAACCTATTTCGGGTCGTGTGGTATTATACACGAGGTTACTGCACCGTATACACCACAACAAAATGGCATTGCGGAAAGGAAGAACCGTACTCTAAAAGAGATGGTAAATTCCATGTTATCCTACTCGGGATTGAGTAGTGGGTTTTGGGGTGAGGCCATGTTAACGGCCTGTTATCTACTAAACAGAATTCCTAATAAAAAGAATTCTGCTACCCCGTATGAACTTTGGTTTAAAAAGAAACCAAACTTGAATTACTTAAAAGTTTGGGGCTGTAGGGTGGTTGTTAGACTTCCCGATCCTAAAATTAAAACTTTAGGAGAAAGAGGCATCAATTGCATTTTCATTGGATATGCTAGTCATTCCAAAGCATATAGGTTTTATGTTATACAACCTAGTGATTCCGTGGCTGTACATTCGGTTATAGAATCACGTGATGCTATATTTGATGAGAATAGATTTACATCTATTCCTAGACCAAAGTATATTGCTCCTATGATAGTTGGAGTGGAGAATGTGGAGAATAATGATTCTCAAGTCGAGTCTTCTGAACTTTGAAGAAGTAAGAGGGCTAGAATAGCAAAAACATTTCCACCGAATTTTGTTACTTATTTGGTGGAAGGTTCGAGAAATGAAGTTGGATATCAATACTCATGTTGTTACAATATTGAGGATGATCCAAGAATATTTTCTGAGGCGATGGAATCTCAGGATGTATCATTTTGAAAAGAAGCAATCAACGACGAGATGGATTCCATAATGGGTAACAATATGTGGATTCTTACAGATTTACCACGTTGTTGCAAACCGATAGGTTGCAAATGGATTTTCAAAAGGAAAATGAGAGTCGACGGCATCGTTGACCGATATAAAGCCCGGTTAGTTATACAAGTCTTTAGGCAAAAGGAAGGTATCGATTATTTCGATACTTATGCTCCCGTTGCTAGAATCTCCTCAATCAGGTTATTGATTGCCTTAGCCGCAATTCATAACTTGGTGATCCATCAAATGGATGTTAAAACATCGCTTCTAAATGGAGATTTGGATGAAGAAATATACATGAAGCAACCGGAAGGATTTATTATGCCCGTAACGACCATAAGGTATGTAAACTTGTAAAATCATTGTATGGACTTAAACAAGCTCCTAAACAATGGCATCAAAAGTTTGATGAGGTTGTCTTGGCTAGTGCGTTTAAACTCAATCACAGACAAGTGTATTTATAGTAGATTTGACGATACCGCAACGGTGTGATAATCTGTCTATATGTCGATGACATGTTGATTTTTGGTACGAACCAAAATCGGGTAGATAAGTGTAAAGAACTCTTATCTTCTAGATTCTCTATGAAAGACATGGGGAGGCGGATGTTATTCTTGGTATTAAAATTAATGAAATCGTGGAGGATTTTCACTAACACAGTCTCATTATATTGAGAAAGTGTTGAAGAAATTTAATTATGAAAATTGTATTCCGGAAAATTCTCCCATGGAGCCTCATGAGAAACTTGGACCTAATAAAGGTGAAACCGTGAATCAACTTGAATATTCATGAGTCATTGGTTGTTTGATGTATTCTATGACTAGTACACGACCAGATACTTCCTGTGCGGTTGGGAAACTAAGTAGATATACGAGTAACCCAGGTAATTGTCATTGGAGAGCGGTTGTTCGTGTATTGAGATATCTTAAGTCTACCAAAGACTTTGGTTAGACTTATTGTCTCGGATTTTATCTAAGAAAAATAAACAAGTAATAAAATAATCCGGTTTACCCCAAGTGCAGGGATCGTAGTATAGCAACTAATACCGGGTCGATCTCATAGGGAATCGGGGTTGTTTATTCTAGTTTTTATTTGATTAACCTAAATATGTCACGACTACTACTACTAAAAAGATTATAACAAAATAAAACAATTAACAAGTAACAAAGCTAAAACGATAATAACGAAAGTAAACTGGACAGAAGATCGAAACCTAAAGCCAGGAAGATATGATTACGAACAAGATAACTAACCTAAGTTTATTCTAACCCTAATACGCAATAAAAACTATAGCTTTACTAGGAAATTCTAGCACAAGTGATTTTAGTCAATAATTTAACAAACGAACAAGCTATTGATCCACCAATCCTACAACAATCAATTTCTATCTAGATTATCTCGTGATTTTTAACCAAGTTGTGATTCACCTAACAAAGGTATGAACTCCTAATCTCTTAGAAAATTTCACCCATCAATCTTTTATCTCTCGATCCTAAAGATTAATGCTTTCAAATCAAAGGTGTAAGATTTCTCAATCTAGCAACCTAGAAATTCAACCTAATCAACTATCGTTATTTTTAGGTTAAAGATCTAACCTTTATCATGGTGATATAAGGTTTAACATGATTCTCATCAAAATCAAACAATCAAACATGCAACGATCTCTCGATGTAATTGCATAAAAACGAACAAAACGATAATAAAGGTACAACTTTGATAAGAAAAACTCACAAGATAATCAAGAAACGAAACTGAATTATTGATAGGATGGCTTCACAATGCTTGTTCCAAAAGCCTTTAGCCTCTAAACATCACTTGACAGTTTGAAATTGCTTGAATAAAGTACATAAATTGAAAGATTTAATCTAGAGATTGAAAAGCATAAAGTTTGATCTAAAATAAGTATAAAACGCAGCTAAGCCGCCCCTTAGGGTATATGTGGCCGCCAAGATGAATTAGGGTCTGAATGTGTGTCTCTAGGGTTGAAATCCGCACGCATATTTATAGGTTTCAGAGTCGGTTCTACTAAGTCGGCGCTCGGACGCCCGTCCAGGGTCTTGAACGCCCATCCAGTCCTCATAAAAATCTTCGAGTCGGGCCGAGTCATGTCAGACGCCCGTCCTATGTAAATCTGGACGCTCGTCCAGCAAATTTGTCAAAACTATGAATCCAATATTTCAGCTTGGACGTCCGTTCACTCTTCAGACGCCCGTCCGCATGGACGCTAGTTCGAACGCTCGTTCAGAATGACTTCAAATCCGATTTTCATCTCTATCTTCAACCGACTTCATCTTTATCTCTTTTTCTTCATATAAATCCGATCCTTAACATCTTTTAATCCTCTTTTGAACCAATTTCGTGCATCTACAAGATAATAAAAGCATTGCAAAGTGTAATAACATTCAAATCAATAGAAAATCAACAATAAAACCTCATAATTCAACCACTTTGCGATTAAACCGTTTCAAACCTCACTTGCTCAATAAACCAATAAAACACTCAACTTCTATGCAAATTATATAAATATGGAGGAAATTATTACGAAATATAACATTATAAATCACATAAAATCACCCTAAACAACTCCCCCACACTTATCTTTTGCTCGTCCCAAGCAAAACAAAACAAGATCTAGGCTCGGAAAAAGGATAGACACTTCAGCAAATATAGCGCATAGTCAATAAATTAGAGGTTCACCCCGGTGTGTGTGCAAAGCCATAGTAAATTTCCACTAAGTCCATAATTGTAATTTATTCAAAGCAACTAGCAAATATCCCATTTAAACTAGAAATAAATGATACTTATAACATGCACCCTACAAAACGTAACATATCCTGAAAAGGATGATAGAATACATCTAGGACCTTTCTGACATACTCAGAGGATAATCCCTACAACATATCTGTCGGTTTATACTGGGGATAAGGTAGACGATAACTAAGTCTTTCATTCCAATTCATACCAGATTCCTTATAAAAGTTGATTCAATTAATTCTCATATACAAACACACATTAGAATGAGCTATTGCCCTGTCATAGCAGAATAGGACATTCGGGATATGCCCTACCTTACTCAAATCATAAGGCAGCTTCTTCTGACTGTCGTGAGCTTTTGGTCATCATAGTGGTATAGGACATTCGAGATATGACCTACCGCACTCAAATCATCGACCAGCTTTCGACACACCCAATTATTTCATTTTAAAACAACTTTTCCAAAAGCACAATAGTTACGTTTCACTTATCACATTCAAACCTAAGATATTCACAGTATGTCATACTCCGGCTCTAAACACAAACTATTATAATTCCCACGATATGTACGTTAGCACTAAGCACAAGATACTTATAAGATAATCAAACATCACTAATCTAAATGGGTATAGCTTTATAATTTAGCTCATCATTCAATATGGCTCGTGAAATGTATGTCGGGTGAAACAACTAACTTACTAAACATACGGTACACAACATCAATGACTATAAAAACCGAACAAAAAATCTGCATTTGCTTACTCGGGACAAAACAAAAATATGAAAAATTTGAAAAATTTAGCTCATTTCAGCATAGAATCATAATATAAGCAAATGATAGATACACATAACTACTCCCCTCCCCCACACTTAAACCACAACATGTCCTCAGGTTGTGCAGAATTAAAGAAAAGATAAAGTACTTAGCTGATTCGTATAGATATTCAAAACATTGGTCAGGCCGGAGCATGAAAAGGCCAACGTGTCAGCGTGATGTAAAAGCTAGCTCGACAAAAAAACTAGAAATATGCCTGCACGACTCGACAAACACGGGAAAATCTCGGGGAAAACGGGGAAATTACACCATAATGAAAGAAATGAAAGATAACGAAAGGATAAGGTAAAATCGAATTAGATCAAAAGATAAAACACTCAATACAATGAAAATCGAAAGCATAGTAATGTCAAATACAAATGAAAGTACGAAATGCCTTAAGGCTTACATGATTCATCTAGAAAAGATAAGCAACGAGAACCGACAGTAGCTAACATAAAAAGTACAATGAATCAAGTAAGGAAAAGTAGTAGGAAAATACAAGCATCTCATCAAAAATACAGAAGCTAGAATCAGAATCATAAGAATCAGGTCTGCCCCGGTGCTGTAGAATCACCAGCAGGAGGTGCTCCACCCGTAGGAGTAGTAGAAGGTCCAGCTTGTGTAGTGGTAGTCCTCCCTGCCGTGTCAACTTGTTCCTCATCAGAAGATGACTCAGATTCATGAAGAACATCCGCAATGGCTTGCTCGATGTCGTCAGGGAAAACGTAATCCATCGTGCTCGAATTGAAGACTCTGTCGTCCCTCGGAGGACGGCTCTCACTTATGCAACGTAAGATAGTCAGGATATTGTTCTAGGACGTCCTCATGTCCTCCATCCAGTTCCGTATACTATTAGCCATACTCAGACGCATCCGAACCGATAGAGACAAAAAAGGGAGGGAAGATGCTTGAGGTGGTACGGTGGATGAACCGGGCTCATGTGCTGCCTCAGCCTCAGTCTCAGTTTGACCAGAAGATTTCACTTTCTCCCGCTGCAAGTACCTTGGATTCTTAGGCTTGTGATCAGTCTTGTACTCGGGAACCCTAGCATCTTGACAGAGACTATGGATCAAATGGGGGCAAATCAAACACCTAGCATACACTTTCTGATTCGTTGCTATCTCGTCAAAAATTGCTTGTCCTACATCAACATTCAGCTTGAAGTTTAACGCATACAACATCCCGAGGTCACCAATGAGAAAATCAGTCAGGTTGTTCTTAGGTAACAACCTGTTCTGAACAAAACGACATTGGACCTTCCAATCCTCCGTCCAACTCGTCATGACCAACTCCTTTCTATCCCCGCCCGGTCTGAGTGTCCACGGCACATCCGGGCACACTAACAATCTTAAATCCTCCAACGGATCCTCACCGGCATCCTTCTTAGCTTTGATCGCTTCTTTATAGTCGAACCCCTCAAAAGGTGCCAAGTTGTGCTTCTCGTTTATAACCTTAGGTGTAAACGGCACATTTACTCCCCTTACCATCACAACTCCGGTTTCCAAATCCGTTTCCGAACAATTTGCATAAAATTCTCGGACTAACGTAGCATTGACTGGAGTCATCGGAGTCTTCAACAATGCTCCCCACTTCCTATCCGTAAGTAGTTTCACAAAAGAGGGATCAACCTTGGTCTCAAGGACGGCTCTCTCGATCAACATAGTCCTCGTAACATAATACTTATTATACACCTCAAAAGCCTTAGGATTAATGAACCTACGAGCCAATGGAATAGGGATAGGGGTCTCACATTCTCTCTAGCCGGATCCACTCTCTCAGTTGCTTCCTCGGTTTTAGTCCTAGGTTCATTTTCATCGCTCTCAGCTTCAGCCTCTGACACCCTAGTCTTCTTCCTCACTAATGGCTCATCATCAGTTTCAGATCCCGACTCAGACTCATCTCTTAAAGGAACCCTAGGTTGACCTTGAGCAGCCCTAGGAGGATTTTGACGTTCACCAAAACGGATGCCTTGGTTCGGGTTTACTAAAGTGGGGTCTACAACCTTTTTCTTCTTAGTAGGTTCATCGGCAACCCCCTTACCATTCCGTTTCTGTACCGCTTTACGCACCATCGTAAACTCAGGCGTTACAAACAACAATCCCAAACCATAATCCAATTCAAAACCACCCGTTTATCGTCCAAACGGGATTTCCCAAACAATTCAACACCAAACCAACATCAAACCACAATGCAATCCATCCATTATCATCCATTACCATCCCAGATCACCAACAAAGGAAGAAAGATAAACAAAGCAAGAAGAAAAAACCAATTAAGGTAAATTTCATGTAAAAGAGTCGACTAGAAGATCGAACTCAAAAAAACGTGAAATAATCTAAGAAAAGCTTATAGAATCTTACCAAGTACGTCGAAGGGATGATGATGATGATGACTAGAAGTCCTAACAGTGAACAATCGAACCCAAAAATTGGATTTTTATTCAAAGAAACCGCACTAGCTAGGTCACTGAATCGAATTAACCGTTGTTTGTTGGAGGATTTGGTTTGAAGAATCAAAGAGAGAGTTTTGAGAGGTGTTTGTGGAGCTTTGAATCGCTCGATTTGGTTTAGAAACAAAGAAATTAGGGCAAAAGGGGTCGAAAAGTCGGGCTTGCAATTTGAAATTTCTGATGCGAATAAAAATTGGGAAGCAGGGGGTATTTATAGACGCAGGTCCGAACGGGCGTCCAGTTACATGGACGGACGCCCACTGGTTGAGTATGAATCGGACGGGCGCCCGATATTCGAGACGCTTCGCCCAACTGCTCAAAAAGAGAACAGAGTTGGAAGGAAATTAGAGACGGGCGTTCGTGAAGGGTGGACGCTGTTCAAGATTTTTCAAGGACGGACGGGCGTTTAAGTAAGCAGACGCGCGTCCAAGACAGAATTCGAGCCAAGACATAAAATTTTCATTAATTCCAATTTTAACCTTTTATTTCAACATAAAACAATTACAAAAACTCAAAAATGAATAAAGACAAATAGAAAATAGTGGGTTGCCTCCCACCGAGCGCTTTTGTTTAACGTCGCTTTCGATTTAAAACCCTAATGAAGCTAGTAGTCCTCATAAATCTCCGCCCAATCCACAATTCGGATTAGACGACGGAGCATATCAATCGTGGGAGGAAAATCGTACTCATCCTGTAAAGCCCAGTCCTCTCCAGCGACATCCACTCCCTGAAGTGTTCAGCACGCAGCACTAGCACCAAGTCAGTCAGCATCGGGTCATTAAGGATTGT
The DNA here is from genome assembly GCA_026214975.1 of Gentiana macrophylla. Classification (NCBI taxonomy): domain Eukaryota; kingdom Viridiplantae; phylum Streptophyta; class Magnoliopsida; order Gentianales; family Gentianaceae; genus Gentiana; species Gentiana macrophylla. The sequence continues at coordinate 73,986,855 of CM047811.1, read as the reverse complement.
GTACGGTCGTCCTAAAGCGTGCTGCAGGTCCTCTGCACTAAACTCTCCACCTCCCATAGCTTGGGGTACAATGATAACATAGGTAACGGTCCTGATGCGGGTGCTAATGTCATAATATACATCCAGAATGATCGTCCCTCCAGGTCCGTCATCTAAAGTGATAAGTGGAATCCTACTAATGTATGGGAACTCGTGCGGCAGAACTCCGTAATCCATTAAAAACAAAGCTAAACTGAGGCATATTCAAACAAAAACCTAATTAGGCTTAAAATAAATGAATCAAAGAAAAGAACAAAAATGAAAGTAACTAAAATAGAAAAGGATATCTAGGATGCCTCCTAGTGGCGCTTTGGTTTATGTCGTTAGCTCGACAATCTTTCAATTCAGCCTGGATCAGGCCACTTAACCTTTCTCCCGCCACTACATCGTGTAAGCTCGTCGATGTGTGTGTGGCAAAAACAACATCTAACACATGGGGTCAAGTTTCGATTGCTTTCCAAACGCTTTTAATCCTCCCCATTGTAGACTTCTTCTTTCTCTGCCTTTTCTTCAACCTGCCGCTCCTTTCAAGCTCTTCCATATCCCAACTACCAGCCATAACTTCCTCTCTTCGACCACTACCGCTATCCTCGTAAAACAAATCGGGCGAAAACTCGTCTCATTGACTTCAGGAGTACCACACCCGAGGATGTCGAGGAAGTGAACAATCAAAAGCTTCTCTTTGGTTTGACCGATATAATGCTTACACCTTTGACCATTCACCCTGAACGGCTGGTCACCATGACCTCTTAGTTCTAAAACACCTCCAGGAATGATTTGTAGAATTTCAAAGGGGCCGGACCAACGTGTCCTCAACTTTCCAGGGAACATATGCAACCTGGATTTGTACAATAGCACTTGCTCCCCAACTTGAAATTCTCGCTTCTTGATTTTTGCGTCATGAAGGAGTTTCATCTTATCCTTACTAATCCTGGCATTTTCATAGGCTTGGAGTCTAAACTTGTCTAACTCATACAACTGCTGCAGTCGGTGTTCACCACATGATTTGGCATCAAAGTTTAGGAACTTAATGGCCCAATATGCTCTATGCTCTAATTCTACTGGCAAGTGGCATGATTTTCCATACACCATCTGATAGGGTGATGTGCCCATGGGGGTCTTATAGGCAGTTCGATACGCCCATAGTACATCATCCAATTTAAGACTCCAGTCCTTTCTGTGACTGTTGACAACTTTTTCCAGGATCTTCTTCAAGCTTTGATTGCTTCTCTCAGCCTGGCCACTAGTCATAGGGTGATATTGTGTGCCAGTTTTATGCCGGACACCATATTTCTCAAGTACTTTTTCTAGTGGTCGGTTGCAGAAGTGTGTCCCTTCATCACTTATCAAGGCACGCGGACACCCAAATCTCACGAAGATGTTCTTCTTAAGAAAATTCATGACCGTTTTATGATCATTGTGAGAAGTGGCTTGAGCCTCCACCCATTTCGATACATAATCGACACAGACTAAGATGTATTTATTACCACAGGAAGATGGGAACGGGCCCATAAAATCAATCCCCCATACATCGAAGACTTCATATTCAAGAATATGCTACAATGGCATGTCAAAACGCCTTGTTAGAGCTCCGGTTCGTTGGCACCTATCACAATCTTTACAGAAAGCTTATGTATCCTTGAAGATCGTGGGCCAATAGAAACCAAATTGAAAGATCTTGGCAACGGTTTTCCAGGGACCAAAGTGACCACCAGTAGGTCCACTGTGGCATTGTTCAATAATGTCACGTTGCTCAGATTCAGGTACACATCTCCTCAGCAATCCATCCTTGCAAATCTTGAAGAGGTAAGGTTCATCCCATACAAATGTTTTCAAATCGTAGAAGAATTTCTTCTTCTCCCGATATGAAAATTCGGATTAAGATATTGGGAATGAAGGTAGTTGACGATGGAAGAATACCATGGAACATCCGAGCACAATCGCTCATCCGCGCATGACATTCTCAAAAGGAAAGTAAAGATCTATATCGTCAGTGGTCTTCCTTTTCCTCATTCAACATTCTCGAAACATGATCGCCACTACGTTTTCAACGCCTTTTTGTCTTTAATCTAGACATCAAACTCTTGTAGGATCAAGATCCAACGTAGTAAGCGCGGTTTAGCCTCCTTCTTTGTCATGAGAGATATCGCAGCGGCGTGATCACCCACACAATCACTTGAGCACCCAACAAGTAACTACGAAATTTGTCCATAGTGAAGACTACGGCTAGTAATTCCTTTTCGATCGTCGTGTAGTTTACTTGGGTAGGATTCGGTGTGTGATCAAGCGTAATAGATATGCTGAATTTTCCCTTAATCCGTTGTCCTAAGACTGCACTAACAAAGATAGTTTGATGCATCGCACATAAGCTCGAATGGTAGATTCCAGTCAGGCGAGATAAGAATTGGTGCAGAAATTAATCGACTTTTAAGCTCCTCAAACGCTTGCTTGCAACTATCATCGAAATTAAAAATAACGTCTTCTTTGAGCAAAGTAGATAGGGGCTTGGCTATCTTGGAAAAGTCTTTAATGAATCTCCTATAAAAACCGACGTGTCCAAGAAGACCTCTAACTTCGCAAGACATTTCTAGGATAGTTCAAATTTCTCGATAGCTTCAACTTTTGCCCTGCCTACTTCAATACCTTTGGTTGAGATTTTGTGGCCAAGAACTATTCCTTCATCTACCATGAAATGGCACTTTTCCCAATTTAGGACTAAGTTCTTTTCCACACATCGGGATAACACCTGGTCAAGATTATCGAGACAATCATCAAAGGATTGACCAAAGACCAAAAATCATCCATAAAAATTTCCATACACTTTTCAACTAACCCATCAAAGATGGCCAAAGATACATCTTTGGAATGTAGTCGGGCATTGCAAAGACCAAATGGCATTCACTGTAGCGAATGTACCATAGTAGGCAGTGAAAGTGGTCTTTTCTTGGTCAACCAGATCGATGGGTATCTGGAAATAACCTGAGTATCCATCCAGGAAACAGTAGAATGCATGTCCCGCCAGGCGCTCTAGCATCTGGTCAATGAATGGAAGGGGGAAGTGATCTTTCATTGTAACCTCATTGAGCTTTCTATAGTCGATACAAACTCTATAACCAGTAACGAGCCTCAATGCTATTTCTTCTCCCTTCTCATTCTTGTCAATAGTAATTCCTCCTTTTTTGGGAACTACCTGAGTAGGGGATACCCATTCACTGTCAGCAATTGCGTAAATGATACCCATGTCTAAAAGCTTGATAATCTCCTTTTTGATCACTTCTTGCATATGAGGGTTGAACCTCCTCTGGGGCTGTCTAACACATTTTGCACCCTCTTGAGTCTTGATTTTATGCATACAAACGTCAAGAGATATCCCTCTGATGTCTCCTACTTGCCAACCAAAGGCTTTCTCGTTCTTTCTCAAGATGTTTAACAACTTCATCTCTTCCAATCGAGATAGCTTGGCAGAAATAATCAACGGAAGCTTGTCACCTTCTCTTAAGAACACATATTTCAGATGCTTAGGTAACGGCTTCAAGTACCAGGATCTGCAGGGGGTCTTCTAAACTTGATTTAAGATCTCCACTTTTCAACTCAACATCACTGAGTTTACTTAGTGGTCCCACTGCCAAAACCTCTCCTTTCAATAATCCTTTATCAAACTCAGCTTTTAACTATTCTAGATTCACCACACCATGATTATTCAGATTCTCAACTAATCGCTCAGATTCGGCTGCAAATGACATGCATGACTTGCTTTTCCATGTAATCATTGAAATCATCTGACATATCCTCAATGGAGAAGCCGGTGGGGTAATCAGAGGGTCTCTGAATAGCTTTGGAGACACTATAGCTCACCTCCTGATCACCGACTCGTATAGTCACTTGCCCACCATCACAATCAATGAGGGCCCTGGCTGTAGAAAGAAAGGGTCTTCCAAGTATCAAGGGGACATTCTCATCCTTCTCTATGTCCAGGACGTACCAGTCAACCGGAAAGGTAAATCTATCAATTTGAACTAATACGTCCTTTAATATTCCCGCAGCTTTCTTGGAAGATCTATCAAAGAAATTGAAGGTTCATGGTTGTGGGTTCTAAAGATCATTCAATCCAAGCCGCTTGCAGACAGACAATGGCATCGAGACTTATGGATGCACCTGTGTCACATAGAGAATTTGGGAAGACTAAGCCTTCCATCAAGAATGTGAGCACAAATTTCCTGTGGTCACCCTCTTGATTGGTAGATCATCATAAGTTACCATAGAGCAATCCTCACCAATCAACCGATCCATGTCTTCTAACTTCTTCTTAGAAGAAACAACATCCTTGATGAACTTGGTATACTTAGGCATCTCAACCAAAAATCAGATAGTGGAAGATTAACCTGAGTATTTTTCAGAAGATTTAGCACTTTTTCGTATTTCTTGTCCTCATGCAAGGGGATGTTGCTTTTTCTAGGTGGAAATGGAAGTTTCTTCAAATCATTCTCAGAAAAGACTTTCTTCGAGGATGAATTGACAACTTTGTCTTCCAAATCTTTCCACCTCACCACTTTCTCATTTTTCTTACTAGTCAGGGGATCAGCCACCTGAGGTCCTTCAACCTCTTTACTTTTCAGGAGATCAGCCACCTGAGTACTCTCTTGCAGAAAAGGGGAACGTAGGTGCTCGACTTCCCCTCCTGCCTTATTACTGGCAGGAGGGGTTAGTGGTTTCCCTGGTTCGGGGGACCACTTAGTTGAGTACCAGATCTCAAATTCATTGCACTGGCCTCTTCTCTACCATACGGAATTGAAGGTACCAGGTCAGTGCATTGGCTATGATTTAAATCGGTCTGAGCTACCTGACCGCCCTTAGGGTTCTTCTCCGTAAAGCTAGGCAACTGCGCTGAGGGTCTGGAAGCTAACTGCTCGGCCAATTGCCCGATTTGCCTTTCAAGATTCTTCATTGTTCTATTTTGCTCCTCCCGAAAGGAGTCCCACTGAGCTCTGATATCATTAGAGTGCGAGGGGCTTGAGAATTTTGGAGGTTCTGGGGGAAAGGCTGGCTCGACCGACTCTGCAATGCAGGATTAGAATTGTTAGGCCAATTCTGATTGAACCTTTGATTTTGATTGGAAAAATTAGTATTCTGGTTCTGATTGAAATTAGGGTTTCTATTGAAATTCTGACTTTGGTTAAAATTCAAATTTTGATTGAAATTCTGATCATGATTGAAACCCTGGTTTTGAAGATTACTTTGGCCAGAGAATTGATTATTAAATCTCTGGTTTTGCTGGCCAAAGAAAGCGTTTTTTCAAAGATTCTCATCCATTCATAGGACAGAAACGAGATGTATGCCCCATATTGTCACAGTTCTGACATGTGACTTGATTGTACTGTCCATAATCATGAACAACATTAACTTGATGACTAGAAGGGGAAATGAGTTGACACTGGCCAACCATATGGCCACCGACAAAGAATGTTCTGTCACGTAACTTGAGAGTTCTGTGGGAATGATAGATTCTGGTTAATCGGATTAGAAGACATTTGAGAAGCTGTCATCTGCTTTTGCAGCATGGCGATCAGACTTTGTATATTCACCTCCTCGATCCTGGGAGGAGGAGGAGGTGCTTGGATAGCTTGAGAGGAGGGGGCGTAATTATACTTGGCAATATCCTCAAATAGTGCCCATCCCTCTTCAGGTGTCTTTCTCAAGAATGCCCCACCAGAAGAACTATTGACCATGCCCTTAGTGAGCTCGGTCAATCCACTGAAAAACGTATTGACTTGCCTCTGCAAGTCCAAACCATGATGGGGACATTTACGAAGAAGAGACTTGAACCTCTTCCATGCATCAAAGAATGATTCGTTTTCCTTTTGGCAGAAAGTGAAAATGTCACTTAAGCATTGGGTGCCTTTGGATGGCGGGAAATATTGACTTAAGAACTTTTTTCTAGTCCAAATGTGGTAATGGATTCAGCAGGGAGAGAGTTGTACCACTCTTTTGCCTCCCCCTTCAAGGAAAACGGAAATAGTTTCAGTTTAATCGCATCCTCACTGACTCTTTGGATGCGAGTCGTTTACCACATATCTCCAAAAATGTGTGTACCTGCGTATGAGGATTTTCAGATTGAAACCCGTGGAAGATGGATGCATGTTGCATCATTTGAATGAGCCTAGGATTGAGTTCGAATGTCTGTGCATTGATGGTTGGTAAGACGATAGCCGGGTTGACCTTGACTTCGCCAGGCATGGCGTAGTCTGCCAACGCACGTCTATCTTCAGCAGCCATAATGATGAAATCTTCAATCTCTTCAGCTAAGCGATCCTCAAGGTCTTGATCGGCCCTCTCAGAAGGAATCGCAGAATGGATTCTCTGCCTGTTTGGTCGGACTATAGTCCGCTCGAGGTCAGGGGTATAGAGTAGTGGCCCTTTTTGAATTCGAGTTTGCATAAACCGGAACCAAAAACAAGTGGTTTAACCTTTTAATCAAAGGTTAAAACCAAGAAAAGATTTTAAAGAAAAGAGGTCAGACGGGCGTCCGATTGCCGGACGGGCGCCTCATCAAGAACTAGATCAAGGTCCGGATTAATCAAGCGCCGTCTGATTTCAGAAAAAACGGAAAACAGAAAAACAGAAAAGAAAAGATAAACTAGAAAAATAATAACTACGAAACCTAACGGCGAAAAACCTAATAACATAAACTACAAATTACCCAATAATAAATAAAATAAAAAATAAAAAGAGAAATAAAAGTAAAATTAAACAAGAAAATAAAAACTAGACAACCGTCCGGTTCCCCGGCAACGGCGCGAAAAACTTGTCTCGGATTTTATCTAAGCAAAATAAACAAGTAATAAAATAATCCGGTTTACCCCAAGTGCAGGGATCGTAGTATAGCAACTAATACCGGGTCGATCTCACAGGGAATCGGGGTTGTTTATTCTAGTTTTTATTTGATTAACCTAAATATGTCACGACTACTACTACTAAAATGATTATAACAAAATAAAACAATTAACAAGTAACAAAGCTAAAACGATAATAACGAAAGTAAACTGGACAGAAGATCGAAACCTAAAGCCAGGAAGATATGATTACGAACAAGATAACTAACCTAAGTTTATTCTAACCCTCATACGCAATAAAAACTATAGCTTTACTAGGAAATTCTAGCACAAGTGATTTTAGTCAATAATTTAACAAACGAACAAGCTATTGATCCACCAATCCTACAACAATCAATTTCTATCTAGATTATCTCGTGATTTTTAACCAAGTTGTGATTCACCTAACAAAGGCATGAACTCCTAATCTCTTAGAAAAGTACGCCTATCAATCTTTTATCTCTTGATCCTAAATATTAATGCTTTCAAATCAAAGGTGTAAGATTTTTCAATCTAGCAACCTAGAAATTCAACCTAATCAACACTCGTTATTTTTAGGTTAAAGATCTAACCTTTATCATGGTGATCTAAGGTTTAACATGATTCTCATCAAAATCAAACAATCAAGCATGCAACGATCTCTCGATGTAATTGCATAAAAACGAACAAAACGATAATAAAGGTACAACTTTGATAAGAAAAACTCACAAGATAATCAAGAAACGAAACTGAATTGTTGATAGGATGGCTTCACAATGCTTGTTCCAAAATCCTTTAGCCTCTAAACATCACTTGACAGCTTGAAATTGCTTGAATAAAGTACATAAATTGAAAGATTTAATCTAGAGATTGAAAAGCATAAAGTTTGATCTAAAATAAGTATAAAACGCAGCTAAGCCGCCCCTTAGGGTATATGTGGCCGCCAAGATGAATTAGGGTCTGAATGTGTGTCTCTAGGGTTGAAATCTGCATGCATATTTATAGGTTTCAGAGTCGGTTCTGCTAAGTCGGCGCTCGGACGCCCGTCCAGGGTCTTGAACGCCCGTCCAGTCCTCATAAAAATCTTCGAGTCGGGACGAGTCATGTCAGACGCCCGTCCTATGTAAATCTGGACGCTCGTCCAGCAAATTTTTCAAAATTCTGAATCCAATATTTCAGCCTGGACGCCCGTTCACTCTTCAGACACCCGTCCGCATGGACGCTAGTTCGAACGCTCGTTCAGAATGACTTCAAATCCGATTTTCATCTCTATCTTCAACCGACTTCATCTTTATCTCTTTTTCTTCATATAAATCCGATCCTTAACATCTTTTAATCCTCTTTTGAACCAATTTCGTGCATCTACAAGATAATAAAAGCATTGCAAAGTGTAATAACATTCAAATCAATAGAAAATCAACAATAAAACCTCATAATTCAACCACTTTGCGATTAAACCGTTTCAAACCTCACTTGCTCAATAAACCAATAAAACACTCAACTTCTATGCAAATTATATGAATATGGAGGAAATTATTACGAAATATAACATTATAAATCACATAAAATCACCTTAAACACTTATGTTGCATATCCTTCGGTGATTGAAGGATATTCGGATGCTAGTTGGATATCCAATGTAGAAGATCATTCTTCTACTAGTGGATGGGTGTTTGTTTTAGGTGGAGGTGCCATTTCTTGGGCTTCTAAGAAATAAACATGTATATCTAGCTTGACTATGGAGTCGGGGTTTATTGCCTTGGTAGCAGCCGGTAAAGAGGCAGAATGACTTAAGAATTTGATTCATGAAATTCCTTTATGGCCTAAACTAATATCACCGATATCTATCCATTGTGATAGCTCCTCTACACTGTCTAAAGCTTATAGTCATGTGTATAATGGTAAGTCGTGACACTTAGGCGTTAGACATAGCACGGTACGTGAGTTGATCTGTCACGGGGTGATATCGGTTGTTTATGTGAGATCTCAAAGGAATTTAGCTGATCATTTGACGAAAGGATTAGCTAAGGACTTATTACAAAAGTCGGTTGTCGGGATGGGTCTACAACCCGTATAAGTTTCTGATAATAGGAAGCCCAATTTCCCTTTGGTACAATGTCTTAGGCTAAATTCAATGTGGTAGGCCTGTTATTGGGAATTTGAGCACATGTATTAATCCCGAAGGTATGTGCTATAAACCTGTGAGGTTAGGTTGAAGTTTTACCTTTTTAATGAGTCTTTTGAAAGTGCTAATGCAGGTTCACGGTAAATTAAAGATTCACCTATATGAGTATGAGGTATGGCCGCTTCAAGGAAAGTTGATTTAGCTTTCTATATGCTCAAGAATGGATATGGTCACAAGGCCGGATTTCAATAAATGGTGTCAAGAATAATACTTTGCAGTAGTCTCAATTCATGTGTATTGTTATGTACATGTATTCAAAATGTGTAAAGGAGTTCAATGCTTAGACACACCCCAATACTCGAATATTTGCGTGTAATAGTACTAGGAGGAAATTCAGTCTTTGTGATATTTTCATTGAAACATGAGTTGGTTTATATTATGACTGTTGTTTTACTGAACCAAGGATTACACTTAAATGGGGGATGAATGTTGGTGATTTAAGCATAATCACAAGCCATTGAGGTTATCGGGGTTTAGTGCAAGGATGGTTATGCTCGTAACGCTATATTATAAGTACGGAGGTGTGGAGTGCACGCTTATATAAGTGTTTACGAGTGTCGGATGTAAAATGAGCAAGTGAAATTCGTAAAACAAACGGAAATTGCTTTTGAAAATCGCTGTCACAGCGCCACTGTGACACTAAGCGGTCACTGTGGTGTTTTGACAAGGCAAAAAGTTGGATTAGTTCATGTTCGCTTTACGGTGCTCACAGCGCCCGCTGCCACTCATAGCGCCACTGCGGGCCCCGAAACTGAATTTTTTGTGTCTCTTGGTCATTTTAAGTGTGTACAACCAAATGGAGCCTTTTCATTTGGTGTCTATCACTTAAGGGACGAATTCTCTTTCTCTCTTTCAGATCCAAGTGCTATATATAAGCAAGTTTACATTGTTAAAGAAATAACAACAAATGTAAGCATCCTTGCTAGTCAATCTATATATCTTAAAACTTCTAAGTGCTCTTTAATCTCTTTGTCCAGAGTTAAAGGTTGTTCTCTCAGTTTTGTATCTCACTTAAATATTCGTGAAACCCGGGACAAGGTATAAGGGTCGAATAATTTAAGAAGGACAGCGTTTTCGTGAAACTGTGAGGTTCCAAATATCTTCTAATTTTGCAGGAATTCAAGACATTGTTGATCTTATATACACCCAAATTACAACACCATCAGTGCGTTTGAGAGTGTAAATCTTTGCTTTCTGCTTTCTGAACTGAGCAATCTAACAATAAAAATTCGTATTTCTTTCTCTTTCCACGAACCACTGTAATTGAGACTTCCGATGCCAACAACTCTCTTTCATTATCAAGAATTTGTTTGTAATCCTCAAGAAGCTTTTTCCCAGTTGTTGTAGATAGTTCGAAGGTCGTTTGCTTTTAGCTAACTGAATTCCTGCAATACGGTTGAATTTTGTTTCTTGTAAAAGATGTTCCCAAAGATCTCCATGTTCCAAGTGGTGGTTGCTCGCATAAAGTTACTAATTGTCTGTGAGATATCTTTTTCGTCAAAATTCCACGTTTCACCAACAAAATATGAAAAATATTCATGATGTAACCAAGCATGCTGGAAGAACGGACGTTAATCTTCACATTTTCATTTTATAGAACGCGGCAGCAATGTCAGCAGCAGAGGACAGTGATCAGAGTGCGTTTTATGTACATGAAGAAGAAGGGCTTCTGGATAAAGTCCCACCCAATCCTGGGAGCACCATCCTTGGTCAAGCCTCTCTAAAAAAGAATTGTCCTTAAACATAGGGTCTTCCCAAGTGAACTGAGGGACTTGAACTATCCTGGGAGCACCATCCTTGGAAGAACGAACGTTAATCTTCACATTTTCATTTTAAAGGAACGCAGCAGCAATGTCAGCAACAGAGGACACCGATTAGAGTGCGCTTTATGCAGGGGCCGACGCAGGATTTCGAGTAAGGGGGTGCAATAAAATTTTTAAAGGCAAATAGAAAATTTAAGGGGAGGTAAACTATATATATATATATATATATATATATATATATATATATATATATATATATATATGTATATATATATATATATTTTAATGAACGAAGCCTTTTACTATAAAGAAAAGAATAGGTTTGTACAAAGCCGTATCCTGGCCCTCCCCTTATACCAAATTACGTAGACGAAGCATAGCTCTGCCTCCTTAAAACCTATGCGTGGCAAGCCCGGTGTGGGAAAATCCTGCGCATAGGAAAGAGTACAGCACCTTATGCTTCCAAAAAATAAAAGACCCCCCGAAATACAGTCGAAATGAAAAATATAGTAATAGAAGCTTTGTTTCTGATCAGCATCATCCATCTTGAAAGAAATGTTGATTGTCGTCTCATCTTGATTATGGATAGTTGAAGTGATGAGTGTCCATAGTGCTTTCAAAATGGTTTGCACCCTCCAAAAAATTGAAGGGTGCTTCCCAAGAGATGCTCCAAGCCTCCTCTTAATGTCGGCACTCCAAGATTTGTCCATTCTACGAACGTGAAGTTTTTCTCCTGTAACAAATCGTGGTGATATGGCATATAATTCTGAAACAAAATAAAGAAGAGATAGTAAGGATAGAGACAACCTGGTTTGCACTCTTCAATACATTGAGGAGTGCTTCCTAGAAAATCATCTTTGTTTGACCAAGCGAATAGCCGGCAATCCAAGCCTATCGCGAAGAATAAGAAGGCGTAACTCCAAAGGTATAGGTGTGTGGTTATCATATTGACGGGATAAGCCAGTGGAACTCGAGGACTTAGCTAAGATATCCGCAACTGCATTCGCTTCTCTATAAATATGCCGAATGGTGAAACCACGAGCTCGAATAATTTGGCGAGCTTGATGAAGAAAATCATGTTGCTCCCAAGGAAGCGGCTTGTCATCTTGTAAAATGTAAAAGAGGACCAACGAGTCCGTTTCCACAACAAGTGGAAAAATATCATTCCTAGTACAAAAGTCCACACCATAGTAGAGTGCTTTGACTTCAGCTTCAAAACTATTGGCAGTTCCAAGAAAAGCAGAGAAAGCATGAACCAAACTACCTTGATCATTACGGAGAATGAAACCGCTACCTGAGTTTCCAGGGTTGTTAATCGAGGAGCCATCCGAGTTAAGCTTAAAGGAATTAGTAGGAGGGGTATCCACTTAACTTTGAGTGGGACTCTTTTGGGTTTCATGGAAAAATGCTTCAAGACGCCGAGATGCAAAAGAATATCATCTTTATTGTCTAGACAACAGATGGGTTTTTGATAGAAAGCCATGGATAGATCCTTGAGAATTGAGTGAGTCACGGTTTACGGAGTGTCTAACATGCGTTCAAAAATAAATTTGTTTCGCGCCTTCCATAGCTCCCAGCAAACAAAAGTAGGGATATAAGTGCTGACAAGCTGAAGCGCACCTGTAGACGGGTTATCCCACCAACCCCAAAAGACGTGTTTTAAGTCGACCATGTTGACATAACAACCCAACGAAGTTTGGAAAAAATGCCAAACCTCAGAAGCAAAGTCACAATGAAGGAAGAAGTGTTGTGTGGAGTCTTCATTTTAGCAGAATGGACATTTATAAGGACCAGCAAAACCCATACGTCGAATGACATCCGGCATGGGAAGGAGACGGTTAACAAAGCGCCACATAAAAATAGATATTTTCAAAGGTATATTAGGCTTTCATATCATGCCCATTTTGTGCAAAAGGTGTTTCTTATCTCGGAGAACACTATAAGCAAAAGAGATAGAAAAAGTACCATATTTGGTAGGCTTCCAAACCCAAGTTCCCATACCACCCAAGAAAAACCATGTCAAATTATCATGAACGATGTCATGAACCATATTCATAGCACGCCAGGCATGCATCTTCTTGGGATAAGGATAATCGCCAAACTTCATACCCCATATCCCAAGTTTATTACGAAATTTCCACCAGAGTTTGCAAGCAAAGGCCTTTTGAACATCAAAGATGTTACAAATTCCCAATCCATTTTCTTCAGTAGGTCCACAAATTCTTTCCCAAGCGCGCCAATGTTTTTTAGAATGGCCTTCCATATTTCCCCGAAACAAATTGGCAAAAAAGGGAGTGGATGTTGTGTAAAACCGAAGCAGGGACTTGAAGTGCAGCAAGTGTGTGTATAAGTATCGAGCTCAACACATGCTTAATTAAGATAAGTTTGCCACCAGGGGAAAGTAGATGAGATTTACACCCCTCTAAACGTTTATTTATCTTATCAATCAAAAATTGAAAGTAGTGCCTCTTAGCTCTACCTTGAAAGATGGGGCAACCTAGATACATGAAAGGTAAATTAGCATGGCGAATATTCGTAAGAGAGGTGATCCTTCTGATCGAAGTAGTTGGACAGCGTTTAAAGATGACATAAAAGCTTTTCTCCCGATTAACATTTTGTCCAGAAGCATGCTCGTAAGTTTCAATGAACTTAAAAATTTTACGGGCATTACGGAGAAGGCCTCTACAGAAAATAAAAAGATCATCCACATACATGATATGAGTAGCCTGAGGGAAATCTCTAGGGACAGCATAAGTGGCCATACCAGTCGATGTAAAAATGGCTTTAAGACCCCGGGTAAAAGCTTCAGTCAAAATAATGAAGAGATAAGGAGACAAAGGATCGCCTTGTTTAATGCCTCGCGAAGAAGGGAAAAACCCAACCGGAGAGCCATTGACTAATATAGAGGACCACGTACCTTGAAGGTTATTGAGAATAAGATTAACAAAATGTGCATGAAAACCAAACCGGATAAGAAGCTTGCGGAGAAAGACCCAGGAGACTCTATCAAAAGCCTTCATAATGTCAAGTTTAAAAATCATATTATGCCCTTCTGCCTTTTTATGAATATGTTGCAACATCTCTTGTACAAACAAAATGTTATCGAAAATGTCCTTTCCTTGCATAAAGGCAGATTGTTCATTAGAAATGATAAGATGTAAATACTTCTTCAACCGTGAGGAGAGAACCTTGGTACAGATTTTGTTGAGAAACATACAAAGAGAAATAGGGCGAAAATCTGCAAAAGTAGACGGAGCATCCTTCTTAGGAAGTAAGGTGATAAGGGTGGATCCCATTGCTCTCGGTAAAGGGTGCCTCGCAAAAAGTCTTTGACAAATGCCAATAGATCGATCAATTACTTCCCAAAATTGTCTCAAAAGACACCGTAAAAACCATCCGACCTCGCTACACTGCCTTGATCAAGATCCCAAACAAGAAACTCGACTTCCTCAATAGTAACGCTAGCCGAAGATCATTATTCACTACAAAGATCAATAATTTCCGAATAGACTCTAAGCAAGTATCCATCGCTTCAGGAGTAGTAAGACCATCGTCAGATAGAAGTTTGGAAAAGAAAGAGACCGCTTCAGTCCCTATATCATCCCAAGGAGTCATCCAATGTCCATCCCCATTTTTAATTCGTCTAATAGCCAAACGTTGTTGATTAATACGAATGCTATGATGAAAGAATTTTGTATTACGGTCCCCATCGACAAACCATTTATAAGTAGATTTTTGACACCAAAAGTCTTCTTCCTCAGCTAAAGAGCGTAGTAAATTAGCTTGGGCTTGTGAAAGCTCGGCTCTATTTTGGGGCGAGGGATCCTGATCGTAGACACTCTCTTTTGTCGCAATATCAAGCTCGGTTAATTTAATGTTGTCGTGAACATTCCCAAAAGACTCAACATTCCATTGCTTTAAGCGAGAGCGCAAGGATTTAAGCTTTAGCATAAAACCAAGCATACCAGACGCTGTGTGGATTCATTCCAGCTAGCTACTACAACATCTTTTAGATCCGAGCGGTGTAACAACATTTTTTGAAAACGAAAAGGCTTTGGCCCGGTGAGACTTTCTTTTCCCAAATAAAGAAGAGGCAGATGATCGGAGCAGGTGCGGGCTAAGGATTGAATCTCAAACGATCTATCATATTGCCACTGAGTGTTAAACAAAATTCTGTCAAGCTTTTTTTGAACATAGCCATTCGGTCTATGTCCAAATTCGTGAAATGCCCCCGTAAATCAGATTCCTGTAAGCCGCACTCAGAAATAAATGTGTTAAAGTCTTGCATGGCGGAAATATCAGGATGCCCATGTCCCTTGTATTCATCTAAGAAGCGTGTAACATTAAAGTCACCTCCAATTAACCAAGGCATATTCAGATTGCAAACCAACCTCAAATCATTCCATAACATCACCCATTCTGCTCTAGTACATTTGGCATAGATGATCGAAACAATAAAAGGGACACTATCATTGAACTTCAAATGGACACCTTGATTTGAATTAAGATCAATATCCCAGGCAGAGGTAATATTCCAAAAAAACCAAATTTTGCTGTTTGGATTAGAAATCGCATAACTAAATCCCATTTTTAATCGCACCTTATTAAGGTAGTTAGGAGAATTAACCATCGGTTCCATAATAGCAACAAAAGACAAATTATAGGTACGTATCAATTTTTTCAACCTTCGTATCGAGGAGGGGTTGCCCACACCTCTTATATTCCAAAAGAGACCGTTAAACATCTTTAACTGTTAGATTGGAAGAATCTGAACGGGTTGCAATCCCTTTAGCCATAGCCGCATAGTCTTTTCTATTTTTCCTCCTTTTAGTCACCATTGTAAAATTACCTTCGTAAGCCTGGTCATTGGTTGGATTTTGTTCTATGTTGGTCCCATCCATGGAGGCCTGCGTCAATTCATCTATAGCTTGAGCTAGAGGTTGTGGAGCAAGTGAGTCGTTTTTTTCATTTTCCGAAAGATACCCCTGTTCGAGTCGATTTTCTTTCCTATGAACTATCTCGAATCGCTTCATTTCTCTCAACAGTGATTCGACCGGGTTGGACTTTGTTGAGTGCCCATTGAATTAGCAATAGGAATGGTAGGAACCTCAAAAGGCGGGTCTGCTCCCCCAAAATTCTTTTCTGTTTGAGTGACATTATCATTTTTTTTCGTCACATTATCCCTTTTTTCTCCCTGCTGGTCCTTATTATGTTCAACAATGGGAGCCGTTGAGGTATTTTCCAAAGAAACATTTTTCAACTTATACTCCTCGCTTTTTTGTTGCCCGGTGTTAACCTTAGGTTGTTGACGGTTCGGGTGCTTCACAAAGCAGCCATGATCGATGTCCGAGATGCCAACAATGAGTACAATAAGAGGGATTTCATCTTCCCAAGTGATCGATTGCCAAAAACTATTTCCATCTTCTCTTTGGACCCAAACCCTATTAGGTGGGGGATGTAAAATATCCATTTCGACTTGGACCCTAGCCAAAGATGGCTTTCGAAGATCAATCGTTGCGGCATCAAGCCGGAGAGGGTGGCCAAACGTAGATACAAGCGCGAAAATAAAGCCATTATTCATTAGATGGAATGGCAATTTAGGCAAACTTAACCATAGAGGGATGATCGAGGGTTCTTTATCAACGTGAAAGCTTGGGGACCATTTGAAAATTCTCATAGGCTTGTTTCCTACTTGCCAAACTATATGTATCGTACAAATTTTAGTGTATTTTTTTCGGATTAAGGGGGGCAGTTGCCCCTCCTTGGCTGTATGTAGGTCCGCCACTGGCTTTATGTACATTAAGAAGAAGGGCTTCTGGATAAAGTCCCACCCAATCCTGGGAGCACCATCCTTGGTCAAGCCTCTCTAAAAAGAATTGTCCTTAAACATAGGGTCTTCCCAAGTGAACTAAGGGACTTGAAATGCAATATCCACAAGGTTGCAATTATCTCCAAAATTTCGGAGACTTTCCACATTCACCCCTCCAATTGGCCTCCCTCCTCTTTTATCCTCTTGATGTAGAACCTGATTAAAATCTCCTAAAAGACACCAAGGTTTATGATTGATCGATCCGATTCTTTCCAAATATTCCCAGAACTCGTTACGAATAGAAGGAGTCGGAGGAGCATAGATTACTGATAA
This sequence comes from Gentiana macrophylla, assembly GCA_026214975.1. Taxonomy (NCBI): domain Eukaryota; kingdom Viridiplantae; phylum Streptophyta; class Magnoliopsida; order Gentianales; family Gentianaceae; genus Gentiana; species Gentiana macrophylla. The sequence continues at coordinate 73,969,878 of CM047811.1, read as the reverse complement.
CATCCACGCAATGGTACTGCCTTGCATAACCGCAACACTCAAACAATGATTGGTACTGGGCAACAGCTTTAACAGTACTTGATGGCCTCGTCCATGGACAATCTTGAAGGTTTGGACATAAGGGTCTAGTTGGTCCCATAGTTGCTGGAGAAGAACCCCCTGCTTCTTGATGATTATTTAAAATTACCTCAGTACTTGATGGCCTCGTCCATGGACAATCTTGACCCTTATGTCAAAACCTTCCACAGTCAAAACACACTATCTGCGATTCCTCATACTCGATTTTGAGCTTGTGTCCATTCAACACAACATGAGTCTCTAAAACTCGATTAAAATCCACTTCAATGTATATCCTTGCAAATCTAACTCGCGATGGCACTTGAGTATATAAATCAATTTTTTATCGGTTTGCCTATCTCCTTCGAAAGCTGGCATTTCAGGCAACTGTAGCAACACAATTTTTTTTTAGGTGTGTCAGACCCTCTAATTCTTTTTCGAGTAAAACGTCCAAATTTGGAAGAAGTCGTCCATATTGGGTCAAAAACATCCAAATTTGTACGCATATCGTCCAATTCCATTGACATGCATTTAACCTTCTAAAATACACAAAAACCGTCCAAAATACACAAAAACCGTCCAAATGTGGACGGAACCGTCCAAATTCGGACGAAAACCGTACACTTTTCAAACCTTCATCAAATCGTCCAAATTTGGACGATGTAAGTGAAACGCACCGTCCAAATTTGGACGATTTGATGAAGGTTTGGACGGTTTCGTCCACTTTTAAACCTAATCGTCGTCTTCTTCATTTCATTTCGTCCCATTCAAATTTCAGAGCAAAAACGCGCGAAGAAGGCGAAAATTGGCGATTTTACGTAGACTTGATTCACCATGGTCGCCGCTTCCTCTTCTCATAGCTCGAGCAACTTAATGTGAGTGTTTACGGCTTTGATTTTTTATGCTTCTTCTCATTTGTAAAGTGCTTGGCCGAATAGACTCATGCTCTGTTAATGGCCGTTTTCATGCTTTGTTTATTCATGCTCTGTTAATGGCCGATGTTTCATGCTCTGTTGATTCATGCTATGTTAAACATGTTAACGCCCGATGTTTCATGCTCTGTTTGCACTTGTGTCTGTTAATTGTGATTGTTAATGGCCAAGTTGAGGCCTGTGACTGTTATTGTGCAATTGTGAATGGTTTGATTAGCACTTGTTAATGGCCGAATTTTTTGTTAATGGCCGAATGAATTGATGTGCATGAAGCAAATGTGTATGTAGTTAGTCTAAAAAATAGATTAATGGGATGAAATTAATGGATATGTGGTTTGTCTAA